>CAUJNA010003316.1:1185000-1215000 GCA_963377175.1 Effrenium voratum
TCCTGAACGTTGCCTTCGGAGAAAGGTCCGGCTCACGGGCCGTGGGGCGCCTGGCAAGGCTGTTCAAGCCTTTCCATGGGGCTCAACTGGCTGTGTTGTGAGCGGCACTCAACTTGGACGTGCTCCAACACAACGCGGCGCTTTTAGACCCTCGGGCTGCCCTTTTTGACCTGCCCCCAAATCGGGTCAGCCACAAACAAGTCAAAGCGGAAAGCGCCAAAACCATCCCTCGCGCTTGCTATCAGCTATCAATACAACCAAGGCGGCCTGATTATTATGTGGCTGATCCTGATTTCAGTTGTTCATGTCATCTCATGTTTTAGTTTGCTATTGTCACCCAAGGCTTACGCTCACAATCGCTATACTTCTTCAGGCTCTTATGTCTGCCCGATCATTCATCGCAGGCTGCCGGTTTTGTGTTCACCCGAAGCATCCTGTCCACGTCAATCAATCAGGGCGCTTGAAAAGTGGGTGCGTTGAGCATTTTAGTAGTTGGAGGCATGTTGACATTTCCCCTGGGTGTGAAGTAGTAGTTGGTTCTTCTGGCTTAATGGGGATTGTATCTTGCAAACCTTCAAAGCCACGTCCGTAGAGCGAAAAGTCTGTGGGGGTCGAACCCTCGTTGCTCTCTCTGAGGCGTGGCATGACGCCTGAGCAGGCAGAGGAACTACTGGTGGAGGCCAACTACCTGCCGCCCAAGCCGGCGCACACTTTGGTGCATCGGCAGAAGCTTCTGGCTGCTCACCAGTGGATCCCAGTTACCACAATCCCGGCCAGCGGCCTATAGCGGCCTACAAGGGTGGTTCCGAATTGGTTACCTACTATGCAAGGAAACGGAGTCGCATGACTTGTCGCCTTGAGGGTTTCTACATCACCGCGCGAGCAAATTTGAAGCGTGTCTTCGGGTGAACGCCTGACGGGGAGCTTCTTGAGGCCCCGCCCTGTCCAGCAGCGCCGTTGTCCGGTTTTGGACGGTTTTCTCAACTAGGTCCCCCAGCTAGGTGCCCTTTCTCTCTCTCCCCTTTTTGGGGGAGGGTTCCCCTACTAAAATAGACTACAGCAAAAAGGGTACCCTTGTTCTAACCTTTCTACTGGAGGCATCAACTAGCAGAACGGCGCCCTTTTCTTCCCAGTGTGCGTTTGGACAAGTCCAGTGGGTGATCAGCCTGACAAAGGTCGTTCCGGGGCTCGCTAAAAAGCAGCCAACAATGAAAGGCATGATTTCCCACTTGGCCACTGAGCAAGTCGGAATTGCCAGGGCGGTAAGGATACTAGCCTTCTTGTTTCCGACTTTGAGCGTTTGCGTTCTGGCCAGGGAACTTTGCAGGTTCACCGCCCATCGACGAGTCCGAGCCCCATCCCCCTTCCCGCAAGAATATGTCGATATGTTGAGTGATTTGAACATCACCTGTTGGTTGTTCAAGGATAAGGCAAACCTTGCAAAGCGACAGGACATTGACCCAAACCAGCTTGTTGCTCGGGTCATTTTGGGAAAGAGTGTTCCTTGCGGAGATGTTCAAAACCATGCTAGGGGTTGATTCCCCATTCTTCTCAGCCATCGTTCTGTTCAAACACCAGCCATTTCGCCAGGGTTTCTGGTGGTTTTCTAGAAAGCAGGATCCCTGGAAAGAATGGGGAAGTTATCCCTAGAGCCATGCAAGCACCCTGTTCTGTGCTGTTCCTTGAGGCCGAGAGCGGCGCGGTGCAGGGTACTGTGCCGCACTCTGTGGGCGATGCCAAGCTCATCAGCTTATTCCGCAGCTTGGGCGGCAATGGTACGGGTCTCCAACGATGGTCTTTGGAGGCGATTCACGGTTGTGCGAAACAGGGCTTTTCAAAATCCCTTCAAAGTGATAGACCAGTCATGAGGATGGGAATCCCACTCTGGCATCTTAGATATTGTCCGTGGGAAGCGACCCAGCGCTCCAGCGAGGCATTTCCTTCTTTCCATTTTGTTGGGAGACGGGGCGGGGCCCACTGCACCGCTGTGTGTAATGGCAACCCCTCCGGTAAGGCCGCAGTGTGGTTTTTGTGCCTCGGATTCAGAACAGAGCTGTGGTCATCGACTCCCTCCCCTCGCCTCCCCTCGGCCGCCGGAAGCCTCTTTGGCCACCGGGGACGCGGTCCACCTCTTCGGCGTGGTGGTCTGCATCGGGGCCTTCAGCTGCCGCATGGATAGCTGGCTGTATTCCAGCCGGCTTGAGTTGCCGCAACAAAGTAAGGCTCGCGCGTAAGGTGCAGTTCGCAGGTTCCAGAGTGGGCCTTAGCCAAGTCTGGTGGCCCTTCAGTTGCAAGTTGAGTTGAAGTGGAGTTTCATTGTGCTGAGTGGCTTCTTTGTTTTCGAGCGTGTGTGTGTGTGCGTGCGTGGTCCTCATGGGATCTCATGGGTGTCGGTTTTTGGGGGACGGGATAGTGATGAGATATGCAGGGGGAGGGGTACTGGTTTCTGGTGCCCACAGTGTCCCATTTCCCCGCAAAGAGTGCCAGACACTACTGGCAAAACACTACTCTTCCATTTGTTGACGTTATGTACTTGTTTGATTTTCCCCGGTTGGTTTTAAAGGGAAACGGTTTCAGTACTCGACGTATTTTTTTCCAGAGGACAGCCTTGCCCTTTTTCTCCTGTTGGGCGTTCTTGACTTCCGCTTCTCACTCGAAGGTCAACCTCTTACGCGGATTCGTACCGCGCGCCCTTGAAGGTGACACATTGGGTGCAGGGAAACTTAAAGGAACCCCCTCAAAAATGGACGCTATCCACTTCTTGGGCCCTGATGGTCCAGTTCTAGTCATGGTCTCAACAGCTCTGTGACATATGTATATATATATATATATATTACATATACATGTGGTGTTTTCTCCACCGGCACAGAGCCGCAGGGAGCCTTCGAGACTCAGGAGAGCTGCCAGAGACCCACAGCAACATCGATGGCATTGTGGCCGCGGTTGAGGCGGCACAGGATGCACCTTGGCTCGTTGTTTGGGCATTTGTGGGTCGCGTTCACGTCCCTTAAAGCATACATGTGGGTCTGTTTGTTTGAGGGTACCCTTCGTCTCTTTTCTTTTTTTCAGGCTAGCCTATTTTTTGTTTTTTGAGGGGAAGCCAAAAGGAAAGCCACCATTTTGAAGGGTCCCCCAAGCAAAGACACACCCTTTTGGGCCAAATATTTGCAGGAACCCACACAATTTTGACCGTCACATGATGGCCAAGACATCGCGCAGCATCGGTTCGAATGATAGAGACCTCACCAAAGTCATGCAGAACCAACCTTTGGGGGGTGCTGGAAGGATTAGATATTTGTTCCATTTGCTTAAGATTTTTTTACATGTTCCCCTGTTGGTTTTCAAGGGACTCTATCACTACTGGAAACACGTTTTTCCCAGAGGGCTCAATCAAATGGAATAAATATATATATATATATATACATGTAATATTCATATTTACATAGCGAGAGAGGGGGATCCCTGTGTTTTGTTTGTGAGATGTGAGAATCTAGCTGAATTCGCGAAGCAAGGGTTTTTGCTTGCGACCTCCATGACGTTCCTTTCCCCTTTTGTTTGGCGAGACATGGACACACGCTCACCCAGATGTGCCGAAGGGTATGGTGTTGGTCTTGGACATGGTGCCAAAATGGATTGAATACCTTGACATGGAGAGACAAAATTGGACCCCCGCTTTCCAGAAAGGTTCTCAGAGCCTACGATTCTAGAAGGTTCCCAAAGCTTCCCGGCGTTTCGTTCCATTCGAGCCCTAGCAGGTTTCACAGGGAAGACTGTCGAGCCCATCGCAGACCTCCAGAGAGGCATTTCCCTCTTGTTCAATTTCTGCTTGAGGGGGGTTCCTTTAGACTTTAGAGTCCTAACCTCCATTTGCTTAAGATTTGTTTGTCCCCTTGTTGGTTTCAAAAGGAATTCATCACTACTGGACATATTTTTATTTTTCCTGGGGCCGGAAAACCAAATGGAAGCTGAGGGTCAGCCAAATGGTTGCCCTTGGGCGCTTTGTTTTTCGCATGGCCGTTCCGAGTTTCCGGTCATGGCCACTTGAGTCACAATCAAAACCTGGGTATAGATGAAGGTTAGTAAGGGACGATCCCAACCATAAACAGGTGCGGATATCCGCCTTCTTAATTAATCCTTTACGTGGTTCTGGGTTCACCATTTGTGTACCGGGTTTTGATTATGACTCACTTGTTTTGCTGGTTCTCAGAAGGGAATGAGTTTGGAATGACCCCAAGACACCGACACAAACCATCCCCGATTTGGTTCCCTTGATTCGGGAATCCCCAAGACCGGTTCAGTCCCAACTAGCGGAAAATCGGCCGTTCTCTACCTATCACACCAGCAAGTTCTTCGTCAGGTTCCTTTGCCCCTGGTCCCACTCTGGCCTCGCTTCGCGAGGAACCGGTGCTCACCTGTCCCAAAAGTCGCCCACAGGGCGACGGGTGGCCGCAGACCGGCTGGCCCCAGGCGCTGGCATGTTTGAAGTCGGTTTTTTGAGGCGACCCACCAAAAGAGTGCCCCCTACGAAAGTCCGCTGAAAGTCTCGCTGCCTCAATTTTCTCACTCCCTGAGTTCCTGTCGCTTTGTACTGTGGTGGGAAGAGCTTTCTGGTGGCAAAGCAACAGTTTTGGATGGTGTACGGCCAATCAATCCTCTCAGGAAGTGAGTTTTAAACATCACTTTTTCAGGAAGTTCATGTTGAGTCATTTTGGTCAACCAAACGCTCTGAATTTGCTCTGACCAATTCATTCAAGGTGGAACCTGATCCACCAGGCAAGCCTTGCCGCTTCGAGGTTTCGCTTAGCAGTCACCCCAATTGTTTGCAATTGTATTTGTGTGGGCAAACTAGTGCGCGACTCGCCGATCCAGGAAACAGACATGAGGCGCTTTGCCCATGAGATGCCTTACTTGAGGGATACCGTATTTGAGGTGTGTGATCAATACAAATTGCCCAGATGCGTCTATGGGCAAATCATTTTGGTTGTTTTGCTCACGCAAAATGCGTGTGGCTGCAAGAACCCTTGAACAGTTTGTCCACTTGGGCGGGTGACAAAAGGAGTTGACCGCCTTGAAGCCGGGGTCACCCACAAACGGTTCAGCCCGTGTGAACCGGTTGGATGCGTACTGTACCCCTCCACAGCCAAACGAGGTATTGATTTGAAGGGTTCCAGTTTGGAGGCTCTAAAGAGAAGAGACACCCGAAGTACAGACCTTCTCTCCTTTCAAGGGTCCCCAGTTTTCCTTGAGCGGCTTACCAAAGAAAGGACCTCACTGAGTCCCCTGTTCCCTTTGACCAGCCAAAGGCAGAGGCTTTCTGTTGAAACACACGAGGGGGTTGAATTCTGACACCTGGGAAGAAGCAGGGAATTGACTTATTCTTTGCTTAACCCAGTGATCCATGTTCCTTGCGATTGGAAGTCCTCCAACAAGGTGGCTCATGCTGAATGGTTCATGGTGTTCAAAAACAAGCTGGAAGCAAACCAGCCATTGAAGGTCCCCAGAGTTGGACGTTGCCCAGTGGTGCCGTGCCCGTTTTTCCTCTCTCTTTTTGGGAAGGGTTCCCCTTTGAAGTCAACCAACCAGAAGAGGATGCCCTTTTTCCCTGGCCACTGGGCGTCTGAGAGGTGGACAGTTCCAGCAAACTGAATCGAGCCCGTAAAGCGCTACAGCACTTGAAGTAATCCAAGTAATCCAGTCAAATTCTGGTGCCAAGGAGCCGAGGATAAACAGCCTTACATGGTCAGCTCAAGAGCTCAATGACCCGCAAATTTGTTGGTTCGTTGGGGTGGTTTGAAAGGAACCCGCAAATCCATGAGACCAACTCATGGGTGGTTGCTGGATCTTTCTTCTGTTTTTTTTGTTTGTTTCAGGTGACCCTTGCATGGTTTTGAGAATCCAAAGGGAAAGCCACCCCGAAAAAAGGGGGGGGGCCCAAACTATATTAAGACACGCCCTTTCGGCCCCTGCATGTTAAGAAACACCTACATGCATGGGTGTCCTTTTTAGTTTCGGCTAGAAATAGATGGCTTCTGGTTTAGAGTAGTGTCATTCCATTTACGAGCCATCCATTTTTCCAAAAGGGCACCTATTCCCAGAAGTGGATCCCTTATTTCTTAAAGCTGTTTTGTGGCCAGGGCCATCCATTTTTCCCAAAAGGTATGGCATTCACGTTGGTTCTCCCGGGTTTTAGGGGTTCGGCCTGCCCGCACCGCGGACGCAGGCAGAGAAGTCATTCACCTCAGAGCGCCTCAAAGACGCGAGCACCTCGCCAAGAGGTTCGGGAAGTGCCCCTTAACCACTCGAGGCTTGCATGTTCTTAAGAATCACTGCCAGGTCTTAGGTTTGTTTTTTTTGCTGGTCCTGTGTTGTTTTTTAGCAGTGGGCTGCAAAACAGAAAAAGGGTGGAAAGCTAATAACGTAGTCTTGTTCCTGCTGGTTTTATCGGGGAATCCATCACTGCTGGACATATTGAAGGAAACAAAGGGAGCTGCATTTTGGGGAGCCTCCTGTTTGTTTGTTTGTTTGTTTGTTTTGTTTGAGGGTGGGGGAAAAGTCCAATTTCTTGGGAACCTTCTTTGTCTTTGTTGTCGTTGTTTTCTTCTGGGGGGGTATGGGGGGCAGAACTTTGTTTTGGTGTCAACATGCTGGGTTTGGCTCTCTTGGGCCTCCGTTTCGGGACACCTTTTGGGGAAACCTCTCGGGGAGCCTTCTTTGTGGGAGGTCGGAACCTCCTCGCTTGCTCATTTTGTTCGGGAGGAAAGCTCCTTTCGGCCGGATTGAAACCGGGAGCTACAGCGCTTTTTTCCCCTTTGAATGGCACACAACGGGGTTCGGTTGCAAGCCGAAAAAGGACATTGACACTTTGTTGTGTTTGTCTCCAGATGTAGCTTTGAGACCACTGGCCCCCTGTTGATACAAACCAATTCCCAGCAGTGCAGGATAAATTTCAGCGACGCAAAACGATGAAGACTCCCACAACATGTTGTTTTTTGGGTCCTCCCAGTTGCCACAAAGATGGGCCCCTTTTGGATACTAAACTGGCCGTAATTCTGACAATTCCCTGGTTGAACATGTCCTGCAATAGCTGTATATGCCCTCGCACAATGGAAGGGCACACGCTCCGTTTGGAGAAAAAGGCCTCTGTTTTTTGCGCGTCCATTGCACTAAATAACAACACTTCATGAAACAAACAAACGTCTCAAAATAGGGGAACCTCTAAATTGGTTATAGCTTCCTTTGGTGTCCCTTTAAAACCCACTAAAACGGGGTCCCAACGGAAAAAGACGAGCACCCACATGCCACGACCGAAGCCGGTTCTGAAGAGGGCAGAGGGCCTCGAAGAATCGAGGCTACATGGTGGGCTACACGCTGAAGAAGTGGGTGACGCCTATGCTCCTTGGCCGAGCCTTCCATTTGATGAAATACTTAATATTATGTTTCCCTTGTTGGTTTGCAAGGAAATCGATGTCACTACTGGACATATTTTGCATTTTTTGTTGGGGGAAACAAAGGCAAGCAGGCAAGGAACGGTTCAGTTCAAGGCGCGGGTATCGGTCAAGAGGAGGAGTCCCAAAATGCTGGCTTGTTTTTCGTGGTTCGCCGTAAACTCAACGAAAAAGAGAGGTATATGCTGAAAAATAAATCGCGTGCCTTCATGCGATTTGGAGAATAGCGATGAAGACTTGCCTTGCTTTTCGCTGAGGTATGGCAGAATACTTTTGGCTCGTATTTTGGCGAATACTTGGTTAAAGTGTTTTGGTATTTAGACGCTTTTTATTCAGGGCTTTGGGGAGTGTATACTGCTATTTCTTGCCGCGAGGACCTCCAAAGACATCCCGGACATCTGGCCAGCGCATCACATCAACCCCGGCAAAAACCAGAGCCACCCAACCGGAAGAGCCAGGAACTGCCGCGTTAAACGGGGAAAGTTACCCATGGTCATTTGGGGGCCACGAATGTTGATGAACCCTGACATACGATTGATGTGTACTAATTAGGTTTGATGCATCAATCAAACGCAATCCCGATTGTCATGGCGCCTCGAGTCAAAAACAAACAAATTGAACGGTTCCTAACATTGCGGGGAACAAATCTTCTTTGGTGGTTTCTCTAATGGTCACCACATGTATCACAGACCTTACTACAGACCTTTTGATCAGCCCCGATGTAACTTGCTTTCCTCTTCGTCGTGTTCAACTTTGTTTGATGCAGATGGAGACATTGCATGGCTTGCCAGTGCCATCATGCGCCGTAAGGTTGCCTGAGATTCCCAGGGCAATGAATTTGGTGGTTTGATCTGGTGAAAATCGGGGTTCGGCAGATGTAAACCTTTGGTAGCACCAAAAGTCAATAGCTTCTTCACTGTACCGGGCAAGTGGTTTTTTTGGGTTCTGTTCCTTTTTAGTAGGGGGCTGCAAAAACAGTGTTTTGGTAGCACATCAGGGGTTGTGAAGGCTTTTGGGCACTGGGCTCGGGTCCACGGTTGCCAAACCCAGTCCGAACATTCGAGGTTCCCAAATCTTTGTTGGACACCCCTGAGCCACGCGAATGGATCCCCAAGAATGTCGCGCGGCCATTTTGTGCCGCGGAAAGCGCAACTGTTTGCTTGAGACTCCGCCAGCACCAAACTATTTGGCCACTCAAGCGCGAGAGGTAAGGCTATGCTGAAAAATGGGACCTGGAGAAGAAGTCAGGTGTCCTCGTGATCAAGCATGACAACATGGGTATGGCTTCAAGGGTAAAAGATCCAGGCGACCAAACCACAATGGCAAATCCCAGCAACCTTTGCAAGTGTGAGTTGTCCGGTGGCACGACGCTTTCCTTTTGGGTCGGTGTCCCTTCTTGAACTTCAGCAAAGTGAGCCAACAAAATTCACCAACACATCCCACAACCAGGTCAACAAATGTAGCAAGCATCAAAACAACAACAACCAAGGACCACAAAGAATCACCAATTTGCCACAAAGCTGGGGCCCCTGTGTGCCCATCGCCGGAGTGCAAAGAAGGAACACGCAGGCGACCTGGCCAAACACACACCCACACACACACACAGAAACGCCATGCAGACCGCCGAACTGAGGCCCCGCCCCCGCAAAGACATGACCGCAGCCTGGCGAAACCGGAAAACGTCCACGCCAGGGTGCATTTTTTTGTTGCCTAAGGGGAAGCCGAAAGGAGGGCTTTTGGTTGGCCCATCCACGCAGGAAGTGAGTCAAGGGGAACGCATGAGAAACCAAAGCCCATGGGAGGGTCAGAGCGTTCCGTGGGTGGCTTTCGTTCTTTGGCTGAAGGCTGTGTTTGGTGGGAATATTCAGACAGCCAGAATCTACTCCCGTCTTACGAGAGGCTTCCCAAAGAGGGCTGGCGATTATGGCGATTACCTGAACACTTACCACCATTCCCCAAGTTTTATTTGGTAGACTGTTTTAAGGCTTGGCGAGGAGAGCGAGTCACTGCTTGAGACGCTGAAAATCCTTCTGGTCAGTTGGAGAAGAACTTTGAGACGTTTTTCCCAATATGACCAATGAGGGACGGCCGAAACAGGTTGCAAGCAAAACAAAAAGCAATGCGGGATTCATGTTCTCAGCATTCACAGCAGTTTTGTGATACTTGGGCCTGAGTTTTTTCATGGATCAGAAACATGGGTCACATGCACATATATATATATATATATGTATGTGTTAATGTTTTAGTTCTCTCGCCCACAGTGGTACCCGTGCACAAGCTGGACGACACCATTGAACCAGACACAGAATTGAGGGGGGCCCAAGAACCCAACGCAACAGAACCATATGGTTTGAATCCAACAGGCCTCCTGGGCCCTTTTGCTCAAGCGAGTTGCTAGGTGCGATGTGTCAGGGAACATGTCGCTACCGCGTTGGGCCTTTTGGTGGCTCCAAGTAACCACAGTCCCCTGAGTTCCAGGATTCAGCATCCGTGTCTTGCCATTCGCCGGGGCGACATCCCAGGCCTTTGACGCCAACGACCTGAGCGCGGTGAAAGTCTGGCTGGAGGCATGCGGTTGTTGCAATGGCTGGAGTCTGAGTGCTTTTCTTGGCAAGTTGTTTGTTGGTTCATTCTAAGTCCTAAGTAGGAGGCTTAAACAAACAAGTGTGCTACCATGATTACTGGTCAAGAACATGTTTTGTTGACCCTTTTGGTTTCAAAGGGAATCATGTGATTTCTTCCAGGGGACTTAGGCACAAGTCACTTCCCCGATAATTATCAAAGAACCCCAGAACGGGGAGTTTCCCAAAACTTGTTGGTGTCGGGATAGCCACAATATTGAGCATATTCCTCCACGATCGAAATACCTGGGTTGGCTAGGTCAGGGTTGGTTGCAACATCGGTTTCAATTAGTCTACCTTCCACCAAAGGCACCCTTTCAACTCAGTTCATGAACTTTACACTTTTTGGGAAGACCATTTTAGTGGCAAATAGAAAGTTTGGACTTTGTTTGGACCATCCACTCAGTAAGTGAGTCAAGGAAAGCCTAAATCAAGCGTCAGTTTGCCTGACAGCTTCAAAGAAGCGGTTCGCTGATCCCATCCTTCGACCAATATGTCGGCACTCAGTCGATAGCATCACCTGCCCGCAGGTCCTTGCAGGCAACTTTCCAGCAGCCAGGACCGGGCTGACGCGCTTCGCGCCTTCCGCAGCGGAAATTAGGTAGATCAGCACTCAGATATGTTCTATTAAGGGAAACCCATGGAGATCAAGACAGCAGAGAATCTGCTCCTAGGGCACCCCTTTCTGGGGTTGCACGTTCCACTTTGGAGGGCAACCTCAAACTTGGAGCTGACCTTTGGCCGTGTAGCCTTGCCCCCCAAATAAATTCGCTTTGGAACAAGGGCCATGTATTTTATGTGCTTTAGACGCTAAGGAAGCATGCTCCCTCTCCTCAAGTTTCTATCACTGATATTCAAGGGAGCAACTCTGCCGACTTGCTAAGGGCCCAGCGCTTGCTTTCATTGTTGTTTTTTGTTTTCGATATGTTTTCATATTCGGTTGCCCAATTCAACTGATTTTCCTCCAGGGGCGATGGGGAAAAACTATGACTTGGGACCCTGTTCCTCCAAACTTCGGGTCGGCTGCGCGCGTGAATCCTGAAGACGCGGTGCTCGCGTGAAGGAGTTGCTCGATCAGCCTGGACATGTTTGCGAGCTTTTCAAGCGCAATCAATGCAGAAAGCAATCAAACACGGGTGCTTACCCAGGTGTTTCAGTAGTGCCCTTTTACCATTTTTTGGAGGGGAGGGTTCCCCTACTAAAATAGACTGCAGAAAAAAGTGTACCCTTATTCTAACCTCTCTACTGGAGGACCTAGTTACCCCTGGCGGGCATTGTTTGAATCTGTTTTAGGTTGCTGAGCTTGCTATGTTCGCCGCGGAAGCCTTTAGCCGATTTGCTATGGGTGTCGCTAAATGAGAGATGGGTTGTTCCTGAGGCGTTTGGCTTCGCGCCTCGCAAAGTAGCCTTGTTGCTACTTTGGCCCTGGGTCAGGACTGTTGTTGACGCATCACTTTGAAATGCGCCAAGCTTTGGGTTATGTGATTGTTGCTGCTTGGAACTGTTTGAGTTGTTGTTTGGTACCAGCAATGAACAAGAAACCCGTCATGTTCAGAAGCGAATAATGTGTATGTGTTTAATTGTTCAGCCCTCTCGTGCGCTCCCACCAACACACATGGAAGTGCTTAGACACTTACGCTAGCTCCTTATTTGCATTTGTTCCTGAAACCCTTACTTCCATTTGCTTAAGAATATTGTTTATTTTATCCTGTTGATTTTAAAGGGAATCTATCACTACTGGATTTTTTTCCAGGATCATAACCAAATGGAAGCTTATATTAAGCCCTTGTGTTGAGTCAGCCCCGTCCTCAGTCGTCCCGTTGCGCTTTTGAGCTAGGACGGAGCTCGCAGAGATGCTACAGATGGTGCAGGATGGTGGGTCGCAACGTTGGTTTGGGCAACGAGCTTTTGGCCCTGCTTGAAAGCGGGACAAAAACCGGAGGAAAAAACACCAAGAAGTCAATAGGAGTTCAAAAAACACATGCTGGATGAGCGATTTGAACGGGGAATGCCATGTCTGAACAGTAGTGATTCAAGCAAGCGGCGTCTAACAAATGCAGCCTGGCCATGTTTGCTTTCAACTTGAAGTCACGGACCAAGGTGCTATCGCGGCTCAGTTAATCCGGCTTTTTTCAAAGATGCTCTTTTAGCAGGGTAACACAACTAGCTAGGTCCTGTCAACAGAGGCAAACGAGATGTCCACACTGGAACACTCCTTCCTCGGAAGGATGCAACACAAGATGAATTCCTCGGGTGAATGAATGCAAGCAGAGACAGGATGGCACTGAAGCAAGAGTGGGGTGTCAAAAGTCGGATATGGGTCTTTCTTTCTTTTTACAGACCCCCCCCCCAAAAAAAAAAGCAAGCAAAAAAAACAACAAACAACTAAATACATATGTAGTATGATATATATGTACATAACATGTTAGCTTTCTAGTAGTTTCGCTTGAGCGCATATCTAAACAAAGTACCCTGCACCAAAAAAAAGCACTATTCCAACTAATAATGTTCAAGCACAGGCAATGACTGTCCGCATCTGTCTCTTCTAGTGGCCTCTCCTTCACAGTATGTTCTGTTAGGACTTCTAAGCGACTCTTCTATATGTACGGCCAGCCCCTGAGGTTTGCCGGCGCCCGGAACCAACGCCCCAACACCAAGACCCGGAGAGCACGAAGCTCGGACCCGCCTGAAGCATTTTGTCTGCGCTGCCACTGCTGTCAATATGTCACGATTCGTAAAGCCAAGCGCAGCTCGGCTCATCGAACGCTAGAGGCGGCGGCTGCTTTATGCGTCCTTCGGACAAAGCAAGCCTATACTGCTTCAAAGATTCCAAAACGTGCACCAGCCCTGCGCTGCGCAGCAACGCAGAGGCCGCGAGGGCTTGGACGGACTTGGTCTCTTTCTTGGTCGGGTTCCCTCGGCCCGCAAAACCGAGGCGTCGCATGGTCTGCTTGATGTGCCCCAGGCAAGATTCCGCGGCATTGTCGCCGCCTGCAGCCCAGAAGTGCCTCGGCCCTTCCTGAGCAGTCGGAACCTTCGTGCTGCTAGCGCGGGACAAGGTGCGAGCGGCAGCAGGTGGCATAGTCTTCTTGCGCAGCCTGCTCAGCGGCGTGAAGATCTTCTTCATGTGGTTGACACCCGGCAATGTAGGAGTGTTCATGGAGTCACCCACTGACTTCCAAGCCTTGGCCCCGTCCGCGGCCAGGACGACGCCGCGCCCAATGCTACGCTGAAGCACCGGGGCCACCTCCTCCTTCCTCTCTGTGCCCATGCCACGCCCTTTGCGCGATATGCTTGTCCTGAGCGCGAAGCTGCCCCACTTTTTCGAAGATCGGCCTTTCAGCACCAAAGTCCTGCCCTGATGCTCCTTCTTGGTGGCGTCCTCTGTGCTTGTCTTCTTACTGCCCATGCGGCCAGAGTCCGGCTCAACAATCTCGTCCTTGAACACCAAGTCTCTGCTGTACAAGAGCTGATCGTAGGCAAGGGCAACCTTCATCCCTTGAGTGTACCTGTAAAGCCTGTGCTCAGCAGCTCTTGGCGTCTCATCCGGCCGCCTCACCATGTGAACCCCAGCGTCTGCTGGAATCTTGCAACCCAGCATGTAAGCGCACCGCAAGAAGCACACATAGTCCGCCTCATACCCCGCTCTCGCGTGCGATGCCAGAGGGGTGTACACGTGGGCAGTATCGTGCAAGCGAGACTTGTTGTCGCACTTGCGTCGGTTGCATCTGCCCACACCCTCCTTCATGTGGAGCTGCTCCCCGCAAGACCAGCAGAAGAAGGTCTGCTTGTTGGCAGGCAGCACCCCGTGCTGCTTGAGGAACGCCTTCGCCTTGGCCTGCGTGAGCAACATGACCTCCTGGTAGGACGGCTGCTCCAAGCGGCGCAAGGTGCGATTGCACACCTGACCCCGCACCTTGCGAGAGTAGGCGATCCCCCTCTTTTTGAACTTGGAGTTCAGAACGGGCTTCTTGCCGTACACAGCAGCATGCGGACGCTTTGAAGTGCTAGCAGTGAGCTTCGCCTTGTCGCTGACACGAACCATCACGGCTCCGCCGGGATCTTGAAGCGAGCTCTGTTCACCCGTCTAGGTCTAGGCGCCTGCCGCTCTGCTTGCCTGCGCGCCTGCAGTGCCAGCCAGAAGTCCCAGTCCTCCTTGCGAGCTTGCACTGACTGCCAAAACTCGCAGTCCGCCTCCGCCAAGGAAGCAGCCAGCCTGCAGGGGTCCAAGTAACCTAAACCAAAACCCTAAAAACTAAGAACCCTAAAAACCCTCAACCTCAACCCTAAAAACCCTCAACCAAAACCAAAAAAAACTAAACCAAAACCAAAAAAATCCTAAACCTAAAATCTAAAAACCCTAAACCTAAACCCTAAAATCCCTAAACCTAAACCCTAAAAACTCTACAAACCCTAAAAACCCGACACCTAAACCATAAAAACCCTAAACCTAAACCCTAAAAACCCTAAATCTAAACCCTAAAGACCCTAAACCTAAACCCTAAAGAGCCTAAAACCCTAAACCTAAACCCTAAAAACCCTACACCTAAACCATCAAAACCCTAAACCTAACCCTAAAAACCCTACACCTAAACCATAAAAACCCTAAACCTAACCCTAAAAACCCTAAACCTAAACACTGAAAGCCCTAAACCTAAGCCTAAAAACCCTAAACCTAAACCCTAAAATCCCAACCTAAACTTTAACAACCCTAAACCTAACCCTAAAAACCCTAAACCTAAACACTGAAAGCCCTACACCTAAGCCCTAAAAACCCTAAACCTAAAAACCCTAAACCTACACCCTAAAAACCCTAAACCTGAACCCTAAAACCCCTAAACCTAAGCCCCAAAAATTCTAAACCTAAAAACCCTAAATCTAAACCCTAAAAACCTAAAAACCCTAAACCTAAACCCTAAAGACCCTAAACCTAAATCCAAAAAACCGTAAAACCCTAAACCTAAACCCTAAAAACCATGAAGCCCCAAACCGAAACCTAAACCCTAAACCTAAAACCCTAAACCTGCCTGCCACCCACGCCCTCGTGGTACCACGGCCCTACGTTCTGAAGAGAACGGAGGTCACCACGTGTCAAATATGGCTGCACGAGTTCTGCTACTTGACTAGTAAAGGGTGCCATACTTGAACCACGTGCTGCAGGAACTCGAGTCACCTGGGCATGGGCAGGACAAGCGTGGATTAGGGGGTGACGGCAAACCTCGGGGGCTGTGGGTATATGTAGCGTGAACAAGTGACTCAGTGAATCCCAGCCATTGCCAGCGATGTGTAATCCTTAAGACAACTGTTGGTGTTAGAAGCCGTTGGTTGTTTTCCGTTGGTTACCTTCAAAATGGAATGATATTCATTGGCCATGTTCCTTTGGTTTTGAAAGCGGGTTCCTGGGTTACCCACCAAACCGGGGAAATGGAATCACTGGGTCGCAGAAAGAAAGCTGCCCCCGGGATGCATGCAGAAGGATGCAGAAGGACGAGAAGTGTGTGCTTCAATCGGTCCACTTACGGCCAGGCCACGGACAAGCTCTGCGTGAGCCCCTTGGGTAGCACTCAGTCAGGGGCATTCCCGAGAACGTTTGAATTCAACATGGCCCATTCAGTGTAGTCTCTGGCTCCTTTGGGATGGGTCAGCCAAAATGTGTGCAGTCTATGGTGCATTTGGGATGGTTTGGTGAAACTGTGTGTAGTCTATCGTGCTTGTGGGATGGGTCAGCCAGTCTAAGGTTCATATGGGATGGGGCGTGGCTTTTCGAACAGAATTGGCAGTCACTCCCTCTTGGCAGATCATGTCTTGTGGTGGTTGTTCTGAACCGTCCTCTATTGGTGGTCGGGGGGCGCAACCCACATACCTGATCTCTTTTTTGTTGATGAACACATGTAGTAAACGGGGAGGACGTGTAGGAACTTGGGGTATGATCAACCCCTATTTGGAGTAGGAGGTGGTTTTACTTCTTTCAAGCCTAAGTCGAGCACCTTTCGCCTGCCTTTGGTTTCGCAAACTCTGTTCGAGCGCCGGTGTTCGCCCTTCCGCGGTTTGCGTCGTCGGTTTTTGCCACATGTACACTTTCAACGGTGCCAAATCAATGTGCCCAACTAGACCCCCAACAAGGTCACCTGTTAATAAAAGGCCGTGCTGCGGTCACTTTTCAACTCTCGCCGTGCTTTCAGCCACCACTAAGTTGCAGATCAAACTACTAGGCACGCAGCATCTTCAAAGGCCAACAGACTGTGGTTTCGTTCCTCCGATCATGCAACCATGCACTGTTCTTTTTGCTGCAAATTATGACGCTGCGATGTTTAGAGGGGCCTCAAAGTGCAAGAACGTATTGTCACCTGTCGTGCGACACACACAAACTCACTAATGAGCACGCAACTTCGAAACAAGCAAATCTGTAAGATGCACTGCAAGAGTTGCGGGCTTGGCCATGCCCTGCCTCAGTTGAACTTGCCAAAGACCGTCGGAGGACTTCCAAGCAACGGTCTAGGCGTTGCGTTCCTGTGACGACGAAAGTGAGAAGCTTTCTGCTTTTGACTCTGTACGTCCATTTGCTCTTATCGGAAACGTTGCCACGGCTGCGTTTAATGTGGGAGTTCAGGCAAAAGTGATCCGCGAGCCTCAGCACAAGCAGAGAGAGAGAGAGAGAGTGCAAAGGGAAGCAGAAGAAGACTTGTCCATGCCTTAGTAGGCTTGTGGATGTTGTCGCTTTCATGCCCCCCCACCCCCTCGCATCATCCCCACCCCCAACTCACCCACCACCAACCACCCACTCGCTTGGCCCCCCGCAAGTGGACCGGAAAACGCAGAAAAACGCAAAAACGCCACGGCCAATTTCAACATGCCTACCCCGACAATGGTGCGTGACTTCAATACTCCTTTTGAGCAACCCAAAAAGGTTCCCTCAGAAAGCATCATCATTGTCATCATCATCATCGTCATCATCGTCAACAACAACTACAGCAACATCAACCATACGTGAGGATTGTGTTTTTGGGACACCTTCCCACAAGATTATGCTGCTTGCGTCCTGTTGGCGTATGGCCATCTTCCGTTTCCAGGGAGCCGTCGGTAGCCATGGTTAGCCTCCGAATCCCAGGTTGCAGTCTTCCTTTTGAAGTTTTGCCCCATGAACTACTGTTACAGTTACTAGTACCTGACGGACCGAATGGATTGTCCCTTCTTGGATGTTTCACCTAGGTCTGATAAAAGCTTGTAGTTGAGGTAACCACACCAGTTCCATTACCAGGGTTACAACCTAGTTACTTCCGCTGCCGTCCACGAACATCGAACGCACCAGAAAACCTTTTTAGAGAAAACATGTTTTCCACGATGCCCTGTCAGGTTCCCTAGTAACGCAGATGCGAAGTGGGTCCAACACTCTCGAAGTAACCATGATTACAAACATAGTAATTTTCCCGATTACCTTGGGTTCTCCAAATTTGAACACCCCTAAAAAACGGGTGATTCCCTCTTGGTTTCCCTTGAAGGACCGAGTTCCCTGGAATTCCCGCCCAAAAACAAACAATCAATCAAACAAACAAACAAACAAGCAAACAACAAACGGGTGATCTCCTTTTGGTTTCCACCCCAAAACCGGCTTCCCTCAGCCCAAAAAGACGCGGAACTGGGTCCCCAGCTAGGTGCTCTTTCTCTCCCCTTTTTTGGTTGGGAGGGTTCCCCTACTAAAATAGACTACAGAAGAAAAATCGGGTACCCTTATTCTAACCTGTCTACTGGAGGACCTAGTTCACATCAACCAGCAGAACGCAAAGTACAGGCGCCCTTTTCTTCCCATGGCCAGTGTGCTTCTGAGCATTCGGGTACTGTAGTCCACTGGACCTAGGGAATCCATGGCCAAGGCACGTGGCTGTCCTCGGTGGAGCAGCTGCAGCGGGCGCTAGGCGCGGAAACGGGCGGGAGCTGCTCCACGGACACCTGCCGCGCACCTCGGCGAGGCGGCGGCTGAGGCGGCGAGAAACGAGAAACGAGAACCCCCCGGTGCCATGGACACTTAGAGCTTATTTTGCACAAGGCTCCTTAAAAGATAACATGTTGCCCATTTGAAGCATGGCTTTTTCCACCAAAATAAAGGGAAACAGCCATTTACAAGGCAATGTTCAGGTGTAGAATGGAAGGATCCCTGTTGCAGCCTGGAACCCTGAAAACCAATACCCTGAATGAAGGAGTTTGCAGAATAGACCTTAAGTGTCCATCATACCCTCCCTGGGGTTCAATCCATGGGGTCCAGACATCAGGGGGTTCAAACAGATAAAGACAAATAATGGCAAGTCGGCTGATGCCACGAGGAACGAGGAACCCACGGCGGGGGTGCTGTCGGCTCGATTTGCTTTTCCGACCCCCTCCCCCCCAACCCCCCCCCGCAAAAAAAGAAAGAAAGAAGGAAGCCATCAACCCTGGGGATGAGTCAGGCGGGCCCTCTTCCGGGGTTCAAACATCAAGGGGTTCAAACAAATAAAGAGCCTAAAATGAGGCAAGCATCACTTCCGGGGGGTTCAGTTGCCACCAGTAAAACCATGGGGGTGAATATAACCAAAGGTTTTCCTGAGTTGTTGCATCATGCAAATTGAATTAATATAACCACCATGATGTACCCTTCAGGAGGTTAATCCTCCAAATTGGGTTAACCCTTGCCCATGCTTTTTAATGGGAATCGGTTGGTCTTCAGGGCCTCGGTGTTTGGTCGGGCAAACGTGGTTTTCCTCCGGCTTGTTTGGGGTTATGGTGGTAGAAAGCACACCATTTTTCGGGGGGGAGGGGGAGCTGTCATGGTTGGATTGGGAAAGTGGGTTTTTGGTCTAAGATCCCTCCCCAGTAATCTTCGGTAGGTGGCCTGTTCCCACAAGACAAGCCCAATGGATGCGCACGGGTATGTGACCATATGAGTGCTGGGGACTGGATTCTGCGAGTGGCCAGGGGATTTTTTTTGAGTCAAGACCGGAGTCAACCACGTTGCTTTCACAAGTGGTGTGTTGGTTTCTGTGTTGCCCTTACTGTTCCAAGGGTTTTTGAGGGCCCAGACGCTCCTAAAAACCCACACCCTCCATTGGACACCCCAAAGGGGTTTTGGGAGTTTTGGGGTCTCAAAACCTGGCAGTTTGAGGGAGCGTCTGGGGGATGCGTCTGGGGGAGCGTCTGGGGGACGCCAAAAGCTGCCCAGGTCTGGACCATGTTTCACTTCCTGACCTTGGCCGAGCGTCGGAATCAGACGGGCGCGCTGCCCCAGCAGGCTCGCTCGCACGCGCGTTTTTTTGTTGAAGTCTTCACGGCTAGGTGATGCTTACACCTTTCACTGAAATGACAAAAGGCCATGCGATTTGCCTGACAACCAAACATGTCCCCATTAATTACACATCGTTTTATGCGGTTGAACTGCCGAAGAATGACAGAATCCCAGCTGGGAGCGCCTTGGCTCTCTTGACTAGTTGAGGACAAGCGATGGAGAAGTCCCTTCACTGGCCGCACGAAAACAGAAAACAGTTTCGTTCCATCTGCTGAAATGTTTTTTTTAGTTTCCCCTGTTGTTGTGTTTTAAAGGGAATCCATCCCTAACAGACACTTTTTTTTTCAGGGGGCGAGAAGGCAAAGGGAAGTCTGTGAGGCAGCCTATGTCCTGATCCTTGGTGGTAGGGAAAGCCGCGGGTCGGGTTTGCCGGGTGAGGTCAACCCTTTTGTGGATGCTTGTGCTGGAAACGAGCACCTGAAAAAGGGTCTTCCAACATGAGGTGCCTCTAAAACTGATAGCTTTGAGGCTGCATATGTCAACACAGGGGACCCCAAAATTCCGTGGTTGCCCTTTTGGCTCGAAAACCCTCAAAAGCAAAATGCACATATTCATATATGCAGGGGAGCGAGACTCGAAGGACACCATCACCGGCATTATGACCTTCGTCGCGAACTACCTGCGCTGCGATCATTGCCGCAGCCACGCCTTGGAGCAGTACGGCGCCCTGGCGAGCAAGTGCCAAGAACGATGTGGAGCATAAATGATAGGGTTATTTAGATATGTCGGGGCCAGGGCTTCATAGCTGGGAGGTTTAGAGCCCTTCCAGCCGTCCAGCCTGCAAACAACAGTGCCCTTGCTCCCTCTCTCTACTGCAGCCTCCAGGCCTTGAGCCCTCCTTCCAGCCTTCCAGCCTTCCAGCCTTCCAGCCCGAACGTTTCCGGAGGTTTAGGTGAGAATGGCTGAACCTTCCAAGAGCTGACACAAAGTCTCTATTTAAGCCGCACATCTTAAATCGGTTGGTCAGGCCAGCGATGGCCAGCGGTAACCCCAGCGGGGGTAGCATAAATTTATGTCGCGACGCCGTACCCTTGAAGTCCTAAACAAATCATGTCCTATTTGATAAAGCAGGTTTATTGGATCTAAGGCAGATGTTGGGGTTTACAAGGACATTGCTGGGATGCCCTTTTACCCCTTTCAGGGCCCTTTTTGACACTGTTTGTGGGGCGCATGTTTTTTTTTTTTTGTTGGGTGTCGGGAAAGCAAATCCAGCCAGGGGGCCGGGGTGGCTCTTGCAGGTCAAGGGTCTTATGGCCGGGATGCGCAGTTGGAGAAGCCCTTTGGCCTGCCGGCGGGGCTGGGGCCGTCGGGCCGTCGGGCTGCGGCCGTCGCACCTTTGGGGAGTCAGAAAGAAGGCCCAGTTTGGGGGCACCCCAAGGCCATTTTGGGGGGACTGCCTGTTTTTGTGGGGGGACTACCTCATGTTTGGGTGGACCCCGAATTCAAGAAACGCTCGGACGTGAGCAACGGTCCATATTTACTATTGATCCCCGTGCCCACCCAGGTGACAGCATATTTTGACTCAAGCTGCAAGTAGATAGTACCTGTACCTATGCCATGCTTGTAAGTCTTCAATGTCGGGCGAATGGAGTGCACGGTTGTACACTCGCAGAATCGCAAATTCGGGTGTGTCTTGCATGCAAGGGACTGCAAAGTCAGTGATGCCCTTTCGAATTCCGCTAAATGTCAGGCTCTGGCTTGCACCAAACAGGACCAAAGGAACCCGTTTGTTTGTTAGACCCCATTTGTGCCCCAATAGACCAACAGATTTAAACACGATAAGACCACCCTAAAAGAGCGATAGAATCCTCTGCCACTTTGGGTTTGCCTCAAAACGGGGGAACCCCACAACATCGTGTTCTTTTGGCCTAAACAAACACAAAAAGTGACCAGCCAGGATTTCTCGAAAAAAAAAAACACAACGCTCCTCCAATAGAACCAGGGGTTGTATCGGAAAGAAATAGGCCAAAAACTCCTCCTCCAAATAGAACCAGTTTTTTGTCGTTGTTTTTCTCTCGGAAAAATAGGCCACAAACGCCTCCTCCAAAATTGACCATGGCAGGAAGTTTTCATCGAACAAAAAACAAACAAAAAAGAGACCTCGAGGCCTCCGGCCTCCGCGATGTTTTTTTTGTTTTTTTTTTTTTTTTTCTTCGTTCGTTTCGCCAGATCTACCTCTGGCGCTTCCACAGCGCGGTGTCCGTGCGCATCGCGGCGGAGGGCGGATGCAGTGGGGACCGTCGCTGGCCTCCGGTGGACCTTTGCGCCTCGAGCGGCGGAGCCGGGTTTTTTCCGCAGGCTGCGGGTAGGAGGGTGGGGAGGGTGGGGGAGGGTGGGGGGGGGGAGGGGAGGGTGGGGAGTGTGGGGGGGTGGATGGGGGGGGGTGGGGGCTGGGGGCTTAGGAGGGGCTGGGGGCTTAGGAGGGGCTGGGGGCTTATGTGCCGAAGGCGTGGCGACCCCAAATGGGTGAGGAAAGAACAACGATATCTAGAGGTTACATGGAGCTTTAGCGGCTAAGGTCCAGAATGGTAGCTGATCAAGAAAGGGAGAGACCCCTTTGGTGGTTTTGGGTTTTCCTTTCCCTCGCGGCGGTGTCCAAAGTCAACCACTGGAAAATCATAATTTCCAGAATTTGCGTACTTTGACAGCCTGAACCAGACACAAAGTGTGTTGAGATCATACCCACGTGAAATCCGCAGAAGTGGTGTGGGATTTCCATGACTGAAATCACTCGACTCTCAGAATCAAGCCCCTGCAGCCATTTAAGGGGGATTCCTCGACTTGGGAATCCAGGTTGAGTCAGCGGGACTCGACCATGACCTTTCCGCACTGGTCCGGCCGAAAGTGAGCCGACTGGACCGTGAATCGCTGCAAGCTTGCCTGGGAACACCTCTGATGTCAATCAGAATACTAACAACCGGCTTGTCGAGCCTGGGTGTTCTAGGAACCTTGAACTGAGTGAACAGTGCTTTAAGGAATCTTGAAATTCCTTGAAGTGTGATTGAAACGCGTGTTTCGGGAAATAAGTATCCTTGCAGAGGGTAAACCGCCTGTTTTTAATCGGAGCCCTGGCCAGTTGGCTACCCCTACCCCTTTCGCGGGCAAACCCAGCTTTCTTGTGTCTGGTTCTGACTAGACAAATGGGGATCTTGAACAGAACACACCAAGGATAACTTATCTAGGTCCCCCAGTAGTGCCCTTTTACCCTTTTTTTGGGGGAGGGTTCCATTACTAAAATAGACTACTGAAAAAAGGGCACCTCTCTACTGGAGGACCTAGTTATATTTTGTGGAGAATTGCAACTCATTCCCTGCAGCGCATGCGCACGGGAGCACGTCTGAAGTCGGTGCGGATCGACTCGCGACTCGACTGAGGCCCCAAGTGCTGGAAGCAGTCCAATGAGGACGGCGGTTGAATGGACATGGCTGTGGCTCAAAAAGACCGGTACCCAAAATGGCTTGCCCTGGTAATTAAGTGGCAACATGGACCAAAACCTGCGCAACCCCTTCTGGTTAATTGTAAACGCTTCGCGTTGCCCGCCTCGGCCCAGCCTAGTTTGAGGGAAGGGTCAGGAACACCAAAATCCAGTGTTGGGAAGGTCCGAATCCTACTGAAAGCTTGTGACCGCACCAGTTCGCCCGTGCTAGTTCGATGTTCGGAAGCCGTCCTGCTCGGAAGGTTTGAAATCCAAAACCAAGACTATCTCAGCTGCTCAGTGCCCTTGGAAAAAAAAGGACCTCTTTCTGGGGATGAGCATTTTTAGTGGGGCTTGGCCTCCATAAAAAGGGGAACAATAATTGGTGTCACTGAACAACCAAGACCAACTTTGGGTGTTTGGGCACCTCCATTTCACGTGGCTGGCGGCTTGCCATGACATACATTTCTTGCTCGGTTGCTCAGCCCAAGACAGGTACATGGTGGGAATACAAACCTCCATTTGCTTAAGTACCCCGGAAAAATATCCTCAATAGTGATAGTTTCCCTGTAAAACCAACAGGGGGACATAAAGAATATTCATTTCAGCAAGGATTCATCTAAACACACATCCTTCGGTCCTTCAGGATGAGAACCGCAACAAAAAACCTACCGTGTGAATTCACCTAGCAGCTTTGCAGTTGGTAGCTGGTGGTCATTTGGCTTCTACTTACATGTTCCTTCAAACAGCTGTGGGCTGGGGGCCGAAGCGAAGGGGAGCTGGGGTAGGCCGTGCTTGAGTGGGTTGCTTGCTCAGACTCGGGCTGGCCAGCTTGGGCTGCGCTGCTTGGGCAGCCGGAGTGAAGGGCTGGGGCACGTTGGGCCACTTGATGCCATGTGCCGAACCAGGCTGCTGGTTGGGGAAGGCCTGCGCCTGGGGCCTGGGTAGGGCGGGCTGGGCTGGGCCTTGCTAGGGCGGTTGCTGGTTGGGCTGGGCCTGAAGCTGGCTCCAGACAAGTCAGACAAGCCGGCCTCGCCTGGTTGGGCTGGGCCACAGGCTAGCCTCAGACACGCTGGGCCTGAAGCTAGTCTCGGGCAGCTTGGCTGGACCTTGCTTGCGTGGGTTGTTGGTTGAGCTGGGCCTGAAGCTAGTTTACGGCGGGCTGGGCAGCCGCACTGAGGGGGCTGGGCTATGGGGGCTGGGTCTGAGGCCAGTTTCAGACACATCAGACAGGCCTGGCCAGCAGGCGGACTGGGCTGGGCTAGACGCTAGTTGAGCCCAGGCTGGTGAGGCCCAGTCTTGGCGTTAGATAGGCTGAGGCCTGCGAGTCTCAAACAGGGTGGGCTTGGGTGGGGTTTGCTTAGGCGGGTTGCTGGTTGGGCTGGGCCTGAAGCTAGTCTCAGCCACGAGGCTGCGAAGCCATGGGTGGGTTGCTGGCTGCTGGGCAGCCGGACTACGCTGTTGGTTGTGCGTGGAGGGTGGGCGGGCTGGGCTGAGCTGTGCTTGGGCGGGTCGCTGGATGGGCAAGGCCTGTCTCATACACACTTGGGCCTGAGGCTGGGGAGCAAGTTGCTGTCGCGACACGCCAGCAGGCGGGCTGATCAGCGCCGAAGGGGCCTGCTGAATGACCAGACACGAGCAGGAGGTCAAGGCCTGGTCAGCCTGGGCTGAGCTGCTGGGCTGGGGCACGTCAGACAGGCTTACTGGTCTGGTTGCTGGCTGCCGGGTAGCCGGACTATGCTGGTTGCGAGGCGGGCTGAGGGACTGGGCTTGAGGCTAGTCTCCGGCTGGAGACCCTCTAAAACGCTTGTCAGACAGGCTTAGCAGCTGGCATAGCTTGAGACCAGTCTCAGACACGACTGGTCGTTGGCCTGAGGCCAGTCTCAGACACGTTTGAGGCCTAGTGGCTGGCATGCCCTGAGATGCGCCGGGCAGGCTGGGCTGAGGTGGGTTGCTGGTTGGGCTGGGCCTGGGGCTAGTCTCCGCCACAAGGCTGCGAAGCCATGGGTGGGTTGCTGGCTGCCGGGCGCGCCTGGAACTTGGGCTGGGCGGGCTGGGCTGAGCTGTGCTTGGGCGGGTTGCTGGATGGGCAAGGCCTGTTCATACACACTTGAACCTTGAGCCACTTTAGAGACCAGGAAGGTCAAGGCCGCCTGGCCAGCCGGGCTGAGCTGCTTGGGCAGCCGGACTGAGGCGCTGGGGCACGTCAGACAGGCTTAGTAGCTGGCATAGCTTGAGACTTTTTTCAGACACGTGAGACTGGTCGTTGGGCATGCCCTGAGATGCACCGGGGCCTGGGCTGGGCAGGCTGGGCTGGGCTTGCTGGATGACTTGGGACCGTGCTTGGGTGCTGGTTGGGCTGGGCCTGTTTCAGACAAGCTTGGGCCTGAGGCTGGGTGGGCTGGGCTGACAGGCCTGGCCAGCAGGCTGGTTGGGCTGGGCCTGAGCCTAGTTTCAGACACGTCAGACAGGCCTGGCCAGTCGACAAAAATGGACCCATGGAGCTGGACGACGAACCCCCTGGTCGGGGAGGGGGTTGGGGGAGGGGAAAAGCGAAGATTCTCTTTGGAGAAGAGATCTGAGCGCCCTTGGCCCATATGTGCCAAAATAGAGGGACCAACATTGGTGCTGGTTTTCCTTAAACAAACAAGATGAAAAGGGGTCTTTCCTCGCGGGTAGTCCTTTAAGTTCAACCAGAACACCACCAAAACAGCAGGAATCATTCCCTGCCCTTTTTCTCATGACTTTTGCTAGGGGAAGCCTCACTTGGGTGATTCCCAGTTGGGTTTGCTCTACACTCAGAAAAGGGCAACACCTGGAGTCTCCATGACCCTTACAAAATGGGGGTAGTGAGCCCTTGATTTGCGGTCATGGACCCTTGTTTGTCTAATGACCCCGGTGATGGAGACTCAAAGGGCTACCCTTCCGTTGCTTAAGAATATTTAATTTTCATATTGTCCTCTGTGTTTTTTAGGGACGATTTTTCCTGTAGGGAAATAGTTCTCGTTTTCTCCCAAGGACTCAGCAAATGGAGCCCTCTCTCCTGTTTGTATTTTTTTGTTTCCCCCCGTTGGTTTTGATTAAATGGAATCTATCACTACCAGGACCCTCCAATGGCTGGCAAATGGTCTGTAGAATGATGGCCGTTTTGAGGTTATTTGCCAGCCTTTGGGGGGTCCTGGTGCTGGATGTTCCTTTCGTTTTCTTCGGGGAGGGTCTGTTTTTTGTCCCCCTCGGAAGTTTCGAGCCACGAGTCAGGACTGGGACGTGCTCTTCGAGGCCAAAGAGCTCTTTGCCGACCGCGCCGGCGGCGGCCGCGCACTGAGAGCGATGGAGGGGCGGTTTGGAGTGGCCTTTTCAAACATAGGTCTGTGTCTGTGTCTGTGTCTGTCTGTTTGTCTGTCGGTCTGTCTGTCTGTCTGTCTGTCTGTCTGTCTGTTTGTCTGTCGATCTGTCTGTCTGCCCGTTTGTCTGTCTGTTTGAGCGCTGACTCGGCCATTTGGGGCTTACCTAGTGGTCCAAATGATTGATGAAACCACTGACATACTGTGGATGGTTGCGAAATCCGATTGCACCAAATTGAAACCAGGGAAAACCATTGCGGTATCGACCGGGGAATCACCAGAAACCTGGGTTTGTTGGGTGGTGCTGGCAAATGGTCTGTGATTGAAGTGATCCAAGGGAGGTTTTTGGCACCATTTGCCAGCCATTGGGGGGTACCATTTGGCTTGGCGAAGAAACACCGACAAGGACAAAATGAAAACCACGTTCTTGAGGACTCGGTACCCCTATTTGAACACATGTAATATTACAACGAAGACGGACGGTTGGCCGTCGGCCGCAATGGTCATTTGTCACGCGTCCAGCCACGGCAGTGCGTCAGGTGAGAAGCTGTCACGCGGGGGAAGCTTGACTTGCCCCCCAGACAGCTCCAATCTGTACTGTTTGCAAGCTTTCAAGATGGTTCCCATCCCCGACATTCTGTGCAAAGCTGCCGAAGCAAGAACCTGGACCCGCGTTCCAGCGGCCAAGGACTCCAAGTCGCCGCATGTTGCCTTTCACAGCACCCAGGCGACCGTCCGCCTTATTATCTCCAGCAGCAACACTGAAGGACTTGCGAGTTTCCCGCGCCAGGTTTTTCTCTGCGCACTTTTTTCAAAGTGCGTTAGGCAAAGGCCCCTAACTTGGATTTCGCAATGTAGTAAGAGGTGTAAAAGCGTTTTCGGGCAAGACTCACCCTCTTCAGCAAAGGCTTCTGCAGCGTAGATCACGCCTTTTGGAATGCACAAACTCGTCTGGGGCCACAAGCACTCCTGCCTTGAGGGCGCGCGTGAGATGAGGAACTTCTTCCGCAGACTCCGGCCCGCCAACCGCCAAGCCCGACCAACCGCCATGCTGAAACACAAAAGCCTGGTGAAAGTCATCTGGTTCTTGAAGTGGACAAAGGAGAAATGTTGCAACAGAGTGAAGAGGAGGAGGAACATGTTGCACACACCGGCCACGTAGACGAACAAGAATGATTGTTGCCAGGGCTTCCATGGAAGGCAACATTGGGGCTAGAAAGAGAACCAAAATAACGACTGCGGAGTGAATCGAAAATCAAGCAGAATGCCACTAAACACAAAACAAACGGGAGCCTCGTGCCTCAAGAAACAGACACCTAAACCCATCATTTACTTACCTTGTTCTGAATTGAATAAAGTCACGTGGCACTCGCGGGAGCAACACCACCAAAAAAGGGGGGTAGCCTCAAGGAAGAGAGACCCGTTTTGGAAGAAACCAAAGACTCGATTCGCAAAACGGACCGAGACTAGGTCCCCCAGTAGTGCCCTTTCACCCTTTCTTGCGGGAGGGTTCCCCTACTAAAATAGACAGAAAAATTCGGGAACCCTTATTCTAACCTCTCTTCTGGAGGACCTAGGAGAGGAAGCCAAGAGAAGTTCTGCTTTCCCCATAGGTGTCCTTTTTGGATATTTAAAAAAAAAAAAACACGTTGGATTGCGATTCCTGGTTTACCTGGTGGTTTCATCATCCGCCAGGGAAGCCCATCTGGTTCCCCTAGAAGGACACCTACAGCTTTCCCAATTTGGAACAAGCCGAAGACTCGCAAAGCTTTCGACACGGACCAAGGGCTCAACGCCGCGGGGGCGTTGCCGGATGAGGAGGAAGTGCCACTCGGAGTGCTGAAGAGAGAGGTGAAACCTCCCGTAGCACGCAGGGGGTGTCATGTTTTTGAGGGTATATATTTTTTGGGTGGTTTTAATGGGAAGCCAAAAGGGAGACCATTATTTTTGGGCGTCCCCTAAAGATGCACCAAGGCGCAAAGACATTTTTTCCTCGAGTAGCCTACTATACAATGTTGACCCCGGCTCAAGGTGACCTGTTGGATTGATGGTGTTTCCTCAAGAAGTCATGTGCATCCCCATTAAAAAGCACGGATGGCACTTCATCAGAATCCACCAGTGCTGAATCAGCCGAGCTTCCACTGCCCTTTTTCCAATGGTCTTGACATGGGTGTGCTTTCCAGCATGTTGGAAGGCTAACATCCTTTTGGACCCAGAGAAAACTTTCCCGAATCGCCAAGTTCCGGGTTCTAATCTTCAGCAGTGTAGCCTGAATTTGGTCCAAGTGATGTTTAAAATGAGGGGGGGGGGACCTTTCTGTTTTCCGGGGTGCCATCGAGTTTTGATGTTAACTTCGGATGATTTTGGCGGAAGGGCTGGTCCACGTGGATGAGGTCTACCGGCAAAACTTGGAGCTGGAACACCCCTCTAAAGTCTGAGTTCCCACTAAAATGGGACACCCTCGATCAAACTCAACCAGGCACCAGGGATCTCAGTCGAAGCCGTAAGCAGACTCGCGCCGTGTTTTTCCTGCCTTCCACTTTGGCCAGTGCACTGCTCCCTTATTAGTCCGATTCCATATGTGTTCCTCCACTTCTCAGGCCAGCGTGCTTCGCAGGGCTGTTTCAGGTTGTCCCTTGTTGACCCAATTTTGGTTGGATTGGTGGATTCGGGATTTGAACCCTTCGCATTGGAAACCACGCCCTGCCCACCAAAAGCACCCTGTCTGAGAGAAGCTGAGCTGTTGCCCTCAGCCAAGGCTCCACTTTTTGGAGACCGCCTTCGCGGTGGATGCGATTCCAGCTGGCGGTGTTTAAGCTTCCTCCCTTTCAGTGGGCGGCGGCGGCGCCGGCGGCGGCGGCGTGTTGATTTCGCCACCCTTTAAAAGGGAGCAGTCGGGTGCGTCCGGGTCGCCATCTTGACCAAGTCTCCAGGATCCACATGTGGGCCCTTCCTGGAAGCGCCATGCTTCTCAGGCTGTCACGCGCCGGCTTGTGTCAGTCGGCAACAAAGAGCTCTCTCAGCTCCCGCCGCTTTCGCACATTGGTGCCAAGCCGAGCGCGGAAAAAAGAAGAAGTGGAGTCACTTCACATACGGGCTAGGCACTTTGTGCCCATACTCAGGCAGATGGGGTTTTGGAAAATCGGATAGTGGGTCAGTCAAGAGGTGGTTGGCTGATTTCAGGGTTGGCAAAAACACCAGGCCGAGGCCCTCCCTTTCTAACGCGAAGTTGGAGCGACCGTCCAAAAAACAAATGGAAGGCATTTGGGAAATCAATGACTATTTGCCCATATCTACCCAAAGGGAGGCCTCAGGGGGATGAGCCTCTGCCAGTTTGTTTGATTGTTTCTTTGCTTCTACGTTTCATGATAGGTGGCAACTCAGAAGGGTTGGCGCCAGGCTTCACAGTGCGGTCCACCCCTGGTGAAAAAACAAGTTGCCGTGTAGCCCGAACTTCATTTGTTGCAACCACATAAGTTTGTTGCAGAAGTAGATATTGCACTCCCCTGTAGAAAGCTCAGCATTAACCACGTTCGTCAACTGGCTGGTTACTCTTTCGGGCTTTTGGGGTTCGAACAGGGGCCCGAGTGACTGTTCAAAGCGAATCCGCCAGCTTTTGAACGATGTTGGTGTAAACTCCTCGTTGGTTCTGGCTGGAAGGTTCCATAGCAAATTTGACGTCGGCGCGCGCGCGGGTGTGTGTGTTTGTGTGTGTGCGCGCGTATTTTCAGCGGGGACCCGTTCGAGGTCGTTTATTCATAACTTATGTCCACCAACCAGGCCTGCTACCAGGTTAGGTTTGAGGCTATTCCAA
This sequence comes from Effrenium voratum, assembly GCA_963377175.1. Taxonomy (NCBI): domain Eukaryota; class Dinophyceae; order Suessiales; family Symbiodiniaceae; genus Effrenium; species Effrenium voratum. The sequence continues at coordinate 1,214,953 of CAUJNA010003316.1, forward strand.
TCATTCGATTTCATGGCCGCGCAGTGACTACTTGTGAAAGAGGGAATG
>CAUJNA010003316.1:1222500-1280000 GCA_963377175.1 Effrenium voratum
CTGCTTGTGTTTGCGTGATTTGCATCATGGCGTCAAAGCGGTGACAAACGGTGACAAGCTCGGCGGGATGGAATTTGCCTGCTTTTCCGGGCTGGAAACGGAATCGAGAGCACAGTGAGCGTCTGGAGCCTGTTTTCGGCCGAAACCGAGCGAATCTAGAGGCCGAGGCACCCCACTTGCCGTCTGACACGAAAAAACGAACTTTTCGGAGTTGGCCGTTTTGAGCAATTTTTGCACCAAAAACGGAGCGGTGACAGACATTTGGCCAAACGCAGCCGGCGCGCACACTGGTGTGGCCAAGTGCTGCTCGGAACAGTTGGGAGCCAGTTTCGCGCATGGTTGTGCCTCTGTCTCTATGTTTCTGATTGTGCGTGTGTGTGTTGTGTTTAGTTCGCCAGACTTGAATGGTTTGGGGTTGGTACACGGTAGAGCCAACCATTTTGCATTTCAGACTAAAGCAACCGACAACAAAGAGCGTCAGAAAACGCATCTGGACGGACACAGCCGAGAAAAAGTGAACGCGCAAAACGGCCAGAAAGTACCACAGACATTGCAAAGAAATTGTTCGAGTAGTAGCAGTTGCCCTACTTCAAAGATCGCTTCTCGGCTCAAACCAAGATTTCCTTGGCCTCATTTTCAGGCATGCCGGGCAGAGAGCTGTTAATCCTGGATTTTACAAGCATGTTTCTGGTGCAACAGAGTCTTGCCCGGCGCCTGGGCGGACAAGTGGACGTGCCCGCTCACGTGGTGCAGCAACAGGGCCCGGAGCCAACCTGCTGACTTGCCTGCCCAGTTTGCCCGAGAAACGGCTCATCCTGCAACATTGAGGCGACCGTGTTCAGCCCGCAGCACTTCTGTGGGTTTGAGAAGCACATCAATGTCCTCGCTTGAAAAGTGGGGACTGTAGCACCCTGCGTGAGGGCTCAGATTTGGGCAATGTCCTGTCGCAGGCGTGTTAGATGACGGCATGAGGAGAGTGATGGCGAGCAAAGGATGCACCGTGAGACGCTTCCAGTGTTGCGGTGCGCGAACTTTGCGGCAAGCTTCAGCTTCGAATTGCAAGTGCTGCGTTCGCTTGACTCCTTGCCTTGCGGCACCAGCAGCACCGTTTTTTTTTTGAAGCCCTACGCACGCCAACCCCGCAATCAATCCAGACATGGCTGGCTGCGCATGAGCAGGGTTCAAAACCACTTTGCATTGCGATTGGGGGGTGGTCGTAAGGCCCCCCCGCGCAAGGCCAACATGTGGCGGCGCCCAGGCCGCGTAAGTGTGTTGCGCAAGTGCAAGTGGCGGTTGATCGCGCAAGCTAGCCCTGTGCTCGTGTCAGCGCCTCGGCATAAGACTTTCTTACGACCTTGATTTGAGCAGGATGTTTGGAGCCCTGCTCACATGAAGGCAGTTTGCAACAGATTGCACCTTGGACTAGCTTCGGAAGGAAACCTATAATTGCAGCTTGAATTGACACAGAGCAGGCGCTGCTCAAATGGCAGCGCTTTGCCAAGACTTTGCCATCAGCAAGTGATCACAGCAGCGCAAAAACCACCATAATGAACACAGGCAAAGAGCCTGCAATACAGAAACCCTGTGGCACTTTCCAGCGATCTCCAAGCCACATGACGTGCAACGTGAGCATGATAGAGGTGCAGCAACCGCTTTGTGTGAAGGAAACAAGGGCAATAGCAGCCATGAAAGATTCAAGTGCCAAATGCTTGACAAACACTTCGCACGCGCAATCCTCACGCCAGCCGGGGGAACCTGCAACAAAGCCGAGTGTAATTCATGAACCAGCAGTGTTGGAGTCACCCAACTGGCTATGGCCGGCGCTTTGTGTGCTTCTCCGGGAAGCCAGCTGTGCACAGTTTTGAGGAGCCTGCCAGCCAAGCAGCTGCCAAGGCCCAGCCTCATCTCAGTTCTCACGAACCTGAGCATCTGGCTGTTCCAGCGCATCCTGCCGACATAGGCTGCCGGAGTGAGGAAGGGGGGTGCTGGTTGCCAAGGAGCGGCGTCAGATGGCATTGTACCGAGCATCATCATGTTGCGTTGAGCAAAGCATGGAGCAGTTGGACCCAATCATTCTGCTCATGCCCAGAACTTGGTGGCAAGCTGCAGCTTCAGACTGCTGTTGTTGGTAGTCACTTTGTTCTCAACTTTTGAGTGTGACTCCATGCCTTGCAGCGCCAGTGACGTCGCCACTGTCCAGCCCAGTGCTTGCCGAACTTTGGCACACTCGATCCAGAATATGGTTCTTGCCGGGCTGGCAGCGCATGAAGCTAGTTCGCAAGAGGAACCATGTGCTGGGGCTGAGTCAGAGTGCTAAATGCAGACCACTCAGCTCCAGCTGCACGTGTCAAAGTCCGCATTTGCTGCCACGCCCGGAGGCACTGGCGCCGCATCTCAGCCCTTGCACTGTCAGGGCTGCGGCTCGAGGCAGGACTTACCTACCACCATCTATTCCTCTCGCATATTGGCTGAGAATTAGCAAGAAAGGAATTGGTGAAAGGTGTGACAACCAGAGATAAGCCGCTATTGCATAAAGACTGGTAAGAGGAAGATGGACATGGCGTCCCTCATTTGTATCCGTTCATCGTGGTTAGGGAAGTCATCTCGCTCCATCGAGACCATATCAACAGGGGCTGGCTGCGTATCAAGATAGCTCATACGAGGTTGCACTTTGGCCAAGCTTCGTGAGTTCATAGAGCTTGTTCTGCGCCCGCAGGGCAGTCTTCGTGGGGATTGGGCCAGCGCGAGGCAAAATACATCTTTTGTTCTCTGACTCTGTCGTTTACCAGGGGCAGTCGTTGGACATTCGGCACTGCGTTGGCTCACCAGGGGCTGTGATACAGCCATAGAAATTGGCCGAGCCGAGGGCCTGCTCGAGTTTCGCCAGAGGCCTACTTTGTTGTGGAATCAAAAGAAGACCAGAGTTCCAGGTCTGAACTAGTTAGATGATGTTTCAGAAAGCCTGGAGTGGCATTCCCTCAGTTTGAGATCTGCCTGAAGCTAAGTGTTGTGGAGCCTGCCAGCCAAGCAGCTCATCTCAGCGCTCACACACCTCGGCTTCCCTTTTTTTTCTTCCCGTGCTTTGTGCCTCGATTTAGGCTGCTTTCGGATGGCATCATTCTTGGCTTGAGCAAGGCACGGAGCCATTAGAATCATTAGACCCAACCGTCTTTGCTGTGCGCAGCGCTTCATGGCAAGCTTCAGCTTCCGGCTCTGCGTGTGCGCTCACATCTTTTACGTTGAGCGCCTTGTCCACTTGCACAGCTGCGCGCCGGTCTCTATTTGCAGGTCGTGCACGGCCACGCAGGTTAAAATTTGGATAGGTTTGGCAGCCTTGAGGCAACCAGAGATTTCCTCCCATAGGCCTCCGAGCCTCCGGCTCTGAGCCCTGTAAGCCCTGCTGCGACAATACTCGTGGACGCATCTGCTCTCAGGGCTCGCTGAGCAAGGGCGCTCTCCACATGTTTGAAATGGCACAAGAAGACACGGCAATGATGTTCAAGCAGGCTTGACTTCAGTGTGACACGACCTGCCCAAATTTCAGCTCATCGCCTCCTGCCAGCCTGCGTGCTTGGCAATGAAGCTGGAGGCTGGAAGAGCCTCTCTCCAGTCAGAGCTTGCAAGGGATTTGCTTGCTGCCCACCGCTGCCCACAGCGAAGCCGGCTTCATAGCGCTGTGCCGCAAAGATCGGGCCCGTATCTTTGTTATAATTGCCCACATGTACAACCTGTGTTTTTGCGGCTTTATCTTGAGGTTTAAGGGAACACACTGACACGTGCTGACCAGCTTGGCTGTTGTTTGTTTCCGAATCCCTTGCGCGCACCTCGTGCTATTTCCTTGGCTGCGTGCTGCCGTCAGGATATGCGGCTGCCGTTCTTCGTGACGGAAAAAGCGCTGAACGCCTCCCAGATCACACGGTTTCAGGCTGAAGGACCTACCGGACTGACGTCAGCTATAACTTGGACTTCTCTTGCAGCAAGGCAACTGGAACTGAAGGCCGAGCAACTAATATTCGAGTTCAGAACCACAAAACCCAGCTTGCACGTCAGGAAACGTACTGCTGTTTTGCACCCAAAGAGTTGCAGGAGCTAAGAACAGGTACTCCAAGTTTGCAAGGCCCAGCCCAAGCGCTCGACATTTCTGGCGTTCTTTGTGGGTTGCACGTAACGTCATGGGCTCCCGCCCTGAATGTGTTTCTGGCCTGAGCAAGCAATCGGCTCAGAAGAGCAGCAAGTCTGTCAACAGCATATTGAGGGCAGCAGCCCCATGATTCAACATGCATGGTGCGCCCAAAGCCCTTTGGGAAGCGCCTTTGTGTCCTCAGCCACTGAGACTTTGCCCCAGCAATCAAGATGTGTGCTGTCCTCTCTGTGGTCGTTGGTTGATTGGAGCTGCACGTTGTGTCTACGATCATTTGAATTCAGGGCGCTGCTGCGTGGCGGACGCCTGTGAGGCTCCCGTAATGCAAAATCAAGATTGACGGCCCCTTGAACCACCTGAACAAGTTCGACCACCCGCATAAAGAACAAGTAGTCAAATGTCGCCTTGTGCCTGAGCAGATTTCAACAAGTGCTGCGTCAGGTTTGTGTTTTGTGGAGCTCAGGCCCTTAAGCTGCGTGCCCAGAGCCCCTGGGAAACTGCCAGTTTGCCGCGAGGGCCTTCGCATGCCGTTCGAGAACCCCAAATTCCAGAATGTTTGGAGCCCAGGCTGCCGTCGGAACATGCGACTGCTGTTCTTTGTGACGATTTCACACTGAACGCATCCCAGATCACTTGGTTTCAACACGACTGGTGCGCCCGGAGCCCTTTGCAAAGTTTTGGTAGAGCGTCTTGCGCGTTTGTGTTCTCAGCAATTGAGACTTTACAGCCCTCAAGTCCAGCCAGCCAGCAATCAAGACGTTTGCTTTCCTCTCTGTTGGCTGATTGGAGATGCGCATTGTACCTGAATTCAAGGTGCCGCTGCGTGAGGGACGCCTGCCAGCCTCCCCGCAGTGCGGGTGGCGGGTTGCCGGCCAATTGCACCGGTTGAACTATCCGCCCAAGTTCTACCTAAGCCTAGGACCTAAACTCTAAATCCACCAATTCCAATTTCGGACAAACATGTCTGCAGCCGACATCATTGTTGGCTGCCACACGTAGGTCCGCATGCGGTTTCAGGCCATAGTGCGTGCCACCCAACGCTTGCTTTGAACAAGTTTCACTCTCGCCTGCCTTTCCTGTTCTTCTTGTTCAAGTTTACCTTGGGCATTCCCTTGAGAAGAATGAGAACCGATGTTGGTTTCCCAGCCCGGCGCTGCCGGAGCTGCCGCAAGCGGCTGCCAAGGTCGGCTGGACAATGAGTGCTGGCTTTTGGTGTAGTGTTGGACGCGCGCAGATCTGATACACTTCAAGATGTTGGAAAGGGCCACATGCCGGCGCCCTTAGGGCAGACAATCGCTGTGTACTTCTTGCGGACGAATGTGTTCATAGCCAGATTGGGCGGTTGCGTGAAAAAACTGGCTTGGGTTCTGGAGCGATTCGGGTTGGGCGATCTTTGCTTGAGACAATCTGGGACCGACCTCACTAGATAAAGGGACTCAGCGCAGGGCAAGACAACCAATGCATGAGGTGTGCTGGTTTTAACCTGAGTTGGTTGTCTTTCAGAACTGATTCTGACGCATTCAGGCATGTGTGTGGCCGTCATCTCCTCTCTAGGTATTCCCCTTCAATATGTTTCCCCCGAAAGCATCGCGAAAGGTTCCCGTGCGGAGGCCTTGGACGGTTTCTCACAGAGCAACTTGCGCAGAGCTGCTTGCGCAATGCGACCCGCGCAGAGGCAAGTAGTATGGGAATGGTTTGGGTATGTTTGGGCAGAAGCAGCGTGTGTAGTCTGCGTAAAGAGTGGTAAAGAGCTTGGGTGTGACAGGTTGGGTGTGACGTTTTCAAAAGATGAATCAGCATGTTCCCAATTTTGCCACGCACGCATAAACCCTCTGCGGAAATCGCCGTGGTCGATGTAAAACATTCAGACTTTCTTCGGAATGCGTCGCGAAGCCCTCTTCCGTGCGGAGCCTTGGACGGTAACCTCACAGGGCAACTTGCGCAGAGCCGTTTGCGCAGAGCCGCTTGCGCCGAGTCGCTTGTGTAGACCACCTTGCACAGAGCAACTTGCCCAGAGCCATCCGCACAGAGCTATTTTCGCGGAGCAACATTCTGCAAGAAAGAAGTTTGGGCAAAGCGGTTGGGTGTGTGGCGGCTCGGCGTCAGCAGCTATGATGTAAGTTTACAAAGAGTTTCTATAGATAAGGCTCTTTTCGAAGGTGAGAGAGATCGGTAATAGGATTCTTCTAGAGCTTCGCCCTCACCAGCTACGCTTGTGTGCATGCGTGCGCGTTTGTGTGGTCGCGTGCTTGCCCGCGTGCGTGCGTGCCTGCGTGCCTGCGTGCGTTGCAAGTGCGCTCATGTGCGTGCGCATGCGCGTGCGCGAGCGTCTTGCGTGTGTGCGTGCGTGCTCGCGTGCGTGTTTGCGCGCGCGCGTGCGTGGGTGCTTGTGCGTGCGCCGCACGAGGCGACGAAGACTGCATCCCCGGCATCCCCTCGCAGCCCCACAATTGCGCGGGCCAACCCTCTGCGGGCATCAGCGTGGTTGATGCGCAAAGGCTGAGCGCGTTGTACGATCTCGCGGCCCGCGGGTCGCAACCCTCTGCAGGGATCGCTCTTGGGCCCCGTGCGAATTGTGTTTCTTAAGCTGCTTGCGAGCTTTTCCTTGGAAGTTGCCTCAAAGTTTGCGCGACTGCTCTTTCTTGTATTCGCGCGTTCGTGGGGTTTCAGTACACAAGTCGTACGCGTAGCGCATTCCCGCAGCTCCGGCTGGAAAACTGCAATTTTTCAACACAATGCAACACGCACAGTGCAATAAGGCGCACGCCCGCGGAGGGCGCTTCACAAAACAAGGCTGCAACATGTTTTCGGGCCAATCGTCCTTTTGTCTTTGTTTCTTAGTGTGTTTCTGTTGCACATGCGCTGCCGGGAGCTTGGGTTTGCATGATTCGCGGTTCTCAGCCCAATCCGAGACTTTATTGGTCTGCCATTCAGTTGGCACTTGGATCTTTCACAATATTCATGCCGGTTGTTGCCCCTGTTTACGTTGCACGAAGTAGTTTGGAGATCGTTGGAAAATGCCACGCGAGAAGAGTGAAATGAATGTTCTGCAAAGGCAACGTATGGAAACTGAAGCGCTTGCTGCTGCACAGCTTCCGTGCGGCTCCCGCTTGCGAAATCGCAAGTTGGCTGTCTGGGGCCACGATGGACACACAATTGGGAGAACGACAAGCGAACAACTTCTGCCTTGCTCGAACATACGTACAGGTTGGGCTTTCAGGTCTACTTTCCACAAGTTTTCTTTGTTGAAGGCTCTTTGCTTGTGTTCAGTATCGCGGTGTTTGTCGCTGCTCACTTGCACATGTGGCAAAGTCTATGCAAAGCGCTGCCGTTTTAGCAGCACCTGCTCCGTGTCAATTCAAGCCGCAATTGTAGCGTTCTTTATGGCGCTTGTCCAAAGTGCAACCTGTTGCGAACAGCCTTCATGTGCAGCCAGCCCTAAATACTGGATTGAGTGTGCCTAGGTTCGGCATGTGGGCTGGAAAGTTGCAGCGCTAGACAAACGCAGCGTTGGCAATTCGAAGCTGAAACGTACCTCAAAATTCGGGCATAGCCAAGCTGCAAGGGTCTCACGGTGCGTCCTTTGCTCGAGAGGCAACCGACGCTCCTCATGCCGTCATCTAGCGTCATTGCCTGAATGTGCACCCACACTGGATGCTACAGGCCTTGCTTTTCAAACGTCAAGGACATTGATATGCCTCTCAAACTCACAGAAGTGCTGCGGGCTGCACACGGTCTCCTCAAGGTTGCAGGATGCTGCCATGAAGCTCTCTCGCGCAACTGGACAAATCTGACTTGAGATAGTCACTGAACGCTGGCAGGTTTACTCCAGGCCCTGTAGTTGCACCAGGTGAGTGGCTGGCACATCCGCTTGTCTGCCCAGGCACCGGACCAGCGCCTCTTGAACCACACACGCACTCGTGCAATCCAGGATGAACGGAAGCTCCTTGGCCCACATGTCTGCTTGACAAACACTTCGCACGTAAAGTCCTCGCGCCAGCCGGGGCAAGCTTCACCGAATCCGATTGTAATGCACCAGCAGCGTTGGAGACACCCAACTTGGCTGTGGCCAGCGCTTTGTGAAGCTGCGCAAGTCTGAAGCTTCTTCGGAAAGCCTGGATGGGCACTATACCCCTAATTGTGGGGTATGGAACTTGATGCAAAGTTTTGAGGAGCCTGCCAGCCAAGCCGTCAAAGCCCAGACTCATCTCAGTGCTCACGAACTTGAGCATCCCCGACTGCGACATAGGCTGCCAGAAGGGTTGCTGCCAAGGAGTGGCACTAGACGGCACTCCGAGCATCATGTTGCGTTGAGCAAAGCATGGATCTGGACCCAGCCATTGTGGCTATGCCCGGAACTCGGCAAGCTGCAGCTTCAGACTGCGGTTGGTCACTGAGTTCGCAACTTTTGAACCTGACATAGCGTTGCCACTGACCGGCCCAGCGCTTGACGAACTTTGGCACACTCGATCCACTGTATTTTGTTTGCAGGGCTGGCCATGAAGGTAGTTTGCAAGAGGAACGTGCCGAAATCTGGCCTTAGGGTTCAAAACCACCATGCGTTGCAATTCAAAAAATAGAAAATGTGGCGGCGTAAAGCCGCGTAAGTGTGTTGCGCAGGCGCAAGTGGCGTAGGTGATTGCGAACGATTCCCCTGTGCGTAAGCTTGCTTGAGCATCCTGGCACAAGACTTCATTACGGCGTGTTACGACCTAGATTTGAGCAGGACGCTCATTTGATGCCACGCCTTAAGGCACTGGAAGCACCGCTCCCGAGGCCTGCTGGAGGAAGGACTAGCGCTGGCTCACTGTCATTCTGTCATATTCTGTCTCTCTCACCATCTATTCCTCTCGCATATTGGCTGAGAATTAGAAAGAAAGGAATTGGTGCGAGGCGTGATAACCAGCAATGAGCCGCTATTGCGCAAAGACTCTGGGGGCATGGGTAAGACGAAGATGGCAAGGTTGCCTCATCTCTATGCGTTCATTTTGGTTAGGGAGGCCATCTCGCTCCACTCTTCGTTCATCAAGACAATATCGCTGAAGGATTCAATCTTGCAGGGGCTGGCTGCGCATCAAGGTAGCTCATAAGAGGTTCCTTTGGCCAAGCTTCGTAAGAAGATCGGAATTCCGAGTCTGAACTTCTAGTTTGATGACATTTGAGAAAGCCGCCCGGAGTGGAAACCCTTGAGCTTGAGATCTGGAGCTTGAAGCTAAGTTTTGTGGAGCCTGCCATGACTCATCTTAGCGCTCACAGACCTCAGCGCCCGGCTTTTTCTTCCAGCGCTTTGTGCCTCGATTTGGGCTGCTTGGAGTGTTGGCTGCCAGGAGTTGCATTCCATGGCACCATGAGCAGCGTGGTGTTGCCTTGAGCAAGGCATCCAGCCATTAGAACCATTAATCGCAACCGTCTTTGCTGTGCGCAGAACTTCGTGGCCAGCTTTAGCTTCCGACTGCGGCTGTGGTTGGCAGATAGAGTACTCCTGGCCTGCGCGTGCGCTCACATGTTCTGAACTTCCCAGTCAGTCCACTTTCAGGGCTGGGGCTCGCGTTGGGGTTCAACTCACGTGCGATGCAGTCTGTGTCTTTATTGGCAACTCTTTCTGCGCGACTAATTTGGTTTGAATTTGAATACAGTGTCCTGCGCGACGTGCGCTGCTTGTGAGGTCTGTGTTGGGTCAGGAGTGGCGCGAGGAGCATCAAGTCTTGGGCAAGGCGCAGAGCTTTTGGACCCAAATATATAGCTTTGCTGTGCGCCGAGCTTGGCAAGCTTTAGCTTCAGACTGCAGTTGCTGGTCCGGATGCCGCTGCTTTAGCCGCCGCTGCTTTGGCCAACCCTTCTGTGCAGCCTTCAACCAGCGATGTCCTCCCATAGGCCTCCAGGCCTGAGCCCTAGTTTTCTCGCGTTTCCTGGCACACAACGACGGCTTCTTTCTGCTGCGCCTGCTGCGCCAACACGTGCGGAAGCAGAGCCTGCCGACTGTAGCGGCAGATGTAGAACTGCTGGCCACAAAAGAGGAGCATCATGTTGCCCGGATTTGAGCAAAGAGAGCCATTGGACCCAGCCAGCTTGACAGCGCTGAGAACTTTGTGTTCAGTTTCAGATCTGTCAGTGACAGTTGTATTTGTGTCCCAGGGCTCTCTTTTGAGGAACGCTGCTCTCCACATTGAGTGACCTGTTTGATGTTGCGCGAGAAGACACGTCAATGATGTTCAAGCAGGCTTGACTTCAGTGTGACATGACCTGCCCAACGTTTAACTCAGCGCCTCCTGTCAGCCCGCGTGCTTGGCAACGAAGCTGGAAGACCCTCCCTCCAGCCAGAGTTTGCAAGGGATTTGCTTGCAGCGCGCTGCCCGCAACGGAGCCACACATATCACGCACATATCGGCAGTTCGGCGCCGACAGGCTGGCTGTTGGCGGCGTTGGCTGTTTTCGACGCCCTTCACTGCTCCGCGTGCTTTTTCCCTGGCTGCATGCTGGCAGGACATGCGACTGCCGCTCTTTGTGACGAAGAAAGCGCTGAACGCATCCCATATCACAGGTCAGAACTGAGCTGTTTTCACATTGGGCAGGCTTGGGTGCAGGACCTAAAGCATTCACGCAACACGGGGCACTTGCAGCCTGTGTGGACTGACATCAGCTATAGCTTGGATTTATCTTCCAAGCTAAATCCGTAGTAAGGCAACTGGAAGTAAAGATTTGCTGAAGATTGAATTGTACGGGTTGAATTCGAACAAGTTCTACCTAAGCCTAAGACCTAGAGTCTAAATCCACAAATTCCATGAAGTCGACGAAGTAGACAGTTCCTCCACATCACATGTTCACATTATGCATGAGTAGTGCTGTGTCAGGTTTCTATCTTGCAGAGCTCTGCCCTCGAGCTGCCTGCCCAGAGCTTCCGGGCAAGCCCAAGACTTCTGATGTCAACTCCGCTATTTTGCCGTGAGGGCCTGCAGGTGCCCTTGGACTCAGCATGTCTGCAGCCGACATCATTGGCCGCACGCAGGTCCGGACCTTGCGGTGTCAAAAGCGCACGGCCTTAGTCGGACAGGTTGCGGAAGTCGAAGCCCACACGCTTGTTGGCTGTTCTTTCCTGCCGGGCAAGGCCACACACTGCAGCCATGGCTTGCGTGCACCTAAGGCTTGCTTTTGAACAAGTTTCACTCACGCCAGCCTTTCCTGTTCTTCTTGCTTAAGTTGACCTTCTTGCTTAAGTTGACCTTCTTGCTTAAGTTGACCTTGGGCACTGCTTTGAGAAGAATGAGAACCGATGTTGGTTTCCCAGCCCGGCGTTGCCGGAGCTGCCGCAAGCGGCTGCAACGGTCGGCGGGGCAATGCGTGCTGGCTTTTGGTGCTAGTGTTGGACGCGCGCAGATCTGATACACTTCAAGATGTTGGAAAGGACCACATGCCGTTGCCCTTAGGGCAGACAATCGCTGTGTATTTCCCGCGGACGAATGTGTTCATAGCCAGATTGGGCGGTTGCGTAACAGAAACTGGCTTGGGTTCTTGAGCGATTCGGGTTGGGCGATCTTTGCTTGAGACAATCTGGGACCGACCTGACTAGATAAAGGGACTCAGTGCAGGCAAGACAATCTACGCATGATGTGTGCTGGTTTTAACCTGAGTTGACGTTCTTTTCTGGACTGATTCTGCCGCATTCAGGCCATGTGTGCGGCTGTCATGTCCTCTCTAGGTATTTCCCTCACTATGTTGCCCACACATTGATTCCCTCTTTCTCATGGCTTGCGTGCCATTCAAGGCAGTCTTGGAACATCCTGTTCTTCTTGTTCAAAGTGACCTGGGGCATTCCCTTGACTGGGAACCTGTGTTGATTTTCCAGCCCAGCGCTGCCGGAGATGCCGCAAGCGGCTGCAAAGGTCTTCGCTTTGTTGACCAGATGCTTTCTTTCCACCAAACCGGCTGGACAATGCGTGTTGCTCATAGCCAGACCAGATGCTTGGGTGAAAAAGCTGGCTTGGGTTCTTGAGCGATTGAGGTTGGGCGATCTTTGCTTTGGAGAATCAAAGGGACTTGATGGAGCGACAGGGACCGACCTCACTGGCGAAAGGGACTTAGTGGGTGCCTTGTGGGTTGGTTTCAAAGTCAAAGGGAAAGCCGCTTTGTTTCCATCGAAGCCGCGCGCCAGACTTGCGAGAATGACTTCCAAGAGGCGTTGGCGCTTCTGTGCGATCAGCGCGGGCCAAAGTCAGAAGGGAAACCCGCAAACTCCATCCTCCAACAATCATGAACTTTAGATGAAAGGAGATGAAAGGGAGAGTGGACTTCGGCTTTGAGCTGCAAAACACGTGAAGGGAGCACAACCGATAGGGGACACCCCAAAAACCGATACCCGTAAAGCATGATGCCTTGTGTTTGGGCCGAGATGTGGTGGGACTCATAGTCAACGGTGTTCCAAAGGCACTCCACTCCGGCTACGACTAGGTCAGAAGCCCCCCAAGCCGTTTCCTCCACAGGGGTTGGATAGACCTCAGAAACAATGACGCCGGTTCCTGGAAATGCAAGATTTGTACAGTTATCATCGGTGTCCTTTTTGGTTGGTTTGGTAGAAAAAATAGAAGGCGATTCCTGGTTTACCTGGTGGTTTCATCATCTACCAGGGAAGCCCATCTATTTCCCTTAAAAGGACACCTATGCCAACAATACGCTATGGGCAACACGGGATATGTGTCTGAACGTGTTGGGCGTCACGTGAGTGTGAACATTTGGATGTTATGATGCTGGGCAACGCGCGTTTTGTTGGTGCCACACCTGTGACAGTTATACTGATTCGGACCAAAGTGGAAGCATCGTATACTACACGTTTGCTGAAAAGTTGACTTCGAGGCGGGGCTGCCAAGGTGCACTTCGTATGCCAGGCTTGCCCAGTTGCAACTGCCAAAGTGTACTTCGTATGCTGCGCTTGAAACTAACAGTTGGCCATGAGGCATACCTATGGCTCCACTTTGGGGTGGATGAACATCCATTTGCCACCTATTTTGATGTTGGGTACAGGGTCTTGACCCACAGCCAGCTAAAGCTGGGACTTTTGAGCCTGTGCCTGCTTCTTACGGTACTTTTGTGCTGAATAGTTTCGGCTTTGGAGCCGGAGCTGCCAAAGTGCACTTCGTATACTACACTTTGTGCTGAAGAGTTGCTGTTTTCGAGCCGCAGCTGCCAGAGTGTACTTTGCATATCCCTCTTCTTCTTCTTCTTCTTTTTCTTCTTCTTGTTCCTCTTCCGTCTTTCAACGCAAACGCTAGCTTGCGGCCCATGCGCGGCGCACAACACTGCTAGCCGATAGGGGCCCCAAATAACCCATGTCCTTTGCCAGTACCAGAGGATTTCTCATATGGTTGTTGGGGACACTGCCAAAACGGCGAAATTGTTGGCAGCCTGGCTGCGATTCATTTTGGCTTCTGCTTACAACCAACAGGACCGTGGAGCCGCCTGAGCAAGTGACTATTGCCCAAGCGTGTCTATATATAGACCGTCCAGTTTATGTCGGAGGTCTACCGGGAAACCCGCACGCCAACCAGTTTCGGGGTCCAGGACCTGAACACCCTCGACCGCCTTTCTTTCGTTTTCGGTTGGGGCCACTTTTGGATGTTGATGAGACGCCAGCCACATTACGTGGGAGACCAACAAGCAAGCAATGAACAGAAAATTCGTCAAGAGGAAGCCACCACAGATTTGAAGGTGTCCAACGAGGCACATCCGCGGCCATTTTCTTAACAATTTGTGCTCTTGAAACCAGAGCTAAGGTCGCCCTCTCCAGCGCAGGACTGGTGCATGGCCGGAAGCCGCAACGTGACACGAACCTGGAAAGGGGCCGCAACTGTAAAATTTGCCTATGCAAACGCAGTCTTTGCTCTAGGTTTATGTCAAGGGACCCCAAACAGGTCCTAGTTTAAACAGGTTCCAGCTTGCGTCCTAGGAGTTGATAAGAGATGCCTGCAGATGTCAGTGAAGGGGCTTAAATCATTAAAATGGGGTGGGTCTTGACGAGGAACCCTTTTGCAACCCGTGCGTGGTTGGGAATCAGGATTGCCTTACCGCCCGGATCCGCCTGGTCAAAGGGCTCCTTTGCGGACACCCTCAGCGCACGTGTCGAATCAAGGATTACAGCAGGGGACCCGGCATGCGGAAACTTTGGCCCTGGTTCGCACGGACAAGGCGGCGCAAAATGACCGCCTTTGACAGGTCCTAACAGGGCGTCTATTTGCATCCCCTGAGACTTCCACTGGCCCGGACTTTGCCTGCTCAACTTCTCAACTTTGGACACGGCAGATTCCATTCTCTGCCCGTTTGTTGGATGACATGCATCACTGATTCCTTCCGCTTTGGAAGCTGGTCTTACTGCATGTTTGTCACCAAAAGTGCTGGTACTTGTCTATGGCGTCGAAAGAGCTGTAGACGCTCAGTGGCCCTAAAGAATGCAGGGATGTCATGCGTTGCAACCAGTTGGGCCAAGGTGGTTCGCTTCGTGTTCTTGGTTTGAGATGGACATGCTGATGACATGCTGATGATGGTAGATTGCCTTGTTTTAGGCCGCAGCAAACGTACAGGCGCAGGACAAACTACCTTAAGGTATCAACACAGAATATCAAGCTTCCATTTGCTTAAGAATATGTTGCGTTTTCCACTGTTGGTTTGAAAGAGACTCGATCACTACTGGATTTTGTTTCTTAGGGGGGCTTGAGCAAATGGAAGCAAGTTGGGTTGTTCCAATATTTGTCTCTTTGCCCCTGGGCAACGTACTCGTTTGTTACCTGCGGCAACCGATCTCCATACTCGACACCTGGTGCAACCCATTGCAACACCTTGTTTTTTGAACATGAACTCTTCAAAACTCCCGCCCTTGGGGGAGAACTCATATCAACATCAAGGTATTTGTAGCAGGGTGGGCTGGTTCTGAGAATGTTGCCAGTTCCATAGCTAGGGCTCCGTTAGTGCATGGGGTCCGCAAATGCATGTCGTCAACTTATGTATTTGGGTAGCTTGTAAGCTGTGCACGATTGGGAAACCCTGCATAGCGAAAGGCTGGCGATTGGGCCGCCATTGGGGTAACATCTACATGTATGCTGGTAAGGTAGGAAGAAGTGGCCAAGTTTGCTACGCTTTGGTCGCGCAAAAGGCCGGCGATTGGAGGGTTTTTAGGAAAAGTAATATTTGACAACCTCCATATACCAGGCTTTTAGACATGAGCCAGAAATTGTAACGGCCCTCGTCATTCCTCTAATAAGAGGGTGTCTTTCTAGAGGGTGCCCTTTTGGAAACCTTTGCGTTTCTTGGTGGCTCCCAGTCCCCTTAGCTTTTTATAATTTTGGTGTGTAGTGGTAGTTTCCTTTTGACCCACTAAAAGTTAAGCTTTTAGCTGGGGATTTGAGGGCAGCCCAGGTTTGTTTGTTTTTTGAAGGTACCCATTTTTGTTGGTTTCAAGGGACACCACAAAGAACACCACCATCTTGAGGGTTCCCCTAAAGAAAGAGTTCTGGTTGCGACTCCACTTGTTCGGATCGTTTTGCCATCTGCGAGTCAGCCGCCAGGACGTGCGTTGCGCAAGCCCCGCAAGGCCTGCGCAGGCGGGTGTAAGGGAATTTTGGGCTGGCCCAACCCGGCAAGCTAATCTTATTGTTGGGGGGGGTTGATAGGAAAAGCAAGAGGAAAAGCCAGAGGGACCACCCATTTTGCGGGGTCTTTGTTGGAGGGTAGTTAGTCTTGATTGTTGACATCTCCAAGGGGGGAGGGGATTTGGTGACGTGACTTGGCTGTAGGTGACATGAGGCCTTCCACATGCCGCGAGAGAAAGGCTCTTGCAGTACGGGAGTGATTTTGTCGAGGGAAGGTTTCTTGCTTGAGAGGAAACAAACCATAGATATGAACTGAGCATAATTTGGCTTGCCCAACCAATAGGTACAACGAACAACATGACATGGGATGGCTTGGGAAACCAAAAGGAAACCACTTGTTTGGAGGGTTTCCTACTTTCGGGGCAAGCCTCGCCCAAAGCTCGGTTGGTTGGGAACTCCTTGCGTGAAGCAAGTCTATCGCAAGCTGCAGGTGGAGGGCGTAAGGAACTGCAGCAAGTGGTGGTTTCCTGTTAGAGTCCTAATCCGCCTCTAGGAACCGCCAGCCACGCAAATGCTTGTTGTTGGGGCCTTTCCCAAACTTTCTTGTTTTTCGCAAGCAACCCCCTTTTGACCAAAAAGAGTGTGTCTTTGGTGGGCTGATGCTTGCTCGGGAAATACTGTCGGACAAAATCCTGACCAGTTGGAAGGCGGGTTTCCCATTAAGAATGGGCTTCAGGCATCCCAACTAGTGCAGGATGTTTCTATCCACAGCAAACGGATCCCTGTTTATTCAGACTGCGCCCCAGCCATTTGCATGTCTCAGGTGGAAAAGCCACAGCGTGCTCGGAGCTTAGGTCCGTCGAGCTTTTGGATGGGCGGACCCTGCAGGGAAAGTGCGCCAACATCGTTGCCATTCTTCGATATGGCTGCTCTGTGTGTGTGTGTGTGTGTGTTTGTGTTTGTGTTTGTGCTTGTGCTTGTGCTTGTGTTTGTGTTTGTGTTTGTGTTTGTGTTTGTGTTTGTGTTTGTGTTTGTGTGTGTGTGTGGGAGTTTAAGTGTGTGTGTGTGTGTGTGTTTGTGTGTGTGTGTGTGTCTGCGTCTGTCTCTGTGTCTGTGTCCGTGTTTGTGTGTTTGTGTGATTGCGTGTTTGCGTGTTTTCGTGTTTGGGTGTTTGCGTGCTTGTGTGCGTGCTTGTGCGTTTGTGTGTTCGTGCGTTTGTGCATTTGTGTGTTTGTGAGTTTGTGTGTTTGTGTTTTGTTTGCGTGCTTGTGCGTGTGTGTGCTTGTGCGTTTGTGTGTTCGTATGTTTGTGCATTTGTGTGTTTGTGAGTTTGTGTGTTTGCGTGCTTGTGCGTTTGCGTGTTTGATTGTTTGCCTGTTTGTGTGTTTGTGTGATTGCGTGTTTGCGTGTTTGGGTGTTTGCGTGCTTGTGTGTGTGTGTGTGCGTGTCTGTCTGTGTGTGTGTGTGTGTGTGTTTACGCTTTTGTGTTTTGTGTTTTTGTGTTTGTCATTTGTGTGCGTGTAAGTTTGTGTAAGTTTGTGTAAGTTTGTGTAAGTTTGTGTAAGTTTGTGTAAGTGTGTGTTTTTGAGTACCCGATTCAGGTCGGCTCAAAGGGACCCCAAAAAGCAAACACGCATTTTTGCGGGGTTCCCTATGCTGAGACGTACGTACCATGCGATTTCGCTTTGTCTTCGGTTGCTTTGTCTCTGTCTCAAGATATCTCATCGTGCGGCGTTTCTGCACAGGGCTTAAGACTAGGGGAGTCCAGCGAGATCGAGGGGCAGGAGAACCCCACTGAGCATAGATGTCCCAGATCAAGGTTAGTGTGGGTAGAACATGATGGCACTGGTCTAGATTGCTGTGGTTCCATTTGCGAAAACCATCTATTTAACCAAAGGCCATCTACGCTGAGTCCATTCTCATTCTCGCCGTTCAGCAATGCATCCTGCGCGGTTGCTCCAAGTGCCGTGGTTCTCGAGGCGTTTGATACATCGGTCGCGTGCCGCTTCTCATCTTCTCGTGCCGATGGGCTGCGATGTGTTCAGCTTCGTTTGACAGAGGTTCAGTATACCACGCAATGGAAGCTACTCCTGAGATACATTCACCTCAGACTTAAATAACTAACACAGGTCAATAGCAGCCGCTGGCAGACGCTCTTGGTTGATGCATCGCATTGCTTACTTTGCTGGCTTGCTCGCTAGCTTGCTCGCTTGATATTTGCCTTTAGGATTCGTTTGGCGCTTGCGGGAGAAAACGATGGACCCCTTTCTGGAGCCACCCCCCCCACCCTCAAAAGGCAACATCCAACACACGAAAACAAAAGCCAAAATGGTGCAGCCATTTGCAACGACGAACCACATTGAGGACATGACAATCTATTATTGGCAGCTGAAGTCGTCGGCGGCACAGAACTTCCACAACCGGTGGTTGAGAAATGACGCGAATGCATGGCGAGTTTGGTTCTGATTCTTTTGCTTGCGTTTGACCTGCCGGAAATCTATGCCGCCCGAGGCCGCAGTGGACAGCGCCAAAGGCTCACTGCTGAATGTGAAGCGGCAGGCGGAGGCGGGGGCCTTTCGGAGCCGAGTCTGTTTGCTATGTTTTGCCAATGTTTGTATTCAACACCAAATTGCTGCATATATGCAGCAAAATCCTTATTTGGTGCTTATTTCGTGCAACCCCTCTCAAGTTTGGCTTTAAATGGAAACGAACGTTTATCAACGATGATGGGAGGTTTTTTTTTCATTGCAAGACGCGCAGGTTAGGACCCCGCTTGCATCACCAGAAAGGTTCAAACAAATGGTCTTGGTTTTGGGGTTTGTATTCTTCTACCAGTCACGCAGTACTGTCAATCACCCAGACTTGTGTCTGCAGAAACAGCCAAGGGCGCCCTTGCCCTCAGAAAAGGCTCTTTAGAACCTTCCTCAGAATCTTAAGGTGTCTCTGAAAAGGACTCTGAGCCTAGGTGAGCCTCAATCAAACCCCGGGTTGATGAAGGTGAGTAAGAGACAATCCCAGCCATACCGGCCGCCTTTCAATTCCTTACATGGTTCTGGGTCAATTATTTTTGTACCAGGTTTTGATTATGACTCAGGTGCCCTTGTTTGGGAAGGTTCCGTTGCCTCAGTGGGCTGACTGCTACCGGAAAAAACAAGTTCTGCGAAAATTGCAACGGGTTGACCCATGATGATCTTCCATTTGCTTAAGAATATTCTTTATTTTCCCTTGTTGGTTTTAAAAGGAATTTATCACTACTGATGCTTTTTTTCCCAGGGGTCTTAACCAAATGGAAGGGATGGTTGAGGATTCCTCATTTCGTTTTGTGAACTGTAAATTGTGCCGATGGACGCGCAGCCCGCCTTTCCAAAAGGAAAGTCGGTAAGTTGGGAACGGCGCACTCTCATATGTGGGATACGTGGCATATGTGGGATCTCACAATGTGACAATGAGGATCCTTTCAGAACGGGTTTTCATATTTTTTGTTTTTTTGGTTTTTAAAGGTTGGGCCAACGCTTGCTGAGAGTGGCTTTCTTTCAACAATAGATGGATTCCGGTTTAGGGTTGAACACAAGATGTTAAGCCCTGCTTGGCTCTGCTTTGCTGAGAGGCACCAGGTCACAATCCGCCGCAAGTAGCTGGAGGTATCAAAGCTAGGCCCCCCATTCATGTTCAGTTAAGGCATCAGCCAAGAGCTGCTGCCATTTTCAGGAGTTGCTGTTGACACACTCCTTCCGATGTAAGATTCTAAGATGGAGTGTGGATACTTGGTGCTCAACAAAGCAGCGTGTTCAATCACCACGCCGTTGGCTTCCCGCTTTTGCCTTGGTTGCCAAACAGCTCGTAGTGCCCCCAGCCAGGTCCCCCAGCTTGCCCTCTCTCACCCCTTTTTTGGGGGGAGGGTTCCCCTACTAAGATAGACTACAGAAAAAAATAGGGGACCCACTTATCCTAACCTCTCAAATCTGGAGGACCTAGTAGAGCCTCCAACCGCCGCCCTGCGATGGTTCAAGAAGTGGTGCCTTGGAAAGTCAACTTGTTGGCTTCCAGTTGCTGCCTTGGTGCCCGCTGCTCCTTTGGTTTCATATGCATCCACTGGAGGACCTAGCCAGTGTTGCCCACGTCTTCAACGAGTGCCGTACAGAATTCCCTCTCGTGCAGGCCCTCTTCACGGGCGGCTCCGCCGGGGCGCCAGAAAACAAAATTTATGCGGGGGAAGGCCCTCGCAGGCTACTTCTCTGGCGTGGACTGGAGGTGGTCAAGATACAGCATCCAGCATAGGTGCGGATATGGCCATGGATCAAAATCCCGTACCCCCAGTGAACATCCCAATCCCCACTATAATGAACTAAAATGGGTGCTGCACCTACCCCAAAATGGTACCATTGGTTTTGACCCACAGCCATATGTGCCCTTTAGATTTATTACATGGGTTTGGGTAGACCAGTTCAATACCAGGAACTCATTGTGACTCATGTGTCTGCTGTTGAAGACGAAAAGGGCCCTAATGCCCCAAAGGGGTCCTACCTGCATGGTCTGGGGGATATTGGATAAGTGGTCAGGAACGCCCAATTACATCGTTGCGGAACATTTCGTTTTTGCCGCGATCTGTTGGACTGTGATGCAATCGAATTCCCCGTCAAGATGATAGAGAAGTGATGCGATAGCGAGCATTTTGGTATCTCAGCAAGGGGGGCATGTTTCCAACCATGTGTTGTTTGTTTGTTTGTTTGTTTGTTTGTCTGTCTGTCTGTCTGTCTGTCTGTCTGTCTGTCTGTCTGTCTGTCTGTCTGTCTGTCTGTCTGTCTGTCTGTTACGGTCTTCCCCTTTCCCGGGTTTGCGTCAATCAACATCGCGCTACACTGACGACATTTCTATGAATCGTCATTTGGAGGCACAGTGCCTTGGCGGTTCCCAGCCGCCCAGTTCCTTCAGTTTTTTTGGTTTTAGGGTTTAGTCTCACTTCCTGAGTTCTTGGACTTTAAACTTTTTGGGAAGACCATTTTTGTGGCAAACACAAAGGTCAGACTTTTTGTTGGGCGATCTACTCAGGAAGTGAGTTAGTTGTGGTTTCCATGTAGCCCACCAAGAGTCAAACTTTTAGCAGGGGATCAGTTTGGACAGCTCGTGCCAGAATGACCAAGTACTGCACTTCACACACACACACACTCACACAGTCTTTCTACGCACGGGTTTGGTGTATGGCAGTATGGGTCCTTCAGCTCAATTCTTTCGGGCCTTGTCGACAGGTAGGCGCTGGTTCATTTGAATACGTTTTCGAACAATGTCTTTTCATGAAATGTCCATTTGTTTGTTCACCAGGAACGCGCACCTCTATACAGGTTTAATAGAGATGGTAGGGGGAATCGCCTCAGCGGCTTTGTCTTTTTCAGACCTTACTAAGAATCTCTCCAGAAAATTGGCAGCTTCTTGTGCATGCTATGCCAACTTGTCAGCAAAGCACGATGCAAAACGATCACCGCCCTGCAGCTGATTTGGGGACCTTGAACAGGTTCTAAACCGCTTCCAGCTGGGTGTATAAGTGCAGTATCTTATAAAACGAAGAAAAACACACTTTCCTCGCCCAATTGGGGTCATCCGATTGACGAATTAGTCCCGGTGCTCGAGCTTCGCAACTTCGCAACCAGGCCCCGAAGGCTGAAGTCGCCTTGCCAGATGGACTTTCAGGCTGAGTGTTTTCCGAGTTCAAGCAGCAACTGGCAGGAGAGTCGATTCCTGAAAACCCTGGAAGTCCTCGACCGTTCTTTAAATGGTCAATTCGGAACGACCGTGTTTGGCCAGTAATTGCCGTTTGTGTAACATAGCATTGATTTTATAGCCCTCTGCCAAGAACAAATCATTCGGCGGTGGGTCAAAACCGTTTTGGGATCTCATTTTGGGGTGGGTGAATTCAAGAACCTATTTTAGTGGGGATTGGGATGTTCACTTGCGGGACGGGTTTTTGACCCATGGCCATTCGGTTTCGATGTGAATCTGGGGGATATCTCAGTACACTTCCATGTCCTTTTGAGCTTGTTCCCCGTAGGCTTGTCGTCCAGCCTATCATGGAATTATCCGGGAAGCTGAGTGAGGGATTTGTGTTGCTTATGTTCATGACTACCCTCCAGAAGCGTTCTGCAGCACTGCTTGGAAAAGGGCCGACTGTTCTTTAACCCTGGGGGAAAATGGGGAGGGTTCATTCCTTGTCGTCCTGAATTCGGGCTCAGTTGGAAGTCAGTTTGCGAGACACGAATCACCCCTTTTGAGTAAGCTTTCTCAGGCTTCCATCAAGGGGTCTTGGTGTGTAGGTCGTACGCTTCTTGAGAAACTGGTTCCCCTATTCTTAGCGTGTTTTTGTTTTGTTTGCTCGGGCCTTGAAGCTTGGCTGTGTGGATGAACATGCAATCATGTGATCAAGCAATCATGTGAGCACTGCCCACAACCGATTCCCGGGCGCTTTATTAGGCTGTCCTTCTGCTCGGTTTGAGAGGGCTGTTGTGAGACCCTTGTCAAAGCCGTTGAAACCATGCTAGGACCACTTTTGGGCTGTTGGTCATGTAATCCAAAGAGCAGCGATGTGAGGGGAGGTTTTTGTGTAGACCTCTTCCCGGGGCCCGTGCTTACTTGATTCTCGAGTAGAGAAAGGTTGGGGTCAAGTAAGCCCGTGATCGAGATCGCGCAGGGCTGTTGGTTGTCAACCGGTTTCCATGTCAACTTTTTCCCGTCAAAGGATCACCTTTGGGTCACCTGTATGGCCCATGGTTGTTGGAACTGCAAGATGGATGTGTTGCTTGTCCCGGCGGACTCTTGGCATAGAGCTAGATCCCCCAGTAGTGCCCTTTTACCCTTTTTGGGGGGAGGGTTCCCCTACTAAAATAGACTACAGAAAAAAGGGTACCCTTAGTCTACTGGAGGACATAGAGGGCATATTGAGCATCACGTGAAAGACTTAGACCTCTGCTGGTGCCCGCTGCTCTTTTTGCTTGAAAGGGAACATCTTCTTTAAACAACAGGCTGTATACATCCACTGGAGGTTTGGGTCCAAAGCACGCCACATGTGGGTAAGGAATCCATGAGGATGAGGGGGGGCACGTTTTTCCCACTCAGTTTACAGACACGGACATACAGTGGATGGACTGCACCACCCAAGCAACCATTAGACCATTGTTTTGTTGGTATTTGCAGGGGAATCAACATTCCAGGATTTCTTAGGTGGTGCAGGAGTTCGTCCATCCACAGTACCACTGTGGTGCCCTTTTTTTCCGCAAGAAAAAACTCCACGGGCGGTCGTGCTGGCACGCAGACCGCCAGGCCAGTCTTCTGCCCAGCGAGAAGCTGCGTTGCAGGCTCGGAATTGCGGAGGTTTTCAGATGTCCAGAGGCGTAGGCAGAAATCTAAGTCACATCTAGGTCCCCAGTAGTGCCCTTTCTCACCCATTTGTTGGGGGAGGGTTCCCCTACTAAAATAGACTACAATAAAAATCGGGTACCCTTATTCTCACCTCTCTGCTGGAGGACCTAGACATTGTGAGAAGGGAATGCATCCACTTCTGTGCTGTGGATGGTTGCGAAATTCGTTCGCACAACTTTGAGTTCGTTGGTTGAACACATTGCTTGTTGGTATTTACTGGTATTTACAGGGAATCATCACCCCAGCCCCGTAAACATGGAATTGGGGGAGGGGGGATTTCGACCCCTGGAATTCCATTTATAGTTTATGTTCTCTTTTGTGACAAAGGCTAGACAAATGGAATTGGGACCCTCCCCATTCAGATAGAGGGGATTGCTTTGTCCTGTGAAAGGTTGGTGTCATGCCAACGGCCTCACAATCGACCTTGCATTTTTGACGACATGGGAAGATAGGCCTTTCCCCTGGTTTCCCGTCGAGATTTGGGCTGTTTGCTTTCGCGTCCTCCAACGAATGGTAGACCACCGACGGGGGAATCATCATTCCAGCGAAATGAATTTCGTCCATCCACAGTAGCGCCTAGCCCCCCAACCCAATAACTATTTCCCAGACCAGTGGCGCCCTCAGTTTCAGCTTTTCTTTGGAGGCTCCGCTTTCCGCGCGGAAGTCCGGTGGGGACTACGGAAGCGGTTTTGATTTATTTTGGCGGTGCCCTTAGACCAAGCCATGCCCAAGCCGGAACACTTTCCCCACTGTAGGCCAGGTGCCGAACATAGTTTAAACATTCCACGAAACATGGGCTTGGTGTGCAGGCCTTTTTCCAATGGGGAAGGATTCCGGGTGGCCAATTCGATGCTGAAAAAACGGGTACACCTTCAACAAGTCCTGCATCAACTCACATGGCCCCTCGCACATGGCTGGGTTTTAGCTTTCTAGTTGGTTTCGTGGTACCTAGAGTCTCCATGACCCCTAGAAAAAGGGTTCATAACCCCTTAATTTTGGGTAGTGACCCCATTTTTTAAGGGTCATGGAGACTCCAGGTAGTTTCAAACGCAAAACCACGAAGAGTCAGGGAAACCAACTAGCAGGGATACAGGGCAAACCAGGGATGCGGGAGGATTCCCCCTAAATGCACCTTGACTAAGTTTGATATGGGAAATGGCGCCAAGGGAATCGCAGAAGGGCATCCCGGTCTAAAGCTAGTTCCTCCAGTAGTGCTCTTTTTCCCTTCTTTGGGGGAGGGTTCCCCTTCTAACAAATAGACTACAGCAACAAACATCGGGCACCAACTTATTCTAACCTCTCAAATCTGCAGGACTTAGTGATACTGTGGATGGTCGAAATCCAATTCGCACCACTTAAGCAACCATGAGCCACCACTGTTTGTTGGTATTTAGAGGGGAATCAACATTCCAGGCTTTCTTAGGTGGTGCGAAATGGATTTCGCAACCATCCACAGTAGTCTCCCCCTAAGTCACGAGTCTTCGACGTTTCGGATTTCGCGCAAGCCAGGCCGCCGAGAAGCGGCTCGCGGACGCCCGGGCGCGGAACGCGGGGCGGCCCGGTGGGTAGATCTCCACGAAAGTCGGGGGGTGGTGCTACGGGCAAATTCTAGCTGTACTTTCTATGTTGTTTGAACCTCTTTGACACATCTGTTGCTTGTGCTGATAGATTGTTTCTCAGTTGTGCTGTTATTATAATATAGATATGTACATGGTTTATACTCAAGTGGTGTTGTAGTCTACTCACATACATACCAAGCAGGGGCACGCAGGGGCGCACAGGCGAATGTGTCTCCGGTGTCCACTGGCCTTGGCCCTCAAGTGGGGACTTGAGGAAGGGGAGCCGTGCTGCAGAACACCGAGTTTACAACCGAGAAAATATGTTCAGACCTGATCATTTACCCTCCCTCCCACTAACATGGCACCTCTGGGAGGGTACCTGGAAGAACATGTTCCTCTTGTAAGGACCCCCTGTCAGGTGCCATGCTAGTGGGAGTGAGGGTATACACACATAATATATATATACATATATATAATATATATATAGATGTATATATTTGCAACTTGGTGGATAGTTCAGGCGATTCTGAAACTCTCACTGTGTTTGTCGTGTCTTGGACATGATTGGGCAAAGATTTGGCCGGCCGCAGTATGCAGACGCTTGATCCACCGCAAGCTGCTAGCACCTAGTCTGGAGCTCAAAGCTGTTCATGAATTGGTCGGTCGTCCTCCAACGTTAGCAAGGGTTTTTAAATCCATCGCTAGCTAAACACCTATGTTTTTTTTCTTTTTGTTAAAAGTACCCTCTTTTTGGCGGTTGTGAAAGGGAAACTAGAAGGAACACCGAAGCCATTTGGGGGGTTCCCCCCAAAAGACACACCCCGAAAAATTCCATGGGTTGCTACCTGCCTGAATTCAGGCTGGAACCATGGACGATTGGCGCCGCTACCGGCAATACCAGTGCTGCTGAGCATGTTTTCGCGAATGGACCCGTGCGAATTTTGGGCCTGCAGGTTCGTGTTCAGGGTCATGGTTGTTCCTTCCATTTTTTGTTTTTCCCTTTTGGGAATCTATCACTACTGGACAAATGATTTTTTTCCAGTTGGCTTAATTAAGCAAATGGAAGTTTCCAGAGTCTTTTCAGGTCAGTTTGGTTGAATATAGATGCCACTGGTTGCAGGCTGGTTCTGATCATTTGCCCGTGCCATCCATTGTACCAAAAGGAAACCGCCAAGAAGCCGGGAATGAAGAAAGCTATCCAAGATTCAGAAGCTGAGGTACGAAGGGAATGAATCTGGAGATTAATGTGGACTGGCGAAGGGATGAGTCAGGACATGTCGCCAACAATAAAAATCCTAGAGTTGGCTAAGGAATGAATCTTGGAATTCTTCTCTTTGTGGCTTCTTTCACTTTCTAATTCTCTTCTCTGTGGCATGAAAGACTCTAGCACACGAACGGAGGTGAGATGGCGTAATCCTGTCTCCCCATCTCCTCGCTTCTCTCTGAGCTGTTACGACATGACCTAAGGAATGGAGAGATACGGCGAGGAGAGGGATGAGGGAGTGTGTGAGAGAGATGGAATGCTTCCTTTCGTCACTTTATTCTCATCTCTATCTCACTCCCTTTCCCAACCCTTGCTCTTCATCCACACAGCGGCTGGACCAGACGGTGAGGGAAGATGAAGAGAACAGAAAGAGTTGAGAGAAGAGAACAAGTGACAGAGATTCCAAGAGATACAGTATAATGCCATTCCTCTTACCCACGTCCCTAACTCCCTTCCAGCCTCTGCGGTCAGGTCGTGGGACGAAGGACGAGGTAAAAGGGAACGAAGAGAGCGTACGGGATTCCTTTTCTCTTGTCCTAACGACCAAAGGATATCTTATGGTGTCGCATCTAGAAGCGACTGATATCCCTTTCTCCCCGCCTCTTTACCTCTCTTTCTGGCGGGTTATCTCTTACTCTACATCCGTCCCCAATTAGCTTCAAGATGGGACGGCATGGGAAGAGAAAGGAATGACTGACGAGTGAAGTGAGGAAGGAATGGAGTGAACGGTTCCCTTATCCCTCTCCTCGCGGCTTGTTCCGCGGTCATACATCCCTTTCTCTTCATCTCTTTCTCTCCACTCTACATCTCTTGGAATCGATGACCGTGGGAAGAGATGGAAAGGGATGACGAAAGGAGAGAGGAAATGAAGGGCTCTCTTCTCTCGCTCTTTCTCTCCTCACTCTGCAGCCAAGCCGCTATGACGTGAGGAATAGAAAGGCTTGGAAGGAGAGAGTGAGGGATGGTAAGTGCACGGTTAGACCAAGAGCTGGGACAAAGGGAACAGCTCCATCCGTTCACATCCCTCTCGTTCCTTCTCTCTTCTCTGTTGGGTGCTGCCAACGGCTTAACCCACAGGAAGTAGATAGAAGAGACCGAACGGATAGAGGAGTGAGGAAGCGTCTCTTCGTTCCTTGTCTTTCCTTTCACCTCGTTACCTCGCATTCTTTATCCACATCCATCTACAAATTACTTTAGGATGTGGAACAATAATGAGAGAGATGAAAGGGAGGGATTTCCAGTAGACCAACCTTCATCTCCCATTATTATTTTTCCTTTTAATTACTGTTCCTGAAGATTCCTATCATCGACGGTGAGGAGATGAGGAACGAAGGAAATGGAGTGTAATGAAGATAGCCGCTCCAGAAGTAATAGATGGGAGCGTGAAGTGTATTAGTGAGTGAAGCGAGCGGAGATAATGATAGACTGGATCTCCAGGAACCGCCTCTAGGCGAGAGATCCAGATGAGTGAGTGAAAGGAATGAACGAACGGGAAGAGAAAGGAATCATTACTTCCCGAACGAAGAGAGGAAGAAGGAATAGATGGAGTGAACGAAGGGAGATATAGACGGGTTCTCTTCAGTCACTAACTAACCCGTCAACTCTCGGTCACTTCATTCCCTTCCACTCAACCCTCAGCCACCGGCTGGTCCATCCCTTTCTCTCCCTTTCTCACCTCTTAATCACATCCTAGATACAGAGGTGAAAGGGAGTTAGAGGGAATGGATTGGATGGAGCGGAGGCGAGAGGAAAGGAATGGCTCACAGACTCACTCACCGCTCCCTGTCTCCTATCTGCTGTCAGCCATCTTCCAGCATCTAGAATCCATCCCGCCTCTCAGTCTTCTCTGTGAGGCATGAAGGGATGGGTGATAAGCTGTTGACTGGAGAATTCTTCACTGTGCGGCGTGTCTTAGAGAAAATCCTTGACCACATCCTCCTTCCATCTCTTTCACGCCTCTCTCCGTCTGGTCTCTCTGTTCCCTACCATCGACGGCGTGGAGATGGGAGAAGGAATAGTAAGGAGAGTCCAGACACATGAATTCCTTTCCCTTCGTACCTCAGATTCACTCGTCAGCGGTTTCCATCTCTCCCGCTGTATCTCTTCCTTTCACTTCGTTCACTTCCTTCTCCTACATCCATCCCACGGCCTCATCTAGAGATGAAAAAGGCCGGGAAAGGAATGGATGGAGACAGAGAAGTGAGGAAGTGATATGATTGGAGGCATTTCCCGTCTGTTAATCCTGGAAATTGGTAAGCCTCCATCATATTGTCATTACAGCGGGTTAAAGGAGCTGGTAAGAAGGGAATCATTGACTTGTTCTTTTCCTTTGTTTATATTATTGAAACCTATGCCACTATTGTTGCAACTGCTGGAAGTGGACAAGGGCCCTTTTCATTGGATGGTAGTGTGAACAGACGATTTCTCATCTCCCTCTCAAGTTACTATGGGGGAGCCTCCAAGTTTGATTTTTCATTTCTTGTCAACCTTGAGGCTTCTGTACTAAGGGGCAACCATTAGCTTTCCAAACGCTGTCAACTTCCATTGCAAGGGCAGCCATCGTGAATTACTGCGGATGGACAAAATCCTGCACCACTTTGATACCATGGGAAACCACTAGTTGCTGGTATTTGCAGGGGAATGATCATTCCAGGGTCTCTTAGGCTGTGCAGGATTTCGTCCATCCACAGTAGGGGACCCCAGCATGGTGGTTTCCCTTGGGTTTCCGAACGCAACCCCGAAAAGGGACCTCTCAAAAAACGACAGACTCAGCTGGCAGGGTGCTTCGGAGTTAGTTGCATAATGTATGTCTGCGGCATCCGCATCCAGCCGGCGGCAAGAGGAGACATTATTGGCCATGCCCTGATATGCATCATGACATCTTCGCTGTCCAATGTTGAAAGGGCTGCATCACGCAGAGCTGTGCTGTCTTGCTTGTTTACCTTTGGGGCATATTAACTTCCTTCAAGCCTGGGCTTTTGAGCGAGATGCTGTTTGTGTTTACTTGTGCTGAATTCCAACTGCCCGGTCTTGCTCAACTTCTTGCCAGTGGAATTCAGCATAGGCCTCTTGCCACAGCCACTCATTTGTCGTGGTGGCCAGATTTTGGTCAGATCACAGACACATCTCCGCCACTTAGCATGGATATGACGATGCTTGAGCGGATCCGCCGGCAATGTGTTGTGCCCAGGAACACATAAGCACAAACATGGAAATTGCGAAGGGACGGCTTGTGTTCATCTTGTGGATGGATGACCACAGTATGATGCGGGGATGTGTCAAACTAGGGGACCCCTAAAAGTTTCAAAAAGGGTATCTCTCAAAGAACCACCGACTCCTATAGTTTCTTTTGGATGGACAGCGGAGGCTCATGCCCAGCTCATGCTTGTTACTTGTCGGCAAAGCTGGTTTCCGCCAGGCAGTCGCAGCACAGGCAGGGGTATTTTGGAGGGAGCTAGAAGATGGAAAGTTGAATGGGCACTGACATGAGCCGCTAGCTATTGGCAGTGAGCGTGAGAAAGCTTCACATACTTCTACCATTGTTTCTTATTGGTGGGTGCAAGTCACGATTCAGGCTCATTTCCCGCAAGGTGGGGTGCAAGCGCTGTGAGCCAGCCAAAGCTGGCGTTCATGAAGGTTGTTGCATGTGTGCCACAAATATTGGGTTTTGAACAACACCCATTGCACCTGACGGTTTTCGTTTTTTTTGTTTTGTTTTGGCATTTTTTTTCACGAACAACCAATGCTTCTGTATGTGTGTATTTGCTAAAGAGCAAATGCCGTTTTTGCATTTGTTTGTAAAACACAAACATGTAAGCGTCCACCGCTTGAGGCATGAACCATCGACATGCCCAAAGCTCTCAGCAAGATGGGTCTTGCCAGACTTTGTTTTGGCAGTTGACGGTTGCCTGCGGGTGAACTCCTCGCAAACCTTGTGACATTGCCCCGTGGGTCATGGTCGCAAGACCAGAGAATTTGTGGGGGCTCAAGGCTCAGATGTGTGAATTGCCGTTAGATGTTCCTTGAGCTTGACTAGTTATGACTAAGCAGATCATGTTATGACTTACTTGACTGGGGTAGACTTAGGATACATTTTACATTTTACCGGTGACTCAAAGTGAAGCAAGCAATGAAATATACATTCTACAACTGGGCCTAACTCTAAAGTTGATATTGTTGGCGCAATTTCCACAAACATGATACCGTGGAACAAGGCGCGTGGATGTCTTCGAGCCTATTTTGAGCCACTGAGTTGAGCCATCTAGGCTGGCTCTCAACTGAAAAACATGGGATGGTCCAAGGCAATCCTCAAGTCTTCTTTTTTTGGCACCTGTCCCTGCACTAGACACCCCTGACCCCTGATGTATACTCCTGTATAGAGTGAATGATATAAATAAGAACATATGTGTATAGATGTATAAATTGGAAGCTGGAAGAGGGTCACTGTCCGAGGATAAAATGGTCGTCCAGGCGGGTTCTCTTTCAGATTGTCCTTCTTGTTCTTGGCAGACTAGCTTCTGTGTAATACATATGGGTGTGGCTCAAAAAACAAGACCCAGGTTGCGCAAGTTCCACTCTTTGTTTCCATTTACCAAGGTGCCATTTTAGGGTGCCATTTTCGGAGCCACAGCCATATGGGACCCCATATATATGTATATAAATATACACACATATTCGCATGGTCCAGCCCCCCTTTCCTTCCCCCCTACCCCCCAGCAGCCGGCCAGGCCTGCGCCAAAGCCAAAGCCCAAGCCGGCGATACCGGCGGCGCCGGCAGCATCGGCGCCAGACGCTGACCTGGAGGAGGACAAATCCAGTTCCGCCAGGCCCAGCGATCGGCGCCCTCTATCCGTTTCTTTTTTGGTTGGGAGGGTTCGGGACCCTAAAATAGACTACAGAAGAAAAAGGGTACCAACTGATTCTCTCTGCTCTCAAATCTGGAGGACCTAGTAGAGCCTCCAACAGGCCGCCACCCTGCGATGCTTCAAGAAGTGGTGCGTTGGAAAGTCAACTGGTTGGCTTCCATTTGCTGACTTGGATGTTGCTTTCCCTGTTGAGTTCAATGGGAATGGGTGATGATTGGTATTGTTGTTGTCAAAAGTAGAATATATATTGTTAGTGACAGCGCCATCGCGAGAGGGACATGGTAATCACTGGCCCGTGTCAACCTTCTGGTGCTCTGAATCGAATCTTTATTGATTGAATGCTGTTGTTGTTTTGAGAAACAAAACAATCAAAAGTAACAACATGAAATAAACCATTAATACCACCTTCAGATGATGCTGACGTTGTATCTACTAGTCTGTGTGTGGTTCCTTTCGTTGCAATCGCTGCAAATGACCCGCTGAAGAACCGGCAGGATTTGATGCTGCAGCAAGCTCTGGCTGCCTCCATGGAGGGGCAACAGGCCAAGAGTCGGGTGCGGTCCAGCCGTCGTTCGTGTGGGGGTTATCTTTCTTTCGGTTGGACCCATTCCTCTTGGTTTCCCAAGAAACCAACCAACAAGGGGTTCCCCCGAAAAAAAAGAAAGAGATGAAACAACACATGTTTCTTTGAGGGTGCCCTTTTTCATGGCTTCGTAAGGGGAACCAAAAGGAGAGCCGACATCTTGGGTCCAAATCCCGATTTTAAGACACGTTCAGAGTAGGGTTCATTTGAGTGGCGTTGTTTCTTTTCCGCTTAAGCAAGCATGTACAGATGTTGACATCAACAAAATGTGGCGCCGCACTGCAGTCGCGGAAGGTTCGCTGAAGATTTGCGGAAGGTGTTTTGTTTTTCCCCCGCGGAAGCTCGCAGAAGGGTTTGATTCGCACATTGTAGTTTGATTTTGGTTGGGTGGTTGTTGCCAAGCACGTTCACTAGCATCCCGTACGCACGAATTCCCTCGCGGAAGCTACCTTCCTCTTTCCAGAAGCAGCTTGCCTGCGGAAGGCCCGCGGAAGCACTTATACAAACTTACGTAGAAACATGCTCGCGGAAGGTACCCTTCACAGCGCGGAAGCTTTGCGGAAAGTGTCGTGAAAGGGTTTGATACGTCAATACATTAAAAAAAAAAACAACGCCACTGATTTGAGAGGCACGAAGCCCACACAAGCTAGGGGGTTCGTTGTTGAACTCGCTAATGTTTCCATGTACACGTCATTTTGACGGTGCTTCATGGAGAGACCCACGCGCATCTGTTGCAGGCGCGTGGGGTTCGCTTCGCCAGCTTGGCGATGTAGTCGACCGAGATTTGGCCGGTGAAAAATGGGGTAACCCCAAAATGGCTTGCCCTGGTAAATGGCTTGCCCAAGGACGAAAGAACCTGCGGTCCAATTCCTGGTGGACAAAAAGAATGACCCATACCTATTTGTTCAACCTTTCCAGTGTATCAATTTGGGGCTGGGGACCTGGGGGACTCTTCTGGTGAACACATTAAAACAAAGTTGTCATTTGTTGGGTACCGGTTGTTCTTCGGACATTTACCAGAGTACAAAACATCATCGTAATATCGTAATGGGACTTGTGTTGTTATAAACATGTTTGAGAAACAAATGCTGAACATGCTTCGGAATTCCATTTTTTACATCATAGTTGAGTTTGTTTTTTCTAATTCTACTGATTTGCTTTCGAAACTCTGTCTGGGAGTCTTACTTTGTTCGCCTTGATCCCTGCGAACGCGGGTCGCGGCTTACCGAAAGCCCCGCATCAGGCGCAGGCTGAGGCCAAAGAGCCGAAGGCCCGATGCTCACTGCGAGTCTTCGAATTGGCCGTGAACTCTTGGCCAGTTGGTTTAACGGGAAACCAATAGGAACACCATGTGACCCATTTTTCGGGCAAGCAGATGTTGGCAGTGGGCAGGAATTCTTGGCTGCCACTTGGATCTTCAACCCTTGCATGTTTTTGGGAAATATGTGTGTGTGTGTGTGTTTGTTCCGTGGTGGTGGGGGCGGTGGTGCTGGTGCTGGTGCTGGTGCTGGTGCTGGTGCTGGTGCTGGTGCTGGTGCTGGTGCTGGTGCTGGTGCTGGTGCTGGTGCTGGTGCTGGTGCTGGTGCTGGTGCTGGTGCTGGTGCTGGTGCTGGTGCTGGTGGTGCTGGTGCTGGTGCTGGTGCTGGTGCTGGTGGTGCTGGTGGTGCTGCTGGTGCTGGTGCTGCTGGTGCTGCTGCTGCTGCTGCTGCTGCTGCTGCTGCTGCTGCTGGTGGTGGTGGTGGTGGTGGTGGTGGTGGTGGTGGTGGTGGTGGGGGGTGGTCGTGGTCGTGGTGGCGGCGGTGTTGGTTTCCCTGTTGGTTAAAGATCTTCTAACACCAACCAAGGGGCGACCCCCGAACCCTGCAGATCGATCCGCCTGCGGAGGCGGAGCCGGAGCCGGAGGTGGAGGAGCGGGGAGTTGAGGCGGTATCGTTTGGGTCCTTTTTAATGAGCACCAAAGGAACACTTAAAACACCCGTGTACAAACAAAGACAAATGCTTGAATATACATATAAGTACACATATGCACACATTTGTGAAGGCACACATATAGAATCATATGTCAGATACGCATATGTCCTTGGACTATGATGATGGATATCTACATGGCGAATTTCTGCAAGCCGTTGGGAGGACCCTGAGCTCTTCGAGCTTCGCCTGCAAGAGGCAATGGCAGAGGAGGAGCCGGGGCCCTTTTTTGGGTCCAACCGCGGCGAAGGCTTCGCCTGAAACGAGTCGCCTGAAACGAGTCGCCAGGAGGTTTGAGGGGCTTTGAGGGGGGTTGAGGTTCCGGTTTAGGCTCGCCGTGCTTTTTTCTGTGGCCGGGGCGGGGGGAGTTGTTCAAAACAACTGGGTCCCTTAGGCTTGTGGCTGCGCCTTACCTGGCGATTGCCTGGTGCTACCTAAACGAAGCGTTTCGGCAGGGAAAGGTTTCAGAGCTGTACTGTTGATGTCATAGCCGTCTGACAATGAGGGTCTTGAGGATTTCATGGGTGACACGAAATTATAATGTGTATATATATATATACATTATACATTTACAACGAAAATAGGGGTACAGCCTTATTGCAGGGCATGTACGACTCTGGACGCCTTCACAAAACCTAGGCAAGTGAAGGTGGAACAGTCCCAACCACAAATAAACGCACTTTCTTGATCTCTCTGCCAGGGTTTTGGGTGGACTTCCCTTGAATACCAGGTGTTGTGTCACGACCAAACTTGGACCAGCAAGTGCCACCCATCATATTAGGTGGGGCATCTGACTTGCTGGATCCAACCCGCTTTTGTAGTTGGAGGACATTGAGAGATCTTCTACCTGCAGGGTTGGTCCTTCAAACATGTTCGCCCTCGGGCCTTTCCAAAAACAAGTCCGTGCAGCAGGTTTTTGTTTTGATTTTTCGCTCGGGCCGAGCGCTTTACCCTGCAGGTTCTCCTTTTGAGTGCAAAAGGGTGCGTTTTCGAGGGGAGCGAGCGGACGCCGGCGCTCGAGGTTGGAACTCCAACTGGCGTTGGTGCAGAGCCTGGAGGCGGTCCGCGAGGAGGCGTAAAGGGGCGGGCGGGCTTCAAGCTTCAGAATGGGAAGGGGGAGGGCGTGCCATGGGCTTGGGTCAAGAGTAGTTACCCTAAAATGGAGCCCACTGGTAAATGGAAACAAGGACTAAAGCATGCGGTCCCTGGTGGTTTAGTTTTGACCCATACCCACACGTACCTTCTGCATTCTTTCCAGGGATCCTTCTTTTCAAGAAACCATCAAAAACCCAGAGGAAAGAGATCCGGTTTTTGAGAAAAGCACGATGGTTGAAAAGAGTGGAATTGGAATCAACCCCTAGCATGACATGTTGAAAGACGCCACCATTCCTCACTCGAATTCTTGGACTTTAACCCTCCCCAGGCGATTTCATGGAACCTCGCACCCCGAAATGGAAGACGTGGTTCCATTTGCAGAGCCCGGTTGGGGGAGGTTCCATGTTAGTCTGAGGGAGTGTAGACTTTTGGGGCCATTTTAGTGGCAAACCAGAAGTTCGCTAAGGACTTTTTCTGGCCACCCGACTCAGGAAGTGAGATGTCGCCCCAATTTAGAAACAGGAAAAGGGTGCCATGAACCGAATCACCCAAATGGCAGTGGCCCTGAATGGATTGCCCCTAGTCACTACTTGCCACTATCAGTCACGAACTAGTCTAGGGACCCTGGGGGAGTCCCTTCAACTTCGAGTTGTCCAATTGAGTACACCCCCCCTTCCCACCATTTTCCTTGTTGCTGGAGTTGGTTTCTCTGAAACTTGTTCCCCACTTAGCAGCAAAAAGAGACCAACCTGCGAGAAAGATGGTGTCGTGTTTTCCCACTGAACATGTAGGTGCTATACGCGTTTGAATGGAATTGAAGATCCTTGTGAAACGCCAGGCAAATGGGGTTCCCCGATGTTGGCACACTGCCTCCATGCTTAAGCAAGGAATGTGTTTTGGTTTGCAGGCGAGTGGGGCCTGTGCTGGCGAGACGGCGGCTCGGGGTGCCATTCAGTGCCGAGTCGGTGATTTGATTTCTGTGGGTGGCCAAGGGAAGCGGTATCCCCAATTCAATGGCTAAATAGAGGAAATGCAATCGCAGCCTCATATCTTCCAGCGGATCCAGAATACCAGGCTCTTCTTTTTGCACGTGCAATCGGTGGTTGGCCTCAGGAAATTCCGCTTAAAGTGATAGAATAGTCATGGATGTGGGAATGAACCTCTTCGGGATCACGATGGTTAATTTCCACAACCGTGTAAACCGTGAACACCGGGAATCTGCATTAACGCGGCCACACCCAATACTCATGTCACTTTGGGAATCCATGAGTATTGAGCGTTGCCAAAACCGTACCCGTCCCCAAATTGATGTATGGGAAGGGCGCCCCCCAAGCGTTGAACTTGGAGCACTCAGGGGTGGAGCGTTGATGCCTATCACATCGAAGACAATCGACTTGCAATGAGGGATTTGCTCTATGAGAACATATTAGAACCCTTTGTTGATAACGATGACAATCCATTAGCTTCAGCACAATTTGAGGACGCAGCCTCCCTGGTGCCCCCGTGCTTCAGGTACGTTAGCTTGAGTATATTATACATATATATATATATGTATTATCAACTGTCAAGTGGAGTCACAGTATTCAGGGGATAAGTTGGAGACAAACCTTCTTTTCAACACTTCAAAGGGGAACCAAGGGGAACGGCAATCATGTTTTGAGGCCACAACGACGATTCTTGGACTTGTTACTTTTTGGTAAGACCTTTTTAGTGGCATCCGCAAAGTCTTTTTCTGACCGGGGTTTGCTCAGCAAGTGACTTAGTTATTGGAGAGGTCAGCAGGTGGCATCTGAGATCGCCCAGGAGAGTGAGGAGAAGGAGCGAAAGTTGCAGGAGGAGCAGGAGGCGCGTTCGGAGGAATGTCGCCGTTGTTTCACTTCAGGTGCTGGGTGCCAACTGAGTCACAAGCAAAACCTGGTATTTATTTACATGGTGTACCCAAATCCATGTACAGAAAGGAACGAGGATGCCGCAGCTTTTTCCTTCTTTTTTTTTTTGGTGTTGCCCAGACTTTGGCTCAAGGGGCAATGAACTATGGGTGCATCTTTTGAGTTGGTGCACCTTTCTTGTGGCTTCAAAGGGAAACCTTGCAAGGAAACGGTTAAAACACGTTGCTGGCTCCAGTTGGTAGTTGGTACTCCATTCTTGTGGCTTTACAGGAAACCAAACACAAGCCGAGCAACGTATTTTTCCTAAAAAAAAGAAAGAAAGAAGAAACCACAAACTATTTTGTCTCCTGTTTTCTTGTTTTTTTGTTTCACGTTTTTTTCCCCCTTCCGGAGCACCTTACAAGGAAGCCACCTCGCAGTTTGCGGGCGCCGATGTTTCTAGGGGTACCTTCTACATTCTCTCCAGGGATCCTTCTTTTCAAGAAACCATCAAAAACCCAGGGGAAACAGATCCGGTTTTTGAGAAAAGAACGATGGTTGAAAAGAATGGAATTGGAATCAACCCCTAGAATGACATGTTGAAAGACGCCACCATTCCTCACTCGAATTCTTGGACTTTAACCCTCCCCAGGCGATTTCATGGAACCTCGGACCCCGAAATGGAAGACGTGGTTCCATTTGCAGAGCCCGGTTGGGGGAGGTTCCATGTTAGTCTGAGGGAGTGTAGGTTTTTGAGGGAGTGTAGGTTTTTGGGTTAAACCCCTCAACCAAGTCATGGATGAGGTTGCAAACCGCTAGAATCAACCCCTAGATGTTGTTTTTTTTTTTTAAATTAGAAAAAAACAAGAAAAATGAGACCCTGAAGAAGTCTCCCGTCCTGGACTCGCCACTCGCCAGGCGCTGCAGCTGCGCCTGGCGGAGGTGAAGCAGCGCCTAGCGCAGAAGGCGTTTTGTGGCGATGTTGGGGGGGGGGTCCAAACGGGCGGAGGTCGAGGTTCCATGTTTGTTGTTTTTTTCCCCCCTTTATATATATATATATAACAGACCGCAAACAAATAAAGACCAACAACAAAGAAATCAAAATTACATGACATGGTTTTACACACACACAAACAACACCACATAACATAAAGAAATTGAGGGTTTTTCATGTTTTACATTTTATAAGGGCTCCTTTAGAAGGAAGCTTCCAGATCCAAGTTTGTGTCCAAGCGGGACTAAGTTCACCCACATAGACTTGCGATTGGTGTGATTGGTAGGGATAAGACATGGAATGAACCCAGGCTTTGGTCACCTTTGGTCCCCTCACAGGAAACCACCAGTTGGATGGTATTTCTTGGGGGTTATTCCATTTCTGATTCCCTGCATCTCTCGCACCGGCAAGCAACTGGGAGGTTCTCCGGTTCTGTCCAGCCGTTTTTTTTTTTTTCCTTTTTTTTTTTTCCGGGTGGCAAGGGTTCCCGTGTAAAGCTAAAACCAAAGAGGAGACAACTCCGATGGGTTGGTGCGTTCTTGTTTCAACAAGCTTTTGTTGGGTCTGTTTTTTTGTTTGTAAACTCAACCAACACGGGATGCCCTTTTTTCCCCATGGCCACATGGCATTTCCGTTGTGCCGAACAATTCGTTCAGCTTGACGAGTCCAGGCGACGCCTGGGAGCAGCGGAAAAGAACTCCTCCCCGTTTTTGGAGGTTAAGATAATGTTTTTGTTGCCCAGTGGTGCCATTTGTTTCGACTTCTTTTTGGGTTAGGGGTTCTCCTTTAAACTCAACCAACAAAAAGAGGGTGCCCTTTTTGCTCCCCATGGCCACTGGGCATCTGAGATTTTAAAACATCAGGTTCTTAGTTGGTGGTTCGGATTGGTGGATGTGGATTTAAACCCCTTGAAGGCAAACATGGGAAGCCCACAATGGGGGGGGAAGCTGAAAACGTGAGTATCTCGGTCACCGAATCTGACCAATGTTCTAGGGGTGCATTCCCCATTGTTTTCAACCATCGTTATTTTCAACAACCAGCCGTTTCCCCGCGGGTTCTGAAGGTTTTTTAGAAAGAAGCATCCCTGGAAAGAATGGGGAAGTGTCCCCTAGAACTGTGTCCTATAGTTGAGTCAAAGTCTCAAAAGGTCAAGCTTATACTTCCAGGTCCCGCCGGCAGGGGTAATTATAGGGCATGGGTTCTTTGATTTTTGTAGGGACACGTGGGGAGTGTTGTTTTTTCTTGTGGGGCAAGATGTTTGGGGGGGATACAGAACAGTGTGTGTTTGAGTAGCCAAGGTGGTTGAGGGGTACGTGGGGAAGGGGTACACAGAAAAGGCAAGTGGAAGGACTGAGGGAAGCCGAGAGATGGCTGAGACTGACTAGGTGGTTGCAACATGCGGTGGACCAACCCTTTGGGAAACCAAGAGAAGATTGGGTCAACAGTTGGGGGTTGATCAATCTTCCCCGCCAAATCACCATGAGTAACTTCTCCCAGTTAGTGGGACGTATCAGTTGTTTCCCCCATGGTCATCCCGTGTACAGGACCTTTTGATCCACCCCCAGTTGATTGAAGATGTGACAAGGGCCAAGCTGCGCCGGCACGGCTCAGACAGGCTGAATGCATGAACCAACGACAAGTTTTACAGCTCGAAGGCTTGAAAGATTCAGCAACGTATTGCTAGGTCACCCAGCAGTGCCCTTTCTCACCCTTTTTTTGGGGGAGGGTTCCCCTACCAAAATAGACTACAGAAAAAAGTTGGTACCCTTATTCTAACCTCTCTACTGGAGGACCTAGATTGCGACCCCTGGAAAGAACCCCTTCGATTCAGGTTCCCTGAAGGGCTTCAAGAAGCCGAATCAATCTGGTTCCGCTGAAGCTATCGAGTTCCAAATCGGTTTATCGTCACTGGGCAGGAGAAAGGGCTCCAACTTGAGGGGACTGGTTGAAACCAGAAGGAATTGGGAGAAAGGGGTGGCCAATTTCACTTGTTGCCTTGGGGTTAACACTTGCAGAATTGTGTTGGACACTGGCAATACCTGACGTGCTGAACTGTGGAAGTGCCTGCAGCATGAGCATAAGCTTACATGCCGCCCCGCAAAACCCGAATCGAATCCGAATCTACCCGAGGTCTATTTGGGCACCTCCACAAAAGGGACCCCCCCCCCCCAAGAAAAATGGGTGGTAGCCTTTCATGTTTCCTTTCCAACCCAAACGAGTGGGTCCGAACCACAACAAAAGACACTTTACCACGTGCAATGGCAACTGCAAACCCCAAAGGTTGCCGTTTCCAGCGAGAGCCCCGTGCGAAAGAGAGAGGTCCCAGCGGTTTGTTTATTTACCTCGGTGGACCTGGAATCAGGGTTTGAGGAGAAACCATTTGACTTGGACTGCGATTGGCTTGGATCTTTAGACTTTAACTTTTTGAAGTCAAGTTGGGTTTTCCACGAAACCCACAAAAAGCGAGACTCACTTTTTGCAGAGGGTTTCACTGCCAAGTGGATGGGTCAAAATCCAGATCAATTTGGCCGGCCCGGAGTCCTGGAGGCAAAGCGGACTTACCTTTTTGTTCTGAAGGGTTGGTGGACTTGCGATCGGCCCCCAAGCTAGGTGCCCTTTTACAGTTTCTTTTTTGGGGGAGGGTTCCCCTACTAAAGTAGATTACAGAAAAAAATGGTACCCTTATTCTAACCTCTCAAACCTGGAGGACCTAGCTTGGTTCCGGATCAAATCGGGCGCTTCCAGACCAAAAAACGAGGGGAGCTAGCGGCTGTAGTGGCGGCCTCGCCAGGAAGAAGAGAGAGCTGTGCTGCTTGGCAACGGCGCTTTTTTTTTCCGGACAGTTTTGTTGGAGTTTGGGGAGACCATTTTGGGGCAAATCGATGTTGGATTTGTTTTGGCTTGTTCTGTCAGAAAGGGAGTTGCTGCCACTTGTTCCAACTTGCCCATCAGCTTGTCAGGGTAAGCGCAGGCTGATTCGAGGGCGATTTGCCCTTTTGGGGGAAACCTGAGGTGTGCAGTCTTTCATGAGGTACCGGGCCTACTGATAAGAGGGACGAACCATTTGAAGTGAGCCGCAAAGGTGAAAGAGGGATGAACCCTTGGCTTTGCCTCTAGAAACCGGTTTGGATGGCGTTTTGTGGAATTGACCTTTTCTTCCCTTTTTAGTACTCATTTAATATTCTACAGGGGTGGATCCACGAAAACCACATCCAAACCGTTCTCTAGAATACCACAGACCTTGTGCGCTTCTATTTTGCAAATCTCCAGCTTAGGGCTGAAAGCACGGCGCGTCGATGTTGACAGCGACAGCATGGTTGGGCTGAGCCTCTTTGGCAGACCCTCTCATATCTTGGTGGCTGCCAGCCATCCCCTCAGCTTTTTAGCCTTATAGTTGTAGTTTCCATTTAACCCACTAAGAGTTAAGCTTTTAGCGGGGGATCTGAGGGTAGCCCAGATATGATGTACCTTTGTGAGTGTTGTCTTGTTTTGTGAAGCAAACCATCACCTTTCGTGCAATAGGGCGAGGCACACCTGGGTCCCAAAATCAGGTCCTTTTGTGAGCAACTCCAACTCTACATGTGGAGTGGGGGTCCTCACAGCTTTCCAACGTGTTGCTTCAGCCTCTTCTGGATTGATGCAAATGCGACCAATGGAGTGTTGGACTGTGACGTGTGTGATGGACTTGGGGTCTTCTCCAATGCTATTGTCCGGGGTAGGCGTTAGATACCACGCAAATCTGCACGTGTTGCTTTTGGTGCTACCTTGGGGTTGGACCAAGAATTCAACGGATGCGTCCTTGGCCCGGGCGTTTGTTCTGACTTTGAGGACGACGCCAATCCAAGAGCAGCCGGAGAGAGAAGTTCAGGCCAGCGTATCAGCATTGCATGTAATAAAACCATCCCTCTCGGGTCTAGAGAGTTGGTTCGATACTGTTCTTTCTTTCAATGGTGGTTCCTGACACCCTTTCTGCAAAACGGCGGGGAAGTCTAATTTGCAGAACCAGCAATAGGCTCTAGGATCTTGACAACTTGGTGTTGCATGTGTCTGAGTTACTGGGCGATTGCGCCAACCGATTCAGGGCGTTGCCTTGTTCGGTGTGCTCATGTGCACGCCGTACCCCCTTTCCCCTTTGAAGCATCTCACATAAACTGAATTGGACGCATCCCCTACCCATCAGGAGGCATCAGAGCGCGCCTTTCAGGCGTTTGCCTCCTGCACACTGTTGGCCGTGTGTGGGGGGAGCCATGCATGGAGCTCAATATCGTGGAGCTCAATATCGAGCTTGACACGCTTGGGGCCAACCCACCGAGCTTTGCGGTGTATGGCAGCAGGACGATGGGCTAAGTGCCTGCTGGGCGTGTCTTTTGTGGCCGCGAGGCCCAAGCGTCTTGCCGGTTCACTGGCATCTTGCCTTGGTTTTCCGCTTCTCTCCTGATCCGAAGCCGAGCTCGCTCACGCAGAAGCAAGTTTGCGAAGAGCCAGCTCGTTTGGCAGTGGGAAGAGCATCGGAATCCACTGCAAAAAGCTCTTGACCCGGCGTAAAGGGCATAAGCTGCAAAACTTGCGTGGTTTGGAGGGGAGGCCAGTCGTCCAAGCCCTGCTTGCGGTCTTGCGCGCTTACGTTGCTGAACTCTTGCCCCTTGCTCTTGGAGTGTTGAAGATGTGAGGTCAAGCACGCACGCACGGATCGACTGCGGCCACACATGTATTCTTTGAAAGTTG
This sequence comes from Effrenium voratum, assembly GCA_963377175.1. NCBI lineage: Eukaryota > Dinophyceae > Suessiales > Symbiodiniaceae > Effrenium > Effrenium voratum. Next base: position 1,264,543 of record CAUJNA010003316.1, read on the forward strand.
CAGAACGTGATGCCCATTTGGAGTACCAGAACGGTGACGGGGGGTCCTTTGGTCAAGCAAAAGCGGTGGTCATTTCTGGGTCCTGCGGATTTCTCTTGGTCACTTTTGGGTTTGAACTGTGTTGGCCGTGCTTGTCCTGGAAAAAGAGCGGAAACCGGCAGAAGCCAGTGGAACATGCGTTGAAGTCAGCTGGAGATGCACGAACATTGGCGGGCTTCCCGTTGAGTGTTTTCGTCCACGAAATGCTTGTTTTAATCTGAAATAGACACGTTGTTTTGCTCGATCTGACCGGGGAAGGTCTAGGTTTGGAGACATGGGACAAATCTAGGGGTTGATTCCCCATTTTTTTCAACCATCGTTCTTTTCAACAACCGGCTGTTTCCTGGGTTTTTGATGGTTTGCTGACAAGAAGGATCCCTGGAAAGAATGGGGAAGGTACCCTAGAACAAAACCCATGGCCACCAAACAGACAATCCTAAGTTATTCCCTACAGAGACGAAAGTGATGATACCCTGTCTTTGTAGATCTCTGCAGTGGTTCCCCAATGAAAACTATGCATGCGAGAATCGGACTGGCCAACACTCCGTTTTGAACAGAGAAGCCGAGGCCATCCTAAGTGTGTTCCTCCACAATTCAACTCAGAACAGTATCAGGCTTCCATATGGCGATGTTTTTGATGAGCCCTTTGAGGATGTCTGGTCGGTTGATTTCCTCCAGACGGGCAACCCTATTCCTAGCCCGCGGGGCGCTTGAGCTAACCACCTATTCAATGTATAGATAGTAGGGCCCTCTTTCCGATTTCCCTCCCGTGGACACACAAAGGAACACATCTAACCAAGCGAGCTCCTCATGATTAGCACCTCTTGTTTCTTCTTCATCTTGGTCGCCCTCCAAATCTCACCCACAAAAGTGAAGTCTTGTGTCCTCGCTTTCCACCTTTCTGCTTTCCCGCATTTTAAGCGAATGCCCCTTTCAGGGCACCCGACGCCTCCGGGCGTTTTTGTTTGAGCTTGACAAACTCTCCAGCCAGCCCCCGAGAACTGCTTTTGCAACCATACAACCAAATACCGTGTCCAAAAAGGTGGTTGGGGGGGCGGGGCTGGAAGGGGTTACCAATGTTGAGGCAGACCACATGACATGTGTCAATTTACGCACTCGAGACCTTGGCTGAATGAGCTCATGATGAAGTTCCTCCGGGGTTCAACTCTTTCGAGTTTTGAGTTCTTGTAGAATTTGCAGTTTCTTCGTTGACAACTGAGAGCTTTGGTTGGATTGAAGAACTTTTGCTGGAAGGCTGAAGTACGTACAGACTCCAGTTTTGTTCGCAGCCTGAACTGCAACCTCAAGCGTGAGTGCCCCCCAATAGAAAGCACAACATGCATGGCATGAATCCAGCCCTCATTTGGCAATTTGATGAAAGCTTGTTCACAGGCACTTCCAGTGGCGTGTCTCTTTGTGTGTCTGTTTTTGTGTACGTGTTGGTGGACGAGTTGGTGGACATCGTTCACGTGGGGATATATGTCGCATACTTTGTTAGGTCGGGTGCGTGAAGCCTCTGTTCGTGCTTGGTACCTGCTCAATTTTTCCAAACTTGCGCGTGCCTCGTCGTGATGCCACGATGTCAAGCTTTGCTTCGCATGCATGGAAGGATGTGTAGACAGGTGCGTGTGGCTCCATGTGCAAGGTTTTGAACAAGGGGCCTTAGTTGAAGTGTGTTTGTGTGTGATGCGCTGCAATTTGACCATGCGTCGCTTCGGAATCCTACTTAGCCAGGAGAGGAAAGAAGTGGCAGAAGCCACAGTGTTAGAGGCACGGCCAGTGGGTTGTATGTGTGTGTGTGTTGGTGTGTTGTAGACGGGGCTAAATGTGAAGGGTTTTATAGCAAGTGGCCTTAGTTGGAGGGTATTGATAGAGGCACGGGCAATGGTGCGTGTGTGTGTGTGTGTGTGTGTGTGAGTGTGTGTGTGTGGTGTGTGTGTGTGTGTGTCTGTTTGTTTGTGTGTCTGTGTGTCTGTGTGTCTGTGTCTCTGTGTCTCTGTGTCCCTGTGTCCCTGTGTGTCTGTGTGTCTTTGTGGCTGTGTGTCTGTGTGTCTGTGTGTCTGTGTGTCTGTGTGTCTGTGTGTCTGTGTGTCTGTGTGTCTGTGTGTGCGTGTGTGCGTGTGTGCGTGTGTGCGTGTGTGCGTGTGTCGGTGTGTCTGTGTGTCTGTGTCTCTGTGTCTCTGTGTCTCTGTGTCTCTGTGTCTCTGTGTCTCTGTGTCTCTGTGTCTCTGTGTTTCTGTGTGTCTGTGTCTCTGTGTCTCTGTGTCTCTGTGTCTCTGTGTCTCTGTGTCTCTGTCTGTGTGTGCGTGTGTGTGTGTGTGTGTGTGTGTGTGTGCGTGCGTGCGTGCGTGCGTGCGTGCGTGCGTGCGTGCGTGCGTGCGTGCGTGCGTGCGTGCGTGTGTGTGTGTGTGTGTGTGTGTGTGTGTGTGTGTGTGTCTGTTTGTGTGTGTGTGCGTGTGTTTGTGTGTTTGTGTGTCTGTGTCTCTGTTTTTCTGTGTCTCTGTGTCTCTGTGTGTTTTTGTCTCTGTGTGTTTTTTGTCTCTGTGTGTGTTTTTGTGTCTGTGTGTCTGTGTGTCTGTGTATCTCTGTGTCTGTGTGTCTGTGTGTGCGTGTGTGCGTGTGTTGTAGATGGGTATGGATGTGCTAAGCATGTGCAACGCACCGCTTCGGAGTCATCCTCAACCAGGAGAGGAAGGAAGTGGCAGACGCCACAGAGTCAGAGGCACCGGCAATGGTGTGTGTGTGTGTGCGCGTATGCTTGTGTTGTAGACGGGTATGGATGCGCTGCAAGTTTGCAACGTATCGCTTCGGAGTCATCCTCAGCCAGGAGAGGAAAGAAGTGGCAGAAGCCACAGAGTCAGAGGCAGTGGCAATGGTGTGTGGGTGTGTGCTTTTCGTTGTAGATGGGGCTCAATGTGAAGGGGTTTTTGCCTGTGTGATGCGCTGCATTCTGACCATGCGTCGCTTCGGAATCCTGCTTAGCCAGGAGAGGAAAGAAGTGGCAGACGCCACAGAGTCAGAGGCACGGGCAATGGTGTGTGTGTGTGTGCGCGTGCGTATGCTTGTGTTGTAGATGGGTATGGATCTGCTGCAAATGTGCAACGCACCGCTTCGGAGTCATCCTCAGCCAGGAGAGGAAAGAAGTGGCAGAAGCCACAGAGTCAGAGGCACGGGCAATGGTGTGTGTGTGTGTGTGCGTGCGTATGCTTGTGTTGTAGATGGGTATGGATGTGCTGCAAATGTGCAACGCACCGCTTCGGAGTCATCCTCAGCCAGGAGAGGAAAGAAGTGGCAGAAGCCACAGAGTCAGAGGCAGTGGCAATGGTGTGTGGGTGTGTGTTTTTCGTTGTAGATGGGGCTTCATGTGAAGGGTTTTTAGCCTGTGTGATGCGCTGCATTCTGACCATGCGTTAGCCAGGAGAGGAAAGAAGTGGCAGACGCCGCAGAGTCAGAGGCGCGGGCAATGGTGTGTGTGTGTGTATGCTTGTGTTGTAGATGGGTATGGATCTGCTGCAAATTTGCAACGCATCGCTTTGAAGTCATCCTCAGCCAGGAGAGGAAAGAAGTGGCAGAAGCCACAGTGTCAGAGGCACGGCCAGTGGGTTTTGTGCGTTGGTGTGTTGTAGACGGAGCTAAATCTGAAGGGTTTTATTGCAAGTGGCCTTTGATGGGAGCGTCATCAGCCAGGAGAAGAAAGTAGTGGCAGAAGCTGCAGAGTCAGAGGCACGGGCAATAATGTGTAAGTGTGTGCGTGTGTGCTTGTGTTGCAGATGGGTATGGATGTGCTGTAACTGTTCAACGCACCGCTTCGGAGTCATCCTCAGCCAGGAGAGGAAAGAAGTGGCAGAAGCCACAGAGTCAGAGGCGCGGGCAATGGTGTGTGGGCGTGTGCTTTTTGCTTGTAGATGGGGCTCAATGTGAAGGGTTTTTAGCCTGTGTGATGACCATGCGTCGCTTCGGAATCCTACTTAGCCAGGAGAGGAAAGAAGTGGCAGAAGCCACAGAGGCCAGTGGGTTGTGTGTGTGGGCGTGTTGTAGACGGGGCCAATTGTGAAATGTATTCATCAACTGGCCTTACTTGATGTGTGTGTGTATCTGATGCGCTGCATTTTGACCATGCATTGCTGACAGCGCTTGCGATTTGTGTGTGTGTGTGTGTTTGCTCTCTTGCTTTGCTTTGCTTTGCTTGCTTTGCTTTGCTTTGCTTTGCTTGCTTGCTTGCTTGCTTGTGTTGGTTGGTTGGATGGTTGGTTGGTTGGTTGGTTGGCTGATTGGTTTGTTGGTTGGTTGGCTGCTTGTTTGTTTGGCTGGTTGGTGGTTGGTTGGCTGTGCGTGTTTGTTTGTTGGTTTGTTGGTTTGTTGGTTTGTTGGTTGGTTGGTTGGTTGGTTTGTTGGTTTGTGTGTTTGTTTTCTTTGTTTGTTTGTCTGCCTGTTTGTCTGTCTGTCTGTCTGTTTGTTTCGTTCTTGTCGCTGAGAATATACAGTTGGACAGGACAGGATGTGATAGTAGATGTGTAGCTGGGGCTTGTAGATATTTGTTTGTCATGAGGGGCCTTTGCTGAAGGGCGTGGGTGCGTTGCAACTTTGTCGTGCGTCTCTTCGGAGTCATAGCCAGGAGGGGAAGGAAGTGGCAAAAGCCACAGAGGCACGGCCAGCGGTGTGCGCTTGCATGTGTATGGGTGTGTCTGTTTGTGTGTTGACTAGTTGTTTGTTTGTTTGTGTGTGTGTGTTTGTTTGTGTATGTATTGTTTGTTTGTTTGTTTGTTTGTTTGTTTGTTTGTTTGTTTGTTTGTTTGTTTGTTTGTGTGTTTTGTTTGTGTCTGTTTGTCTGTGTGTATGGTACTTGGTATCTAAGTTTGGTCTTGCTCAGTTTGGTTCACAGTTGGGCAGGACGTGTGGACATGGTGTAGACGAGGCCAAATGTTGTGGGGTGCTCATGTCTTGCCTTGTTTGAAGGGCGTGGGTGTGTTGCAATTTTCCTAAGTGTGGCGCTTCGGAGTTGTAGCCAGGAGGGGAAGGAAGTGGCAAAAGCCACAGAGGCACGGCCAGCGGTGTGCGCTTGCATGTGTATGGGTGTGTCTGTTTGTGTGTGTGTTGACTATTTGTTTGTTTGTTTGTTTGTTTGTGTGTGTGTGTGTGTTTGTTTGTGTATGTTTGTTTGTTTGTTTGTTTGTTTGTTTGTTTGTTTGTTTGTTTGTGTATGTATGTTTGTTTGTTTGTTTGTTTGTTTGATTGTTTGATTGTTTGCGCGTTTTGTTTGTGTCTGTTTGTCTGTGTGTATGGTACTTGGTATCTAAGTTTGGTCTTGCTCAGTTTGGTTTACAGTTGAGCAGGACGTGTGGACATGGTGTAGACGAGGCCAAATGTTGTGGGGTGCTCATGTCTTGCCTTGTTTGAAGGGCGTGGGTGTGTTGCAATTTTCCTAAGTGTGGCGCTTCGGAGTTGTAGCCAGGAGAGGAAAGAAGTGGCAGCAGCCGCAGAGGCGCGGCCGGTGCGTGTGTGTGTGTACGTATATGTATACGGTGTTTGTTTGTTCGTGTGTACGACTTGGTGTTTGAGTTCGGGGAGTCGCCTGGTGTGGTTCAAGTGGGGAGGATATGTGATCTAGTAGGTCTTGACGTGAGAGGCTTGTCATGAGTGGCCTTTGCTCAAGGTTTTAGGTCCGCTGCAGTTGTGTATTGTCAGCAACACTCAACCTCCCAAGCATGGGCAGATTTAGTAGGTGATCCTGCTAATTACTTGGTTCAGTGGACAAATTGGTTCAACCATCTTGAACCAAAAGTCGGCAAGGGTTTCTGGCCCCCACTGCTCATGCGAGTCCTCCCAGGAGAGGAAAGATGGCGACGCCAAAGAGGCACAGAGCTGCGCCCAACACCACTATTAAGAATATGTTTTATTTTCCCTTGTTGGGTTTAACAGGAATGAATCACTACTATAAGTATTATTAGTTTTCCTGGGGCCTCAACCAAATGGAAGTTGTACTACGTGACTCAATGAGGATTAGATCAAGACCTGTATACGTAGGCCTGATACATAGTCAACAGGTTTTGAGCGCTGCTCCAGTTGCATCAAGCCAAGTGACTGTAGGAGTAGTTTTGGTGTCAACATAGAGTGGATGGCTTTGTTCTTGGCTTCCCGACGACAACCAACCTGATCAAATGGAGAATGCATTATTTGTGATCCTTCTGTTACCCCCACAAGCTCCATTTTGGCTGAGCCCTAGGGCGCACGGGTCGTGAGGACGGCTTTAAGTCTTTTTGCCGCCCAGATTAATTCTTTAAATAGCGAACAGGTTGAATTTATTTTGGGGGTGGTTTTTCTGCAAGCCACTACCTAGCGGGAAATCCTGAGAATGTCACTTTAGTGAAACCGGCTTTAAGTTTGTTTTGCAGAGGTCAAAGGGAAGCCACTACGAAAAGAGAATATGACTGTTTGGTTGGGGGCCAAAGCTGAGGTCGTTTGGCACCAGGCAGGTTTCAATTTTGAGACATGTGAGGCTTCGTCAAGCAAATCCAAGAGTTTAAAATTGCCCTTTCGGGATGGACATTGGAACGCTCAAGGTTCCACAAAACCCTGGGGACTCACTAATTTGTCCGTAGTCCTCTTGAGGGAAGCATTCGTATTCTGCTGGCCGTCCTCATGTACCAGAGAACTCGAAGCGGACTCCAAGAAAACATCCCCACCCCCCTTAAACAAGGAGTTGGGGGAGGGTGGTTCCAAGGGTTGATTTCCCATTCTTTTCAACCATCGTTCTTTTCGAAAACCGGCCGTTTCTCTGGGGTTCTGGAGGTTCTAGAAAGAAGGATCCCTGGAAAGAATGGGGAAGGTAGCACTAGAATGGTTCCATTTTCCATCTTATGGGTAAGACAAACAACATGGAATTGGGGGACCCCACCCGACAACGAAACGATGTCCAGCCCTCTTCGTCAGGCGTGAGCCGCGCGCCTGTGCGCACCTTTGCGCTGCCCTTTCAAGCTGCGGTCGGCCAAAAATTCGTGCAAGGCGTTGGCGTGGGTTTGTCTCTCTCAGTTTCCGAGGTCCTCTGAGGCCACGTTAGTTAGTGTCAAAGATCAAGTTTGGACTTGGTCAGTAAACCTTCCCTGGATTTATTTGTTTTGCCGGCGTTTCAGAGTTCAACTGGTTTTCAACTAACTACTGGAGTGCGAGGCAACATGCATATGAATCTGTCGCCTTTGTGGTTGCTGTGATCTCAGGCCGAAGAAACATGCTCACAGCAATGTCTCTAAGCTAGTCACGTTCCCCTGGGATGGGTGCCCAGACCTCACTCCCCGAGTTCCAGCTCTTTAAACTTTTTGGGAAGACCCATTTTAGTGGTAAGCACACAGTTTTTCTTTCTTGTTTTTTCTGTCCACTTTAGTGGTAAACAAACAGTTTTGTTCTTTTCTTTTTCTGGCCAGTCCACTCAGGGAGTGAGAGGCAAGGGTGTGTATCCCAATTGGGTACCTGTCCCTGTGGCCTGGTCCGGCCATGGCATCGTTCTGTCCGATGCCATCGATACCTAGAGAGCAGCGGAGAAAGACAAGGTCAAATCCACTCTAAAGATAGGTTGCACACGCTCAGTCCACTACCCCCAGGATAAAATGATGCATATACCCTTCATATAGTGGCTATACAGTGGTTGTATATCCCATTTAGGTGTCGCTCAAAATTAAACAGGAGGGGTTACGCAGGTTTTGGTCCATGTTTCCACTTACCGGGGTTCCATTTTGGTACCGGTTTTTTGACCCACACCCATTTAACCACTGGTCGCTTCGATTTGGCAGTTGAAACCATCTAAGATCCACGCGAGAAACCGCGAGCGTACCCGCGGGCTGGCGCCATTTATTGGGCAATGCAGCGAGGGAAGGGACACGAGGTGCATTCTGGGAACATGAGCCACAAGCAAAACCTGCGTAGATGAAGGTTGCCGGGTTAGACTTTGGATACATTTCTTGGTGGCTCGCCGCCATCCCCTTAGCTTTTTAGTTTTTTAGTGTTAGTGGTAGTTTCCATTCAAACCACTAAAAGTTAAACTGTTAGCGGGGGATCTGAGGGCAGCCCAGATTGTACATGTTACCAGTGACTTAAAGGGAAGCAAACAATAGAATATACATTCTATAATTGAGCCCAAGTCCAACATGGGTGCAGCCGCCTTTTTTAATTCTTTACATGGTTCTGGCTAGACATTTGCAATACCAGGTGTTGATTATGACTCACATGGACTTCGGCAAAGAGGAGCGAAACCCATGTTGCCAGTGAGACCGGGGGGGGGGGGGGGCGGGGGAGAGCCAGCCGGCTGGGTCCCCAATCAAAATGGGACACTCCAATCAAACTCCCACACGCTTTGGGCCGCTAAGGGAAGCCAGAAAGAGAACCATATTTCATAGTTTACCAAACAACCGCCTGCAATTTGATCATGCTTCCCCTATTCCAATCCCGAGTTCCTTGACGTTGCACTTTGGAGCGCCAGTTCGCTACTGTGAAATCTAGCAGAGGAGTATGCTCTCTACCTACCTATGCATGACAATGACATACTGCGGACTGTGGACGAAATCCTGCACCATCTAAAAATACCCCGGAGTGATGTCCCCAAGTACCAACAAGCCCTGGTTTCCCTTGGTTTCAAAGTGGTGCAGGATTTGGTCAATCCGCAGTAGTGGTAACTAAAACCTTTGCACTTTCGTTTGGCCAAAGCATTTGTTTTACGAGTTCTTTGACGTTGCACTTTGGAGCGCCAGTTCGCAGTTTCAAACCTAGTAGAGCCTCCACAGGCACACTGACCCAGTGGTATTTTTCAAGATGGACTTTGATTTGATGCACGGCGGCAGTGAGTTTCTGGTACCTTCCCGCAGGTATCGCTTCCGGAAGACCTGCCAGCGCGACATCGACCCCAAGACGTGCAAAGTCCAGGCTTGGAACTTGCCACGGATTCGCGAGAGCGTTGGGGGGACGTGGAGTTGGTTTTTCTGAGTGTAATAGTGCTAAAGGGGACACCACATGGAAACCTCTTTTTTCTTTCTTCATCTTTTTTTTTGGGGGGGGGATTCCCTGATTTTGACACAACCCCAAATGGCAAGCCCAAATGACAGTCCCCCTTTTAATGGGATCCCAGGATTGATATGTTTTTAATGGGATGATTAACCATTTTCCCAGCAGCCACATGATTTGGGAGCGCAGCATGATTTGATTTGAATCATGTTGCAGGAATCCACAAGGGCATGGCCGGTGTACTCGCTTCCCTTGTTGTCTGCATGTAGCCGTCTGCAAAATAAATGGCCTCGATTTTTTTTTGGGCAAGGAGTACCAGTTGGTGAATCGTGGGGCTTAGTATCACTTCCCAATTTGGGCATAAGTTCCAGTTGGTGAATCGCGAGGCTTTATAGTATCACTTCCCAATTTGCCGGGAAATCGATACCTTTTTTGGGAAGACAACTAAAGAGGGGTAGACAAACTGCATTGGATTTGTTGTTTGGCCGATCCAGGGATAACAACTTGGTATCTCTTCCATTCGATGCTCTACGTGTCTACGGGGATTCACTTCTTATGGGTGACGCAAATTCTGAATAGGACCGGTGGATTTCTCCGTTTTTGTTTCTTTTAATGGGGGGTGTCCTAAGTTGACTTTTTGAGCATGTATTGCTGCATCTCGGCTGGGGCAACGATTTCAGGCTGAAGGTTGTTGACAAGACTGATCCCCTAGGTCCAGTTGGGGTAGGCCCAACAACAAGACCCTTGCCCATGGACCCTTCCAGAATGAGAGTTGAAGGGAGGGCCTGTTTTTTTCCTCCCCCAAGTTGGGCTGGCCGATTCGCTTTGGGCTGAGAGGGGGGTTCTTTTCAACGCAGCCGGCCACTGCCATGCGGGCCCAGAACATCTTGACTCTCATTGGGCCCCATTTTGAGGGGAACCTTCACTGTTGAAGGAGTTGCACACTGCTAACAAGCCATGCTGTGTGTTTTTGTTGAAGACAACTTTTTAAAAGTTGATCTGAAGGGCAACCAGCTGGAAAACAACACAAAACAATCGCTGAAAGTGAAACTTTTAGCAGGGGAGCAGAAAGCAATCGAGTATAAGGGGCCTTGCTAATTGGCTAGCTTGCCTGGCCCTTTAAACATCCATTGTCCAAACCCAAGCTTTTCACCTTTTGTTGTTCGCTGTTTGGTCCATGTAAACTGTCAAGGCCGCATGTGGTTCGACCAATCCATTGACATGTTGGTGTTGGTCCAAAGTAAACTACTTACTTGCCTTCTTTGTATGTTCAAATCTGTGCCAGCTACAGAGCTGGGAAATGCCGGATTCATTTTTTTTTCTCGAGGGTGCCTCTCTTTTGAGATATCCCATCTTGGCGAGTGGCTCTAAGGTGAAGCGGAACCACGTGCTGCTAGTGCTCGCCAAAGCAGATCTGCGACCATGGAGTGACAGAGGCTTAGTTGTTCTGAGCCCGAGAGCGCTCCTGGATACCTTTCGTCACAGGATGGGTCTTGTGGATTCTCCATTTTGTTCCAAAAGGTTCAGTTTTTCTTTCCTGGTCCCTGAAGTGCGTGAGGTATTGTTGATTAAGGATTGCAAGTCAACCACAGGGCACGGACAAGCATGCCGGGCCTTTTCGCGGTAACCCTGGAAAGCATGACAAAGTAGTCATCAGGATGGTTCCACAGAAGAACCCCTGTTTGTTGTAGGTGATTGGTCGATTTCCTGGAGAAACTCCTGTAGCATTTGTGTTTGTTCCACATTCGGTCGATCTTCGGACCAAGGACTTGTGCGCTCCGGACCGTGCCTCACGGAACCCCAAAGCCAAGAAGCCATGAGATATCCGGCGAGGTGTCGAGAGGAGAAGGTCCCTTGTGTCAGCTGGCTACCTGGAGCGAGTAGAAACTGCCACAATCCAACGAGGAAACGACCAACAATCCTGACGTTGGGGGGACGAGAAGAGCAGGGAATGATTCGAAGTTTTCGCCCATCGACCATTCGAAGAGAGGCGTCCAAGCAGCAGGCCACGCTCGGAGCACTTGCAGTGACCCACAAGTCTGGCTGGCGTAGGTGTCAGCTCACCGAGGAGGAGCAGCTGCCAAATAATGTTTGCCGGGCTCAGGGCGATGAGAGAGGTACAAGTCAAGACCCCCATGGACCTACAGGACCTTTCCGCTATGGAAGTTGAGCTTGCTCAAAACCAGGGCAGATGAAGGTTACCAAGCCGCAGCCCCAGAAACAGCGGCCGGCTGAAAGGTCCATTCGAATGCCGGGTTTGGAGTATGACTCAGACGAGTACAACAGCCGTGGATGCTTTTGCGATCAGACCTGCAAAACCTCCAGGCAAAGTTTCAGCCAGTGAAAGGCTGCTTTCGGACAGAAAAAGAAGGCCGGGTTCCATCGGGAGGATTTGTCGTCTTTTGAGCAGGACTTTCGGAACCAGGGCTCCTTAAAAGAAATTCATTTTGCCACCATTTGAAACATGTCGCTTTTTCAACACCAAAATAAAGTTGGAAACCATTATTTATAAGGCAGGCAATGGTCCGGTGTTTTTCCATGCATCCGGATCCCTGTGAACATGGCTTCGTGGCGCCCCCCACCTCGAAAAGGCGGGCGGTGAATTTTGGTGCTGCCCTTTGTGTGGTCGGGACCCTCTAAAGGGGGGCCAAACCCCTGTGGACCCCGCTGGCAAAAAGTTTCATCCGGTCCCACCGTAACCTTCCATGCTTGGAGCACAGCCCCTTTGTGGACGGTTTTGAGGGTCACTGAGCACTCTGATCTATGGTTGATGATGAAACGGTATGCGGAACCGCCAGCTAAAATGGGGCCTTGCTTTACGATCTTGAGGCCCTCCCAAGCGCGCTACGAGGCTGTGGCTCAAGGGATCCCTTTAGTGGGCTGTTGAACGGAAAGCAAGCCTACCCTCGGGTCGGTCCCCATTTGTGCTTCAGGGATTCTGAAGACTTGCAGTTTGGGCCAATCCTGTTTAAACAGAGAGTTCAACAAGGTTCCTGCCCAGATGTATCGTGGTCCTTGAGCGATAAAGAGGTCCCTCAGGTTCTCCGTTCCGCCATGCCTACCTAGAAGCCAGCTTACCTTTTTGGAGGAGCCCGACAAAAGTCCTGATCTCTGCTAGCTGCCTTGGGAACCCCCCAAACTGCTGGCTTCCCTGTTGGTTTCTCTTTAAAGCAACCCCGAGGATTACCCTTGAAAGAAAGACAATTACATATTACATAATAACATATTCCTATAGATAGCAATGTTATATATATATATATTATTGATTTACTATGTTGTTCAAACTCTATCCTTGCTGTCCGACGGTAGTGGTTTTCCTATCTGTGCAGCTTGCTTCGCCTGCCAAGACCTGTAGGAAGCTCTCCTTCCCATGGGCTCACCGTTTCTTAGCCAACACAGAGGGGTGTTGATCTAGAAACCCTTTCGAGTTCCTGTTTGTGTTTGCAGAACGAAACCCATTTGGTTTTTTTTATGAAGGCCCAATGCACTGCAACCGAGAATGCAACAAGGCTGGACCTTTTTGTTATTTGCCACGGTAAGCAAAAAGGGAGTGGGACTGAGGGCGTGCCTTCCCATTGCAGATTGCCTCTCTCGGCTCATAGCATCCATCCCTCACGCGCATGAACCAAAACATGGGCACTGAATATCGAAACATGCGCTCATCAACCAAATCCAAAACATCAACCAAGCATCAACCAAAACATGGGGTAATAGCATCCCCAAGAAAAAGTTCTTAGAACCTTCCGGGCATTCCTTCTCCCAATATATTTCAAGAACCTTTTCAGGCTGCTTTCAGGGTTGTTCCACCAAAAGGAACCAAACCACCAAGAGGAACCCATAGGACACCAAAAGGAACCCAAGTTGTAGTCCTTGTTTCCATTTACCAGGCCCTTTGGGCTACCTTTCTTTGACCCACACCCAAGTAAACCCTCGGATTTTGCCCGACGAGGCACCCAGGTTTTCTTTCAGCTCGGATTCGTCCCAATGGACTGGCTTTCTTCGCTGCCTGCACCTGAACCGGAGGCCGGTTGGTACCAGTGATACAAACCAGAAAACCTGGCGAGTCCCCGAAAACCAGGTCACACCCAAATGGGCTTGTGTCAAGTTAGGGGAACCCCCTATCATGGTTGGTTGGTATATAGCAGGGAAGATGCTAAAAGCCCGAAGGATGGCTAAGCGGACCTCACGAGGCTTGCGCTCATTCCTACCCTGCCATACATGGAAGTGCACGGGCTACCCTTTCAGGGAAAACCATCTTCCAGCGGTCTGTGCACTCCGGTGGTAGGGCACAATCAATACCGACATGCTTCGTAGGGGGCTTCCCATGAGTCCAGACTCACCAAGTTGGTCGGTTTCCTGTGGGCTTGGGATGCTAGAGGGCACTTGGGACGGTACGTGGGACATGGGACATGGGTGTGTGTGTGTGTGTGTTTCTTTTGAGGCATTTTTATTGAGGTTGGTTTCAACAAAAACAAAAAGACAACACAGACACCCACTTGCACAGTCCGAACGCCTGGGCTCAGGCGGCTGAACCAGCGCCTGAGGAGATGGGAGGGCTGAACAGGGAAACCCTTGGAGGAACCCTTGCTGGTGCCATAGGTAGGGAATGACTCTTCCGGGTTTTGGGAATGAACCTAGGAATGCCCTTAAAGGAATCCTTAGTGGATGAGTTATATGGGTCATTCCAACTCATTCGCTGCTGAGAATTAGCAAGTCATTTGGGTTGGACAACCTCATTTGCCCAGATGTTTGGTGTTCGCAGCCATCTAGGGATCTCAGCTGGGCCAATTTCAAGTGAGTGGCTCTTTGGTGGGAGGATTGTAGGTAGCCAGCTTTGAATAAATGCCTTCTGTTTTTACAAGCCTACCTGAACAACTCAAAATCTTGCTGGGGTATTGTTCTGCGATAGTCCCCAAGCGGTTTTGCAGATTTTCAACGGTGCCCCATCAACCATCAATTACTCATCTAAATAAGTGTCGGGTGTTTCTTCAAAGGCTACTTGCGGCGTACCACTCGGCATTGATAAAGAGGCTGAATAATTATACTGCTTTCCTTATGATCATGCGTTAAGTTGGCTTTAAAGTACCCTCCCCCCACTCCAATTATTTAGGCCCTTGCATTATACTGAAAGGATCCCGTCATTCAGAGTCAATGTATGGGCACAATTCTGGACGGAAGGTGTTACTATAAAATTCATCAAGCTTGCCGACTGGCAAGAACAGCCGTACTAGTGTAGATATTGAGCCCTTTATGCATTGACGGCCAATATTCACTAGTATTGAGCCACCCAGCAATGTGTGAGGACTTGGAGGGCCAGAGCTCTCAGATTTGACCGCATGCCAGTGACTCCCTGTTAACATTGACATTCATGAGCAGTATCCCGCATCCTCATCAGACTCCAGGCTTTCCGCGCCACGGCTTTCACCAAAGTGCTCAAATGCCCGGGGAGAGTGGAGCTTTGCACAAACGCAAGTTGGACTAGTGGCTGATTCGAAACATGAAGTCAGTCCCAGTGCAAGAAAGATGTTTTTCGTCATTTGGTTTTCGAAGCCTGCCGACCAGATGTCTCACCGTAGACGTACCTGTTGCCTTTCCAAGCTTTGACGACAATTTGCTGCTTCAAAAGTTCCAGTGTGGGGCCAAACGTTTTGCGGCAAGACAACTCAGCAGGTCGGTCAGTAGATGGTTCCTCAACGTCCACTGAGCTCTTTTGCCTTACCGAGCATGCAATGAGCCGCCGGCCTCCCTGGAATGGCAGCGCGGGGGCGCCCGGCAAAACTGCCAGGACTAGTCAGCAGTTAGTCAGCAAGTGAACCAACCGCATCCAACCACATCCAACCGCAAATTCGATGGCAAGTTCTGGCAAGAAAAGGGTTTCCAAGTTGTTCTCCTACGCTTGGTGTGCGAGCAGAGCTGCCACCAGCGTGAAGACATTGTGAGGGGCATGGTGAATTCAAACACAAAAAAATCGGACTGTGTATGACAGATGTTGGCTACGAGGTCTTTGACATGTGGGATATCGCAGGTTGCCGTTTTGCTTTTTCCTTGGAGCGTATCAACTGCAAACCTGGGCCAACTGGGGCATCTGACATGGGCGAGTTTCTTTGGAGCAATGAGGTCTCATATAAAGAAAAGAAAAAGAATCAGACGTTGAGAGGTTCAGGTTCTGGGCTTCGCCGGAGTCAGGCAGGGTTCCTTCAGAAAGCTTGCAGCTGTGTTCTCGGGGAATGAGAAATGGAATGACCCGAGAAAAAACCATCCAACTGGTGGTCTCCTTTCGGGAATCGACCGGTTCATTTCCTCATTCCCTGAGCACCAGCAAGGAAAGTCATGACCACCCTCCGCTCAAATAGCTGCGTCACCATTGCACATGCGTGAAGACTGCTTTCGCTCGTGACGCGCGCCCAGTGCTCTTCTTCCCGTCGTGTATG
>CAUJNA010003316.1:1285000-1290000 GCA_963377175.1 Effrenium voratum
ACGGCTGTCTAACCCGTTGTTTTCTCTTGGGAAAACCGACCCCCGGTCAACAAGATGGGTCACTATGAATCCTTTGTTTTGGTTGCTTGAACATCAACCTTTGGGCCATATTGAAAGGAGTGTCCTTGGGGTGAGCTAATGTTGGTGTGTCTCAACCTGGGGCATCCCGCAACTCAGTGGTTTCCCCTTTGTTTTCCTTGAAGGGTTCTTGTGACTGAACGTAAAGCAATTAATTAAAACCGATTCGGGTGAATAAAGGTTAGGGGATACTCCCCATGCCAAGGCGCTCGGTAGAAGTCCTGGTTGTGACTCAACTGGAAGGAACGCAGGAGGAGAAATCGCCCACCATTGGTAGTAGCAAGTGCTCATTTTACCTTCCCTTTCCACCCCCGTCATACTAAAGGTCACATGCGAGAAAATGGGGATGTGTGAACCCTGACCCTTGCTGAATCCTTGCTGACAGGTTCAGGAGATCAACTGGATTAGGCCCCTTAGAGGAGGTCCATCGGCAGGTTCCCGAAGCCTCTTGATCCCTGAACCTCTTGATCCCTGAGCGAATGCTGGGGCTTCCCAAGTAGGGTGGATTCCTTACATGGGCCAACCACATCAAACCACAACTTGTTGGCAACTACCCGCACTTGGGGTACCATCCCGCAAGCATTCCATGGTTGCATCTAAGTTCCACGGCCAACCACACAAATGGTACCCTCGGACGATAGCAAATATAAATGATGTTAATTCTAACTGGTTGGTTCAAAATCAACCCTCGTTGCTTTCTCCCACAAAAAAGAAAGCAAAAAGGCAATCCCTCAATCGGACAAAAAAGACTAACAGGTTGATTCAAAACCAATCCTTGTTGCTTGCTGCATATAAGATCAAGGCACCCACAAAAACAGATGAGCCACGTGCTCAAAACCCGGGTAGAAGAAGATTAGTAAGGGACAATCCTAGCCATAAATAGCTTCACACATCCGCCTTCTTAATTCTTGAAGCATCATGGTTCTGGGGTCACCATTTTAATACCGGGTTTTGATTATGACTCATTTGGCCATGGTTCAACACCAACGGTACCATTGTGGGATAGGTGCACCATCCATTTTAGTATATTTTAGTTGGGATTGAATCGGATGTTCACTGGGGGTACAGGATTTTGACCCACGGCCAAATATGCCGGTTCCACAGTGCCTCATAAATCAAAATCGGCAAACGGCAACCTGAAAATGAAGGAGGCAATCGCTTCTGAGGATAAGACCCATTCCGTTTCTCCGCTTCTGAGGCCTCCACTCGGGTGCCCAGTTCCGCCGAGAGCGCCACTTGCGCCAGCGCCAACGACGCTGGCGACACATCCGCGGGCGCGGGCGTGCGCCGGTCGCTGGCGAAGGAGTTTGAGGAGTGCAGTGGGCTGCTAGAAGTGATTCGGCGTCGGTGTGTTTCTGCGTGATTGTATTTGTTTGTTTGTTTGTTTATTCGTTTGTTTGTTTGTTTGTTTGTTTGTTTGTGTGTCTGTGTGTGTGTGTCTGTGTGTGTGTGTGTGTCTGTGTCTGTGTCTGTGTCTGTGTCTGTCTCTGTCTCTGTCTCTGTCTCTGTCTCTGTCTCTGTCTCTGTGTGTGTGTGTTTGTTTGTTTGTTTGTTTGTTTGTTTGTGTGGTTTGCAGTAGTATTGTTGTGTTGTAGTTATTGGTCATTAGTCACTGTTCTGTTGCGGAGATGCTGTTTGCCGACTGCTTCTTGTTAGGCTGTGGGATGCACAGGTTTTGCTCCGTCGGCAGGAGGTCAGCGAGAAGAAAGAGGAGGAAGCTCCGAAGGTAGAGGTGAAGGCTCCCGCAAAAGGCGGGGCTGCCTTTTGCGGATGGCGAGGTAGGGCTTTTTCTTCAACGCACCTCCCCAAGAACGTAGTTTCCACTTGGCTTCCATCAAAAGAACCCCCAAAAAGCTAATCCTCATTAACATGGAAAAAGGCGCTGCATCTGCATCAACTTGAGCAAGCGAGGTTTCAGTTGAGTGGCACCCCCTGAACTTCTTGTTATTGGGTTGCTTCCCCAGGAGTTCTGGCTCTTAGTTTCCTGGGGACCCGGTTGTTGGCTTACCAAAACGGGGGACCGGAAGCATGGCTTTGAGTCAACCACGCGCCCAGTGGTCACAGCATTAAGCAAAGCCAGATCAAACAGAAACTACAGGGCCTGGCTTGCAAAATGTCCCCCTTGTTCAGTGGTGGGTGTGGTAAGTACTTCGAAATTCCGAACTGCCCTCCACCCCACACAAACCCCCCCTTCCCACCCCCCCTTCCCACCACCCCTTAGTAAAGGAACCCTCTCCCCCAAAAAAAGGTAAACGGGCACTAGTGGGGGAAATAGCCCACCCCCTCCCCTTCCCCCACCGCCCACACACCCCGCGGCGCAGGCAAAGGCAAGGGCAGCCCCCCACCTCCCCCGCCGCGGGAGAGGAGCAAAGCGCCGAGTGCCCGGCCCCGGAGGCCCTATGCCAGGCGCGAGCAGTCCTGCCATCTTCCCCAGAAGTAGCTCCCTTTTTGAGGTCCGTCCCCTTTGAGGTCCCCTTTGAGCTCCTTTTTGTTTTTTGAGGTTTCCATTGTTTTCCGCTGACCGGGCATTTGTTTTTCTGGGGTCCCAATTCCAGGCAAGTCATGTTGGGGGGACCCTTTGGGTGGTTGTAAAGGGATACCCTCAAAAGACGATTTTTGCGGCCCCAAATGTTGGGGCGAGTATTTTTATTCGGGGTGTCCTAAAGATGTTTTCTTTTTTTCTCTTTTTCGGGGGAACCGACAAAATATGAAGAGGAGTCTGCACATCTCAGGTTTGGTGTACCTAGCAACGTACCCCTGGGTCCGACGTGCTGGACTCATCGTGCTGGATTATAAGGATGGTTTTGGGGTACTCCCCGCAAAACAGCGCAGTGTTTTTTGCTTTTTGCAATGGGACATCATTATATTACTCACTCCCTGAGTTCTTGGCCTGTAGACTTTCTGGGAAGGCCACATTTAGTGGCACACATAAGGCTTGGTGACTTTTTCTTTTGCCAACCCGCAGAAAGGAGTGAGATGCGTCAACAAGGGGATTTGTCTGGATTTCGGAAACGGATCTTCAGCACCGCCCCCTCATCCCCACCCCCTTGACCCCTGGAACTGGAATTGGGGGACCCCCACTCCCTTCCCCCAGGTAGGGAGGATGCCCCCATCATCATGACTTGATGTCAGTTTGCAGATCCTGTCAACCCATTGTAGGCCCCCTCCCCTTTTTGAATTCGACAGCTTTCGGCCGCTTTCGTCTGGCCGTTTGAGTTAGGTGGATCGAGTGGCGAGCCTTGGCTCCGGAGAAGCTGCAGCACACCGTGTTCGAGGGGCTCACAGGAGGAATCGTCAGCGCGTCTCTTGGGTGGGTGGCGTGCGTGTCTTTTTGTGGCTCCAGGTACGATGTCAGGCTTGCTTGCAGCAACGGCCAAACCACAAAAGGTGGAAACATGCCACTTCTGCGGGTGGTATAGGGTTTGCTGGAACCATGACAATGGCCAAACCACAAAAGGCGGAACATTGCTATTTGTGCGGGTCTTTTTTGTTTTCCTGGTTCAGGGGCCAAATGTCTACGAGGTTCTGGAGCATCAGCGTGGTGAGATTTTCATGGAATCGTCTCAAAAAGAATTGCTGGTCTGTTCTTTGCGGCTATGTGTTGGGATCGGATCACCCTTGGGCCCTTGGAGGAAATGTGTTCAACGAGTGGCAGTTGGAAATAGTGTAAACGACAGCTTTGCTGTTTAGTAAAGGCCCAACAAGTTTTTGAAACTTTGTCTCGCTCGTCAACTCAGGGCCAAAGAAGACTCGCGTCAGCTCTCGCAGTCAGGGCCCATGGTTGTGGGAAACAGGGTTTTAGGGTCCACTGTACCAACGGAATCCTCTAGGTAATCCTCTAGGTGCTAAAGTATCCATGGCGAATCCCGCTTGGCACATTTACCATCCCTGTTTTGGTATCACCGCGACGCACCCCGCAGGACCCGACTTCGTGGACCTGAACAGCCTGGCCGCCCATTTCGGCGCCAGCCAGAAGCCCAGCGTCGGGCGGGCGGTCGGTTGTTGTTGTTTTTTTCCCCCCCCCCCCCACCGACAAGAGGGGGGGGACCCCTCCTCGGATGGGGGGAGGAACCCCCCCTCACTTTGTGAGTTCCTGGACTCTTTATACTTTTCGTAAAAAAGCAATTGACGACGTTTGGTTGTTCAAAGTGAAGAATCCCCTCTGAATGAGCCTGGATTTGAGTAGGCACCCGCGAATTGATTCGGTGTTTTCCTAGAAGGAGTGAAGCATCAATGTTTCCTCAGGGACACCTATGAGTCCTGAGTATATTAACTGACTGTTGTTGATTTCCTTAGAATAATGGGGCGGGGGTGCACGCCTGAACTGGTTGGCATTGTTGTTGTTTTTGTTTGTCCTTTGTGTGTTTTCCAAAGGGACTTGCTCGTGACGTGTTGGATCGTGTCGGTGTCCACCACCTGACGTCTTTATTCATGACAGTCCAAGAGCTGATCTCCTTTACACCCCTGTGGACATAGTTTCATGGAACCAAACAAAAAGTCACCACCCTAATTTATGGGGGACTCCTTTTGGGGGGCATCGTTGTTTTAGGTTTCAGGTGAATTCGCGGGGACGCACTTGGTCGTTTGGGGCCAAACTGCCCAGCGTGCTGAGGTGCCAGGCTTACGCCTGGCCAACCGCCAGCGCAGGCTCAGGACACGTCGATGGGTCCAGCTTGGAGTTCGTCGGTGGCTTTGTGTCTTAGGGTATCCACTTGTCAGCTTGGTTCAAAAGGAACGCCAAAAGGCAAAGAGCCAGGATGTGGCTGTGGGTCAAAACCAGTGGTAAAAATTTGGGGTAGGTGCACCACCCATTTTAGAACTTATTTTCGTGTGGATTGGGATGTTCACTGGGGGTGGATTTGGACCCATGGCCATGTCACCACTTCCACGATTTTTGACACATCCCGGTCATACCCATTTGG
>CAUJNA010003316.1:1295000-1307500 GCA_963377175.1 Effrenium voratum
GGTAGGGAACCATTTTGATAGAACCCATCCCCGATGTGTGTTTTCTTTGTCCAAGACAACCAGGACATTTATTGATACACGTATCCCTGAGCATGGCTTGGTTGCCTATGTCCCAAGTTCTTTGAAGCAGAGTCAACCGAGTTCATGGAATGCTTCCCAACAAAACATGTGTGCGTGGGTGACAAGGTCTCCAAGGTTATGCGATGCTCAGGGTTATGTGACGTGTTCTGGATTCTGGGATCCGTGCTGGCACTTGACATTTGGTGGATCCCGTTCAGGAAGAAATCGATTAAGGGCCACTGTGTTGAGTTTGCTTTGGTTTGTTTGAAGTGGATTCTAGCTCGCAGCAGGCTTTTGTTTTGCCTTTCCTTCCCCCTCTTCATTAAGCAATGTTGAACATCCTGACCCCCTTTCAAATATTTCAAGGGCTACCCAAGGGAGCTTGCTTCAGCCGTCAGGAGTCAAACATGCTTTGTTTGTTTGAACGAGGGGCAACGGCCCAAATTCTGCTTTGGAAGAAGTGGCAAATCCGGGTTCAGCTTGCCACTTTCTGTGAGCACGATTGACTAGTCACGGGGAGGGGAATCAACTACTTTGGAATGCTTGGCGTGATTGTTTGCCTGGTGTCAAACATGTGCAAACAAGGGCTACCTGCCCTCTTCCCCTTCACTGCCAGAAGCTGCTTATGGCTCTTCAACTCTTTGCCTTCTAGTTTGCCTTCATTTTTCCTTTTCAACCAACAGACAGTGTCAACTACAACTTCTGCAGAAACTCCAATCTTCTGCCCTGAGACGAGTGTTTCCTTCATTTTCTCGTTCAACCATCAAACAGTTTAACTTTGGCAGAACCTCCCCTCTGGCCTCGGACTCCAGCGATCCTCCGAATGTTCCGCAGGAGTCGAAGCAGCTGCTGGCTTACAGGGGGGACATCTGCAAGCTTCGGCGGTTGGAACAGGCGTGCACGCAGGATTTTCATGTGTGCGTCATGAAGCCAATATATATATATATACACACACACACAGAAGAACCGATTTTGGCTCACCCAATCTCTTTGTCGTTCATGAAACCAAGATCTTAGATGTCACTTGGGGTCACCCGATTTCTATTTGGTCGTTCGGGGGGAGAGCGGAGTTTGGGAAATTACTCGGGCTTGCAAGACAATCCCGCCAAGCCACGGGAGCTGCTTTCGCGGATCGTTTGTTGTTTTAAGGGGAGGACAAAACCCACGGACCAAACATGGGCTGCCGCGAAGCTTGGCTTCCTCTGTTGGCCCAGGAGAACCACAGCGTCAAGTGCGCCCTTGGCTGTTTGGATTGCTGGTTCGGGATTTGGTTTGGATTTGGATTTGAAGCCGTGGTTCGTGACACCTGAAACTGCACCACCGGGCCCAACTCCAACAAGTAGAGGGAAGAAGCTGACCCAACCCAGCGAAAGGGTTCTTTAAGAGGAAGTTGTCTCCCAGCAGCCTCCAGTCACTGTACTTCCTGAGCTCAGTGGTGGCTCGTCCTTTTCAAACCCCAACACATGGCTGCTGAGGGTGGTTCCAACTCAAAAAGAGACGAGCCGTCTTTTTCAGGGGGCCCCAATGGCTGCTGGGTCCGGGGGGGTCCCGGGTTCCACCCCAAACAAGAGACACGAGCCACTCGCACGGCCCACCCAAGGGGGATGAGACGTGAGCCACAATCAAAACCCGGGTAGATGAATGTTAGTAAGGGGCAGTCCCAGCCAGAAATAGTTGCGGACATCCGCCTTCAATTAATTCTTGAAGCGCTTACGACCACGTTACTACCGCGTTTTCATTGTGGCTCACATGAGTCCAGAGAATGCCAGATGTATCTCTACATTCCCCTCTCCAAAGGGGAAAAGGGGAACATCGGCCAACGCCACATGGTTCTGGGCTTACGACCACTTTACTACCGGGTTTTGATTAGGATTATTCCCTTTGTTTTTTCGGGGGGAATCTTTTTTTCTTCTCATAAATGTGGGTAGACCACTTTACTACCGGGTTTTCATCGTGGCCGACGGCCGACGGCCGCCAGGAGCTGCTGCCCTTGGCCAAGCTCTCGCCCTGCGCGCGGCAGCGCCTGAAGCTGCTGCTGCTGCACCGCCGCCTCCGGGAGGCCAAGGCTCGGAAGTCGACTCACGAAAGCTCGGGGCTCGGGGGGACTCGGGGACTCGTGGGACTCGAAAATTCGGGGGACTCGCTGGCTCGCTTCCTTTACGCTTCGGTCGCAAAGGCAATGCCATTTTTTTCTTCTTTTTTTTCTTCGGGGGGGGGGGGAACTTGGAGGTTGCCAGCCGCGCCAAAACCTGTTTTGGAGGTTTTGTGGGGGGCAGTGAATCCGCACATGAACTGTTAGCAGGGGATCTGAGGCTCTCGGGGACCTGCCAATGCTTTGGGAACTTGGTAGTTGAAGCAGCGAATCGTCAGGTTCCTCAGAGGTTTTTTCGCGTTTTTGGTGGGTTTTTTAGGGGCTGGGTGTCCTTTAGGCAGAGAAGCTCCTTTCTGGAGGCTCGCAGCCGGGTCAGTGGAAATACATTGGTAAGGGAGCCATGACCATGGCCTTGAGCTCACTTACATGTCCAAAGCGAATCGACCTTTTAATCTCGCCTTTTGCTGTTTTCCCCTTTTCGCAACCATTTTGAGATGGAAAGTCACGGTTCCAAAGGGTGGACCTTTGATTTTCAGGCCTCCAAGGGGCAAGTGAGTTGATGTTCAACCCACAAGTAGGTTGCAACCATGGTTGTATGGGAACTAGCGTCACTTAGCGCAATTATAAGCATGGTTGCGACCTGCTTAGTATTTTGGCTGAATGTCCAAGAATGGATCTATGAACCATCCCTAGTAGTTTCGTTTCCTGCCAGGGGATCCCCTTCCAATTCATTCCCAAATCCTTTGGAAATCCCTGGCGAGAAACTGAGTCCGGGGAAACGACGTGCCCCCTGGAAGATACTTTTTCTTTGACATGCACCCTCTTTCAGATTCCATGTTTCGTGTTGGGAGGGTATACTGCAAAGTCGGTGTTGTCAGTCGGTGTGTTTCTCATGGTGGATTCGGATATCCCGGGATTCGCTCCTGGGTTGTCTCTTGGAGTTTGTCTATTAAGGGAATGTTCAGGGACTCCCTTTTGCCAGTGTGATGTCTTTTGCCTTTTGGGTAAGCAAATCGACCAGTAAGGGAATTCTCGAGTACTGCCTGCGCATACTGACTGGGATCTGATTTGCACTTGTGGACAAACTTGGCTTCCCAATTAATGGTCAGCCTCCATTCTTTTCCGAACAAACTCCCATGCACAATTCACGGAAGCAGACCGAAACGTGGGTCGAGCAGATGACTCCAAAACACGTTCTTGTTTTTTGGAGCGGGTCCATGTTTCACGATTTGGATTTGAACCTCTGTGGTGGAACGATGGTTCCCCTGTAAATACATGGTTTCAACCATGGCTTCATTTTGTGGTGCGACATGGACTTCGCCCATCCAAGGTATGTCCCGGTCGGCCTTCCAAGTGCTTTGAAGCCCGGTGGTTTGGTGCTTAGGGTGGGATTCCCATTTACCCTCTGCAACCTTTGAAACCATTGTTGAATCCATTTGTTGGTATATGCGTTGGGGGCTCAAATGAGGTGGTGCCTGAGAGGATTTTGTCCATCCACGGAAGCTAGGAGGAGCTGGCCGCGCCGCTGGCGGACTTGCTGGCGGCGTACCGCCAGCTGACGCAGAGCCGTGCCGCGGATCGCGGAATGGCTGGCTGGCTGGCTGGTTGGTTGGTGGCCTGGCCTGCTTGATTGGTTGGTTGGTTGGTCGCTTGCTTGCTTGCTTGCTTGCTTGGTTGCTTGCTTGGTTGCTTGCTTGCTTGCTTGGTTGGTTGGTTTGGTTTGGTTTGGTTTGGTTTGGTTTGGTTTGGTTTGGTTTGGTTTGGTTTGGTTTGGTTTGGTTGGTTGGTTGGTTGGTTGGTTGGTTGGTTGGTTGGTTGCGTGGTTGGTTGGTTGGTTGGCTGGCTGGCTGGCTGGCTGGCTGGCTGGTTGGTTGGTTGGTTGGCTGGTGGCCTTGGTTGGTTGGTGGCCTTGGTTGGCTGGCTGACTGGCTGGTTGGTTGCTTGTTTGGTTGGTTGGTTGGTTGGTCGGTTTGTTTGGTTTGTTTGGTCGGTTTGTTTGGTCGGTTTGTTTGGCTGGTCGGTCGGTCGGTCGGTCGGTCGGTCAATCGGTTGGTTGGTTGGTTGGCTGGTGGCCTTGGTTGGTTGGTGGCCTTGGTTGGTTGATGGCCTTGGTTGGCTGATGGCCTTGGTTGGTTGGTTGGCTGGCTGGTTGGTTGGTTGGTTGGTTGGTTTGTTTGGTCGGTTTGTTTGGCTGGTCGGTCGGTCGGTCGGTCGGTCGGTTGGTTGGTTGGTTGGCTGGTGGCCTTGGTTGGTTGGTGACCTTGGTTGGTTGATGGCCTTGGTGTGTTGATGGCCTTGGTTGGTTGGTTGGCTGGCTGGCTGGCTGGTTGGTTGGTTGGTTGGCTGGTTGGTTGGTCGGTTTGTTTGGTCGGTTTGTTTGGTCGGTTTGTTTGGTCGGTTTGTTTGGTCGGTTGGTCGGTTGGTCGGTTGAACGGTTGGTCGGTTGGTCGGTTGGTCGGTTGGTCGGTTGGTCGGTTGGTCGGTTGGTTGGTTGGTTGGTTGGTGAGTTGTTAGTTTGCTTGTTGTTGAGTGGCACTTGTTTTTTGATTGTTGGTTGGCACCTTTTTTGTTGGGGCCCGTTTGTGTTTCTCGCCCAAATCTATCGATTCAGCTTGAAAAGGGACAATCCCAAGCATAAACGGCCTCTCTTTGGGTTTGTGCCACCCTCGCCTGAGTTCCTCGAGTTTTAGTCACCTTTTGTGTTGGACAATTGGACTGGTAAATAGAAACTTGGTGGCTCACAGCCATCCCCTTAGCTTTTTAGCCTTTTAGTATTTCGTGGTAGTTTCCATTTAACCCACTAAAAGTTAATCTTTTAGCGGGGGATCCAAGGGCAGCCCAGAAATAGAAAGGTTCGCTTACTTGTTTTGCCAATCCGCTCGATCGGAAGCAATGGGCTGTTGTTGAGGTGCCTTCCGCCACGTGTTGCTCCACCTGCTGCGCTTGGGCAACGCGCTGAATGGCGACATCGCCAGCGGCTTCTCCTTGGAGCCTGGGCGTGTTGTTTAGCCGTAGCCTGCTTGGTGGCTCAACCAGCGACTCATTCGGTTCCCTAGCTTGTTAGAGCTTTTTTCGCTGGCTTAGAAGGGAGTTTTTATAACCACTGAAAGTTAAACTAGCGGGGGATCTGAGGACAGCCGCACCCTGGTCTTTTAGACGTTTTAGAGTTTGGAGGGTTTTTTCGGCCATTGCACACATGTCACTTTTTGCAGGGAGTAAACAAACCATTCTATCAAATAGCTCAGCCTTCTTTCTACATCCAACATTATCAACTCCACGTGTACCAACCAAAAGCCACCTGGTATCCCCAACAGCCCCAGAACCGCCTGGAACGCTCCCTGGCAGCTGTCCCAAACCGCGATTGAGCCTTGGCCTGACCCCATTGCTGTTTGGTCCACGGGATCCAAGGGGATCCTTAAGCTTGCTGCGATAAGTAGGGAATGCCCAATTTTCCGGAAGTCGGAATGAACCGGCAAAGGATTCCCTTAAAAAGGAAGCCACACCGGGGATGGCTTTTCTTGGGGTCACTCCCTCATTGCCTGCTGGGAACCAGCAAGTTTGGGAGAAATGGTAACCCCGAAGAAATGCTGCCCAGTGGGGAAGACTAAACGTCCAGTTGTTCAGGGGATTTTGTTTTTCTTGAGGGTCGTTCAGTTTCTCATTCCCTGCAACTCGAAGAGGAGTGTCTGCCGCGCCTGGCGCTCTGCAAGTCCACGGCCGCGCCGAAGCTGTGCTTGTCTTCGCCTCGGAAGCGACAGGATTCCTGACCCAGTCAACCACATGTATTGTTTTGGGAGCCTTACCGGCAAAAAATATCTGTGAAGCAGTATATACGTATATATATATATATATCCTCATAGGAGTGGTATATAGCCACCATACCTCCACCACCCATACCCGAGAATCCCCGGAGGTGGGTGGTTGAAAGGCAATCCTTAATCCTTCTTTTGGGAAACATATGAGGTGCCTTTTTTACAGGGGTTGCAGAGATTTGGATTGGCCAAGCCATGCGGAACAACTGGCAGAAATTTGCGTTTCTTAAGGCAGCGGCAGGGGTCTCCTTTCGGGCTGGGTTAAGAGGAAACCAAAAGGAAACCAACTATATACTTGAAGACGTCCCTAGTTTTGTATTTTGACAACTAACCAGGGCCCAACAAATGTTAGTTGTCCTTTTGGTGTCCCTTTAAACCCAACCGAGAATGGGCTCCGAAGCTCAAACAGCTCACACCCAGGTACCGTTTTTGAGGGTACCCTTTGGGAGGTGGTTTCAAAGGATGTTCCAAGTGTACCTTCAAAAGATACTGTAGAGACCCAAATCCTGACCCCTGAAAAAGAGAGGACACTCCGAGACCCTCCAGGGACCGACGGCTCACTTGCCCAAAGCCGACCTTCTTGACTCTTTCACCTTTTGGTTTCCCCAATCATTAATCATTGTGTGTGTCATGACCCCAAAAGGCTAAACTGAGCAAGGGATCCTGCACCTTCAAAAGACAGACCCCACATCCCCCCAACAAACAAGGGGTCCTCCCTCTCCCCCCCTCCCCCCTCCTCCCCCCCACCACATCCACCTAAGGGACAAGACGCCCCCCCCCCCCATCCGACCCGCCTTCCCCCTCCCCCCATCCGACCCCTGAGGTTGCACCTCTTGGTGGCGCAGCTGGCGGCGGAGGACCCTGCCAGTGTCTCCGGCTTCCTCGCGGAGGTGGCGCAGCCGGCGAAGCTGGCGGCGCCTCGACCGAAGCCAGCAGCCCGAAGCCGGAAGTCGGTGGATTTTGGTAACCATATGCATGTTGTTGGGAAACATGTTAATTTTTTGCTTATTGTGGTTTAGTGGGAAATTCCCGCTTTAGTGCCAAAAAGAACATGTTTGCTCCCCTTCCAACGTCAACCAAGTATGGCCGTGGGTCAAAAATGTACCAACAGTTCTGAGGAAGGTCCGAACCCTAAGAGCAAACACGACATGATGATCCTTTATTTGGGTGTGGGTCAAAAATGTGTGCCCAAAATGGCTTGCCCTGGTAAATGGAAGAAAGGACAAAACCTGCGGTCCAATTCCTGGTGGTTTGACTTAGAGCCTCCGGCTCAGTCCGCCGACATTGTCCTCTCCATTTTCTCCTTCTTCCTGTCTCCCTTGTCTTTTTCGTGTGTTCTGTCGTTCTCTCTCCCTCCCCCATCCTCCCCATCCCCCCAAGCCTCCCTCGCCTCACTCTCTGTCTCTCTCTCTCTCTCTACCTCTCTCTTTCTCTGTCTCTTTCTCTGACTCTGTCTCTGTCTCTGTCTCTCTCTCTCCCTCTCTGTCTCTTTCTCGCTCTCTGTGTCTCGCTCTCTCTCTCCCCCTCTCTCTCTCTCTCTCTCTCCCGCTCTCTCCCTGTCTCTCTCTCTCTCTCTCTGCATTGCAGCGTCACGTCCCCCCTGAGTTGCCTCGATGTCCGGGCACTGCCCCTTCATGATCCTGAACTGCCATCTCACTACTGGCTTTCCCCTTGATTTCCCCTTCATGTCCTTTTCACGTTTCCCATGATGTGCTGGTCATGTCCCTTCCATTCCTTTCAACTCCCCCTTCACGTCCCTGACATTTTATCGGCATGTCCGCTTCATTTTCCATGTATGTCCCGTTCTTTCGTTGCGAGTCATTTCCCTACATCTCCTGTCGTGCCGATTGGTTTCCTTGTGCTTCGATTCCCTTTCATTCCCCCTGCACTCCCCTTGTTTTCATTGCTGTCCCTTTCATGTCCGTTTCAGTTCCCCTTTGTTTCCCTTTCATTCCCCATTACTTTCCTGTCATGTCGACTTCCTGTTTTCTCCCCTCATTTCCTTGCACTTCCTTGCATTTCCCCTTTGCTCCCCAGTATTTCCCGCCAAAAACACGGTTTTTCCAGTGTTTTCGCAAAGAGGACGTCCAAAAACACAGAGTTTTTCCAGATTTTCGGCAAAAGGAGGCAGGAAACCCAAACCAGCAAAGAGCCTGGGACCCCTGTTTTGCGACACCGGCTCCCCAAAGACTACGTTTAGCCTGTACCCCCCACGCATCAGATGTCGGGCGGGGCGGGGGGGTTTTTTGGGGGGGGGGGGGTTATCCTCTATCCTCTCTTGGGTGTCCGACACGCCGAGCAATGTCGGCGGATTTTGACCCATAGTCATATGAGCTGACCTTCATTTTCTCCATTGGAAATTGAAACCAATAAAATGTATATAAAAGAATTGTGGGCACACCAAGGGAAAGATACACACAACATCTACGTGTGTATGTCTTTATATATATATATATAGACACATAATATGGGCACCCAGGGCCCACCTTCCTGTAGATTAGATATTTCCTGGACTTCGAAAGTCAGATGGTAGATCAGGGCCGACAATGACATATATGTATATATGTATACATATATATATAATATATATATATATGATTATGTACACGTATATCGACTATATATTATATATTGCGTATATTGTCAGTGTACATTTATATATATACACACGTCATATTATATATATATATCTACATATATACGCAACCATTGACAATGTATGCAGATTCTTGCGTGGCCGGTGGCCATCTCTCGCGGCGTCGGCTTCGGCCGAGGCCTCGCTGCCGCTGGGCGCCTTGGCACAGGAGGTGGGGCTCTTGGCGCAGGAGGCGCTTGGGGCGAAGCAGTGCCTGCGCGAGGCGTTTCCAGCGCCTGGGCGCGAGCGAGTCGAAGGCAACCAGAGTTTCTCATGGTACTCCAGTGTTTTGTGTTTTTTACCTCTTCAGTAATTTCTTATGTTTAAGAACAATTTCCAGATTTGAATAAACCTGTCTTAGTTTCTACTTCTTTCTTTTGGGCAACCAGGACTCGCGAGGGAGTTCTAGTCGAGCTGCCCGCCAGGGCTCGCTTCCAGGGAAATCCCGCCAGAAGTCCTGCTGGTTCTTTGGTGATTTGCTTGTTGTTGTGTAGACATCACGGAAACGCTGGTTTCTTCATAAATAGGACCCGGGACCAAAACTCCTTGGCTTCTGGGGTAAACTATTAGTAGTTTGATTCATATATGGGTGTTTTTCTTGATTGGGGAACCTTTGGGCATCATTTAGGTCAGGGGTCATGTCCAAAACATCTTGGGTGCAACACAGCCAACCCTAACAGTCAAGTTGTCGTCTTCTTGATTGGTTGTTGGGCGTGCGTTTTACAGCAAGTCGGTGCCCTTGTTGGGGATGGTTGAAAGGGAAGCCGAAAGGAAGCCGGAAGCCGGTGCCCGTCTTGGAGTTTCTTGGCGGCCGCGACGCAAAACACACCCAATTCAAAAGTTAGTTTGCGTGTTGCATACTTCATCAATGTACTTGAGTTAGGTTAGCTTGGTTAGAAATAGATGGCACTGGTGTACATTGGTTTTATTCAACTTGTCTATTCTACCAAAAGGAGACATGTACTCGAGATTCATATTGCTTCTTGCCCTTGGCTGTTGCTTGAAACCCCGTTGCTTCCTTTCTAAGGGACAAACACCTGGGAGCCTGGTTTACTCGCTCGCCCAAAGGACCTAGAAATAAAAGGTTAACCTTTGGGGACCCTGTACAACAAGTGGACCAAACTGTCACGGATATCCACCTTCGTAATTCTTTACATGGCTCTGGGTACACCATGTTAATACGGGTTTTGATTATGACTCAGACACGAATCTCAACGAAAGGATGCTCAGATTGGGTTTGGCCTTTTGTAGTGGAACCCCTTTTTGGCTGGGTTTAAGGAAAGGCGAAAGGAACGCCACCATGTTTATTGTTTTTTTTGTGGGGTCTCGCAGAAAAGTAGACACACCCATACAAGAACGGATTTCGCTTCTGGGGTATCAAGATCCGGTGCTTTGTTGTTGGGAAACCAATATTATTCCTTGCTAAATGGCCCACGCCCTGTCTCGCTGGGTTGGTTTCAATCGGCCCGGAAGCAAACAAAGAAAGGTGGATTTGCTTGCTCCCATTTCACGTGGCTTTCCCTCACTACACATGGCAACCCCGAAGGACTGCTTCTCAGCGGGGGAAGACTAATGAAACGCCCAGTTGTTCAGTGGATTAGGGTCCCTGATCCCTTTTGGTCTGGTGGCTTCCTCCCTCAAAATGGGATCGCTCCAAGAGAAATGTTTGCCGATTTAAATTCACTTCCCCAAGCCAACCTTTCGGCCTTTTGGGTTCAGCTATTTATGGCAAGGGATGGCCGGCACCAACCTTCATCTACCCGGGTTTTGAGCACGTGGCTCATCTGACAAACCCTTTCGCCGCTCCAAAAACAATCGACGCCGGCACAAGCCGTCCTGCGGCCTCGTTCGTCGTTCGTCGTTTGTCTGAGGCCTTCGACTTACCAAAGGAATTCTTCATCGGGGACGGAGAGGACCACGGGTGGTGTTTATAGGTGCATGGGTCAAAATCCAAATGGGTATGGGTCAAGATTTAACCACAAGGAATTGGACCGCAGGTTTGAGTCCTTGTTTCCACTTACCAGGGCTCCATTTTGGGCACCTATGTTTGACCCACAGCTAAATCGTACCGTGAACATCCGATTCAACCCAACCACTAAAATAGGTGGTGGTCAAGGCCTCAAGGACGGACCAGTGGCTACTGTATTTTCTTACATGGCTTCCACTCCCAAAATACTACCCCGCGGGTATGTACCCTATTTCCCCCCTGGAGGTAGTGCTCTGGGGGAACGTTGAAAAAATCATCAGTGTTTTGGAGAAGTAACCTGCCTCAAGCCTATGCACGTTCCCATTCGCAGGAGAGCCCTTGCACGGAGCACGTGCAGCTTGGCTCACTTGGAGACTTCTGAGCTGACAAGGGCGAATTCTTCTGCTTGCTGGTGCGATAGGTGGGGAATGACCCAGGGTTTTGGGAATGAACCTAGGGATTCCCTTGAAGGAAACTGTAGGGGATGGTTAAAATCAGGGTCATTGCAACTCATTCCCTGCCTATCGAACCAGGAAGTTTTGCCGGCGCTCGATATTGTTTGGGTGTCAGGTTCCTGTGGTCGGTTTTGTTTTTCTTCGGACGTTGGCGAGAGGTGCTGTGTATCCATTCTCTTGCATTTTCCGTCGCACGCACGGCATGTTCACAATTGGGAATCTGTCAAACTCTGAAGCCTTCTTTGGATTCATGGAGACCAGAAGCCAAGCATGTCAAGGGCTATTCTTTTAGACAACTGTTTGTGTTTTCAAAAACTGGAACCCCCCAAAAGAGAGCAGGCGTTCCTTCGCTTTCCCTTCCAGCTCCATTGTTTTTGGGCTCCCAAAGCTTAGGATGCCTATTTTTCAGTTGTTCAGCTCCGTGTTGTTCATTCCAATTGAAACCCCACTACACAGGACCAACAGTAGGCATGCCCTGTGTCCTGCCGGGCGGCCCACGCAATGATGCAATGATTGGAGCAGCCCACACCTGGTGGGTTCATATTTGTTGTCTGCCAAAGACCTACCAGTCCCGGGGAGTCCACTTGTTTTTTGTACACAGCAGAAGAGTCCGTAACTTCCAGATGCATCCGCCATTTTCCATGGGACATTCAGAGGCGAGTGCTAAGTGTAACTTGTTGGATATTGAAACGCCCCAAAACAGGAAACCTGGATGCTGAATAGCTCATGTTTGACGTTTCCACAAGGAAATCTTAAAAAGGGTATTTGAAAGAAAAAACACGGGCCCTTCATCTGACAGCCAGAAACAAAACACCCGAGCTGGGGTTCCCGTTTCGATCTTTTACAAACTTCCTTCCTCGTCCGATCGCTGAGGACGCCTGGAGATGTTCGGCAGGTTCTGAGGGAGGTGTACACGCGGGTGGCGAAACAGGCGCTGTGGGTTGAAAACCCCTCAGGGGGTCAGGCAGCAGAACTTGGGCCAGATTTCTGGACCGACCTTACGTTTCCTGCTGTTTCGGGGGTGTGCGACCAACTCATTTAAGGAGCCACTATTCAGGTTTGCAATACATATACATGTATATATATATACACATCATATCGATGGAGCTATCATATCAATGGAGCTATCATATCGATGTACTGAAATGTTTGGAGCTCAAACAGGGAGCCGCCGGCTGCTTTTCAGATGAATCGTCATGGTTGAGTGGGAAGGTATCACCAAAAGGGGGCAATTGTCCTCCAGTGGTCCAGGCTCCTTCCGAATGGGTTTGCGTTGTTTTTTGGTTTCCCTTTACACATGCACCTCGATTGGCTTTGGGGCCATGGGGCGAAGTCCCAAATCCTTTCTGGGCTGATCATGAAGGGAAGCCCCCCAAAGGAAACAAAACAAACCGGAGAATCCGAGCTGCGCAACCGGGCGAATCGTTTGCGATACTGCATCCGGAAGGGCTGTGGATCATTCTCTGTGACCCTTCCCACC
>CAUJNA010003316.1:1317500-1512500 GCA_963377175.1 Effrenium voratum
TCTCTCATGTGCTTTGTTTTTCGTTTGTGTTTTCTCCGAAAACGGCCGTGTCCACACTGACTAGCAAAGTTATACTGTTCGTTGCGAGGTGAACCCTTCAGCCCTTGCAGAGAAACTGGCAAGCTCCTCGTAAAGTAGCCTAGGTCTTCCAGTAGTGCCGTTTTACCCTTTTTTTGGGGGACGGTTCCCCTACAAAAATAGACTACAGAAAAAAAGGGGTGCCCTTATTCTAACCTCTCGACTGGAGGACCTAGTAGCAGAGTCCAAGCAATCGCCGGGGATTTTGACGAACCCAGCAGTTGCCGGAGGCTGCTGCTGCAATGGCGTTCTTCGCGTATGAGGCGCGCTACTCCCGGACCTGGCGGGACGATTCCTTGTTCCATGTGTGTGGTGCCAAAGAGTGGATGGGATTTTTGAATTGTCCAGTCCCCCCTTTTGAACACCCGGCATTTTGGGGGAAGGGGTGTTCCCCTCTAAAATCAACTACCGAGCAGGCTCCCTTTCTTGTTCCGCGGCTGAGGCTTTCGATGCTCTCTCCTCTCTGGAGGAATTCCCGAGAATAACCAAGGAAACCAATCTGGAGTGATCCTAACCTGGAGTTTGAGAAGCACCCAGTTGAAGATTGCCTTCGTGTTGGTCCAATTCAGGTCCAGTTTCGAAGCTTGGATCTTGTATGTCAAAGCCTCTTGGATCAAAATCAGACAATGTGCACCCGCTCTCATGTCGATGTCTTGAACCATGTCAGCGTGTTGCAGGGTTGGACCACTCTACGCCAGATTTCATGGCTCTTGTTCACCCTTGTTTGCGCAGGATTCCTAGATTTTCTTATTTGGTGGTACTAAACATGACCTTGTTGGCCCGTCAACGGTGAGTTTCCCTCGGAGGTGATGGAACTCTGTTGCCACATCCCAGCCCTTCAAATCCGATCCCAACATGAGGAGTCCCTTACCCAACAGAAACCGATCCGCATGTGGTGTCCATGTGTTTGCTTGTTTGGTTGGTGTGGTTGGTTTTTCTGTTGGCTTTGTTTAGTTTGTTCCTTCGCTGTGTGTTTGTTGGAATCTTTCAGGTTTGCTTAAAGGGAAACCGCAACAACACCTACCAATTTGTTTTATTTGTTTATTTGGGAGGGGGGCTCCCCGACGTTTATCACATACATACCCACATTTAATTTGGGCAAACACCTCTCATTCCGCGTGGGGTTGCCGCACGGCTTCATGCTTCCTTGCCCCAGAACGGCGCCGCCGCATCGCTGCTTGGCTGCTCTCTACTGGAGGACCTAGTTGCAGTTTGTTTAGGATGAGAAAGGGGGTCACACCAAATCCAACTTTCAGCCAAAACTCTGACGAAGAACAACCCAAGGGATTGGCTTTTTTGGCAGTTTATTGGCCTGACAAATGGAACAGTGGACTAAAACCTGCGGTCTAGACATCTCTGAAACCTTGAGCCACGCCCGAATCAGAGTTGAAGCTTGTAATGCTTAATCGGTTGACTGAGCTTGCCGGTTCGATATGGGACCTATATACTGAACCATCAAACTGGTGGTTTCCTTGCGTAAAGGGATCCCAACCGGTTCAAGAAATGAACATGAGCTGCCACTAAAAGGGTCGGAACAAGGGAAATGTATTGGAGTGGAATAGGGCCCAACACCCCCAACATGAAGGCGATCCAATTTTTCACATAAGGGTTTTGGCGGCTGCTCACATGTTGTGATTCACTAGCAGCCAGCAAGATACGGCTCGGACATTTTGAATTGAATGGGCACCTGGCACTCCGACAACAGATACAATATGTGTTTGCTTGATTTAAGGCCTTTGTGGTGAAATTCAAGGAATCAACATCCTCGACAAATGTAGGGTTTTTGTTTGACCAGCATGCTGGTCGATTCCGGCTTAGGCAGAATCCACTCATTGACGCGAAGTCTACCGAATTCTTCCAGATCCTGAAGTGCGCCTTGGCATTTTCGTGCTATGAGGTCTGATCTGTTAGAACCCTCGTAGTAAATGTCCTGAGCCAAACTTACGTATCGTGGATGGCCTCCATTTTTCATGTTGTTTTTAGTATCGTCCTTGGTATTGACTCGGGATGAATCCAGTTAGCACATTTGGGCCTTGAGCTTCTTGTTTCAAATTTGTGGCTGAAAAGCGCAAAAGGCTTAGAACATAATTCCAATAGGAGGAAGTAGACATTTTCAAAGTGGCAAGATACACCTAAAATGCCTGAATTTATGCATGTGCACGCGTGCTCGTTTCCCTCGCGCTGCAAGACACCAGATTGATGAGTGGTTTGACTGGCGGTGCCCCATGCACTTGAAGTCAAAGGGTCAATTCATGTGAAGTATCTCCCATGTGTCATCCTAAAAATGCGCCTCGCGGTTTGAGGGGCTTCCCGTTGATTTCGCCTTGGGCGGCCATGCCAAGGCTTCACGGAAGCCTTCGAGCAGTGTGTTCGCACCTCAGGATCGAGTCATGAGTCATGCGAGGCTCGGGTCGAACTTGTGGGAGGCATGTCTTCTTGGCGGAACAAGTCATTTTCTTGCTGGTGCGATAGGTGGGGAATGGCCTTCATGGTGTTGGGAATGAACCGGAAGGGATTCCCGAAGAAAGGAAACCACAAGGGATGGTTTGCAGGGGTCATGCCCTCATTCCCTGCTGAGAACCAGCAAGTTTTGACCGTGGCTTCTGATTCATGAACCGCTCCAATCTCAGAGGGTTTCTATTCCCACGCTGGACATTTTATGTATATACCCTTCCTGGAACATCTATATTGTATGGTTGTTATGTACCCGATTGATTTCCGTTGGGTAGTGGTCTGAGGGTAGCACAATCGATCCTGAGTAGTGTTATAGCACTTGTGGTATACGGGGACTCTGAACGGTGCGATTATGACTCGAATTAGACTTTTGCAGTTGGCAGAGTTGGCAGAGTCCCATCTGAGGGCCGAACTCAAACTGGCAGCTTTTCTTTTGCAATGTTGGGGCCTTGCCCACACCAGAATTCGAAAAGAATGCCTGAGTTTGACACATCTCCGGATATCCTTTTGAGAAGGATTTGAAGCTTTTTCCAAGGGTTAAAGCACCTGGGTACAAGTCCTTTTATGTAGGGAACCATGACATACCATGACCATGGCCAAAACATGTTTTCACCACATGAGCTTCGCGTGAGGCCCAGGATTTGTGGAAGTCCCCGTCCTTGGCACGCCAATGTCATGGTGGCATCGCTCAGTGAAATCAACCTCGACTGATTGCATCGGAGCTCCAAGGGCTGTGCGCGGAAAAACACGGCTCACCGATTTCGGGTGTACGAGAACGAAGATCCATAATACAGCTCCCAAAACGATCGAAGACCTCTCAATCGATAGGTGGAGTTAGCACACTGGAAAGTTTTGCAGGAAATGAGTCATAATCAAAACCTGGTGTTAAAATGGTTAGGAAGGTGGACAATCCGTAGATATGGCCATGAATCTTGGGGAACCTCCAAGGTTGTTGGTGGACAAAAATATCTCACCTAAATGATGTCCAAGGGTCCCCCATTAAGATTCACCAGGGTAAATGTGGGTATACTCATTCCCAAAGATTGTCTGGGAAGGTCTCTGACTTGGGGGATTCCAACGATGTCCAGCTTGGGAAGTATAGTTACTCCCTCGTTTCAGTGAAGCCTAAGCTGGCCACAGTTTCTGGAAGTTTCCCTTTTGGCGCGACATTTGGGAACCCAGGTTCCTACAAAGACTAGGAGGTTCGGTTCGCCAATTTGCCCATGTTCTCTTGGAGGAAGCTCAACTGCCTTCATCGCCATCTTCGTAAAACCATGGTAACACCAAATTGCAAGGGGTGTTTGTCGCTGCTCGCCTAAGCTCTGGTTAAATCGTGGACACTGGACCCGAGTGTTTCCTTCGAGAAACCAACATAAGGAAGTCTTAAGGATGCCAGATCCACCAAGCCTGCAAAATGCGAAGTATGG
This sequence comes from Effrenium voratum, assembly GCA_963377175.1. NCBI lineage: Eukaryota > Dinophyceae > Suessiales > Symbiodiniaceae > Effrenium > Effrenium voratum. Next base: position 1,321,460 of record CAUJNA010003316.1, read on the forward strand.
GCCTCCGTGGAGGGTTCCCTTTCAGGTAGGTTCACGAAGGACACAAACAGAAGCAAAATAAGGCAACCTTTATCGGTCCCGGCATTTTGACACATACCATACAGCCATGTAAATATTATTATTATTATTATTATTATTATTATTATTATTATTATTATTATTATTATTATTATTATTATTATTATTATTATTATTATTACTATTACTATTACTATTACTATTGTTATATTATTATTATTATTATCATTATTATTATTATTATTATTATTGTTATTATTATTACTATTACTATTACTATTACTATTGTTATTATTATTATTATTAGTATTATTATTATTATACATACATATTATTTCGGGGGTGTTAAGAGGGGGGGGCAAATGCATATATGCATATACAGGATGTTGACAGGGGCTTGCATGCGAGTGGAGCTCCGACCAGAGCGCGAGTCAAGTTGAGCTCCGGTGAGCGAGGCTTTGTAGTTGCTACGTGCATGTGGGTCGAGAATTCAGATCTGCCTGCTAGAGCGGGGGCTCTTTGCAGGTTGCACAGGAGCAAACACGTTGAAGATGATTTGATTGAATATATATATATATATATATTTCTAGACCTGACACGAAAGTTAGGCCCTGGGGGGGGGGGGGGGGGTGACCCTCAAGGCTTTTGAGATAGGTCATACAAGTCAACTGCAAGCAACGGATAGTGCATATTGTTGCAAGGTCGACTGCAATGACTTGAATTTATATGTTTGAGCTGGAGCAGTTGAACATTGCGTTGAACCACATGAATGACTTCTTATCAGCACTACAACATCTTACTGATAGTAACAAGGGGCAATGGCAACACGAGCTCACCCATGGATTCATTGCCCTCATTTCCCAATTTGGGCAACATCGTAGTTTGCCCAGATCAGGATCTGGCAGGCTGCATTGCCGAGGGGAAGATGTGCAGTGCATTTTGCTCCGCTCCTGTGTGCGAGTTCTGCTGGGACATCCGCACCAGTCATTGGCTGAACAGCCTACGCGTGCCAAGATCCAGCTTATTTGCAGAACCTTCCATGACTCGCCTGCGAAATGTTATTCCCCCCCCCTGCAAATCAGCGCAGAGCGATGATCTTGAGGTTCCATGTTCTAGTAAACTTCTGAAAATATGCTGAACAACTGTCAAATCAGGTCAGATTCGCAAGGACGAGAGATGGATGGCTGAAGCTTAAAATCTAGCCCTCCTTTCAGATGAGCCGTTTTCTGTGAAGCAATGGTTGAATGCGGCGTTTTGTCCTTGGCATGCAGATGCATTTGAACCTGCTGTTTTTGCCCGAGCGATTGCCGGCCCGATCGCTGCAATGAAGCTCAGCCGTGAACACTGGAAGACCCTTCAAGATAGGTGGGTCTTTCTTTGGGGCCAAAGGGAAACCAGGCAAATAGGGGGTCCAATTCCTATTTTGAGTACCCAAATGGGTGCCCAAATGGTTAGTGGACGTAAATCCCCATGATGTCAACCCAGGGGTTTCCAATCAACGATGTCCTCTCGTGGACCCCTTAATCCGGTTTCAAGAATGATATTGCAATATGCAAAGGTGCATTTGCTTGCCGGGATGCATCGCATTGTGAGGCAGGCTTGCCCGCTTGCATGATGGGCTTGCAAGCAAAATGAGCCGTTGCTGTCAAGGTGTGTGCCTCTTTCACAAGTTAAGTTACCATTTGTTCAACAGTCATGGCTAGGTCCCCCGGTAGTGCCCTTTTACCAGCTTTTTTTGGGGAGGGTTCCCCTACTAAAATAGACTACGGAAAAAAGGGTACCCTTATTAGAACCTCTCTACTGGAGGACCTAGATGGTCTTAAAAAGGCCTCTTGTACACTTCCATTGGAAAACGCGTAGATGGCCGGCACGCCCTAAAAGCTGCTTTTTGGACAGTACTTGGGATGTTGGACATGGGAACAACAACAGTTGTTGGGGGTTGCTGAGTGGCTTTCTCTCAACAGTACACGTTCATGGCAGAAATCATCCAGCTCCACCTTCCTCAAGTTGGCACCCTTCAAGGCTTACAACATATCCGCAGGTGCATGCCCGAAAACCATCAGTTTGTCCAAGCATTGCAGAAAACACCCAAGAAAACCACTACGCACAGTTGATAGCTGCGTTGCACGTTTGATTGCTTCCTTGCTATCAGCAGCAACCCCTGGCGTAAAGCATTCCGTTCCGCGGGGTTCCGCAATTCCCCCCGTTGCAATGCACCAGTGACCTGTGGGCTCAGTTGTGAGCTTCCTTCTGCTTGAGTGAGCTGATGCTTCAAGCGGAAACATAGAGAACCCTGTCTTGGCAACACCCAAGGGTCACTGCGAAGGAGCGCGGAGATGGAGCAAGAGAACGGTCCTGGCTGGAGGCCGGCGGAACTAGTAGACTAGGTCCCTCAGTGGTGCCCTTTTGCCCTTTTTTTGGGGAGGGTTCCCCTACTAAAATAGACTACGGAAAAAGCCACCCTTAGTCCAACCTCTCTACTGGAGGAGCTAGTAGAAATTGCACAGGCCTGGTTGAAGTCGGCTCGACAAGGGTTGCTTGGGAATGGTCTCAACCCAAACCTGTACCATTCCCTGTGTTTTTGCCACAGTCGTCCGGCCTTGCGCAGCCCTCATTGGTTTTGTCGAAGAAGGGGAATCTGTGAGCGGGTCGCTGTTTGACTGACAGAGCTGAGATGAGAGAGCGATAGCAAGGATACGGGGTGGCCCTCTTGACGCGAATGACAATCAGGGGGTTGAACCTACAAACCAACCTGAACCACAACTTAGAAGGTATCTGACCAAAAAGCTGCAACTTCAAGCTAAGCTGTTAAAATGGATGACCTCCGTTCAGTTTTCACTTAAAACCAAGCGGAAAACGATACCCTTATAAAAAGCGGCACACACACCCAACCCAACAGAGGCTAGTTTTAGCAGACCCAGTGGATCATTTGCCTGTATAGTAGGTAATCAAGGGAACCACCCTTTAAAAACCCAAGAGCCATGCTGATTACCCACCTTGGGCTTCCATTTGGCTGGTTACCCACCGTTCCGGGCTTCTTTGGGGATTCGCTGGGTGACCTTTGCGGGGCCCGTCAGTTGGAAAACACGAGACTCGCCTCCCGCCACTCGCTCCCAGGATCTGGGCTTCCGAACACAGGACGTAGCGTCGGCGCTGGCCGAGGCGCTGATTGCTCATTGAGCCTCCCAGCCGGCAATGAATATGCCGTTTTCACATGGAACCTCACGTTCCAGTGCACATTCTCTCTCTCTCTCTGCCAGTTGTCCATCGACCCTGGCAAAAAACAAGCAATACCCTCCCCCCAAGAAACATGGAACCTCACATTCGGGACCCGATCCCTTCAAAAAAAAAATGGTCCAAACCAGCAACCCGCACACGTCAGGTGCCATGTGAAAAAGGTGAGAGGGTACCTGCCTAGTTGGTGGCACAGCCTCCTCCAAGACCCGACAAGTGCCCAGCCACCAGTTGATTGCAACGTTTTTGGCTATTTGGTCATGGATCTCTACTAGGTCCCCCAGCTAGGTGCCGTTTTACCGTTTCTTTTTTGGGGGAGGGTTCTCCTACTAAAATAGACTACAGAAAAAAAGGGTACCCTCTCTACTGGAGGACCAAGTTTCGACTTTTTTTTTAACTTTTTGGTTGGCATCAACTGTTTTCCGCGGTGAAGCCAGAAAAGCTACTCATAGATTTGCAGAGGGGTGGCAACCATGAGAACGACCCTTTAAAAATAAAGGAAAATGGCTCAGAACCTATTCTGGTGGTACTGATAACTGGGATGCTTGTTCAGCTCAGGGTGGGAAGTTTCTGAGAGTTCCCTGAGGTTATTTGATGTTCCTTTGTTCAGCTCTGGTGAGGATTTGGATGTCTTTTGGACGGAGCCCCTTTCACCTTGGTTTGAAGGGAAGCCACAAGGACCACCACCATTTTGGGGGGGTCCTCTTTTTGCCACAAATCCAGTTGTTGCCACCCCCCTTTAGAAGGGGCAGGGGAATTCCTGAAAAGGGGGAGCTAGGGTTTGATTCGTCGATTAAGACCTCCTTGTTGGAAGAAACGCTCAAGCCGTTTCAGCTTCCTCTTGATTGGTGGGTTGGGTGGTGAACTGGTTGGTCATAGTGGGTAAATGGCCCTATGTTTTAAGGCTGCAGGAGAGCCCTGGCGAGAGCTCAACTGGAGGGACCTTAAGTTTAAAGAAACAATCACTCGCATCGTCGTTCAAGTGTTCAATGGCTTTGGCCGGGAAGAAGGGGTTCTTTTAAAATCAGGCACCGGAGAGGTGTTGTTTTTTGCCCTGGCCACTGGCACTTTCCCAACTTCCTGAGAGGCAACCCTGATCTTACTTGAATTAGAAACATGCCTGCCCATGTCCAGCGAGAACCAGCCAAGTGTCCTGAAATCTGTCTAGCCCGGTGTTTACCTTTTCACTTCCTGTTTATGAGTCTTTGTGAAATGACGGGGACCTCCTCATTGACACCGTTTTTGCCTTTTGCCTTTTGGGTTCCTTCGATTTCCCTTGCAAGCAAGAGTCGATCGTGACAAGTCTTTTTCCCATCCCTTTAGGACTCCTTCACATAAACCAGGGTTCCTGTTGATTTCGCTCGCTTTAAACCAAAGGATAGCCTCAAAAAGACAAACAAACGCAAAGGTTTCCAAAAAACCTCAAGAAACCACACCCTCAAGAAAGACACCCTATTGGAGGAATGATGAGGGCCGCCCTAAGTGGGCTATAGCCAGGCTTGCTAACCACTTACAAAAGTACCTTGACCCTTGAAGTTGCCTCAGAAAGACGTCCATTTGGCCATGGGTCAGAACCTATGCCTCTATTTTGGGGCGGATGAACACCCACGTACCACCTATTTTGATGTTAACCAGGGGTGCAGGGTTTTTGGGGTAGGTGCACCACCCATTTTAGTCTATTTTACTGGGGATCGGGATATTCACTGGGGGCTCACCGTGGTTTTGACCCATAGCCATATCTTCCACTTGCTTCAGGCGATGTTTTTTGTTTTACCCTGGAAACCCCAAGGGAATCTATCACTGGATATGTTGTCCAGTGGACTCAGCGGGAAGCTGGCGGGTCAAAGAAAAGCACTGCTGCGCGCAGGCGCAAGGAGATGAGGACGAGGCCCTCGCCGCTTTGAAGCGCCGAAGCCTGAGAACTCGAATTGTCACGGCTGTTTGCTTACTTGCTTGTTTGCTTGTTTGTTTGTTTGTGTGCTTGTTTTTCTTGTTTGCTTGTTTGTTTGTTTGTTTGTGTGTTTGTTTGTTTGTTTGTTTGTTTGTTTGCGTGCTTGCTTGTTTGTTTGTTTGTTTGTGTGTTTGTTTGTTTGTTTGTTTGTTTGTTTGTTTGCTTGTTTGTTTGTTTGTGTGCTTGTTTTCTTGTTTGCTTGTTTGTTTGTTTGTTTGTGTGTTTGTTTGTTTGTTTGTTTGTTTGTTTTTGCGTGCTTGCTTGTTTGTTTGTTTGTTTGTGTGTTTGTTTGTTTGTTTGTTTTTGTTTGTTTGCTTGTTTGTTTGTTTGTGTGTTTTTTTCTTGTTTGCTTGTTTGTTTGTTTGTTTGTGTGTTTGTTTGTTTGTTTGTTTGTTTGTTTGCGTGCTTGCTTGTTTGTTTGTTTGTTTGTTTGTTTGTTTGTTTGTTTGTTTGTTTGTTTGCTTGTTTGTTTGTTTGTGTGCTTGTTTTCTTGTTTGCTTGTTTGTTTGTTTGTTTGTGTGTTTGTTTGTTTGTTTGTTTGTTTGTTTGCGTGCTTGCTTGTTTGTTTGTTTGTTTGTTTGTTTGTTTGTTTGTTTGTTTGCTTGCTTGTTTGTTTGTTTGTGTGCTTGTTTTTCTTGTTTGCTTGTTTGTTTGTTTGTGTGTGTTTGTTTGTTTGTTTGTTTGTTTGTTTGCGTGCTTGCTTGTTTGTTTGTTTGTTTGTTTGTTTGTTTGTTTGTTTGTTTGTTTGCTTGTTTGTTTGTTTGTGTGCTTGTTTTTCTTGTTTGCTTGTTTGTTTGTTTGTTTGTGTGTTTGTTTGTTTGTTTGTTTGTTTGTTTTTGCGTGCTTGCTTGTTTGTTTGTTTGTTTGTTTGTTTGTTTGTTTGTTTGTTTGCTTGTTTGTTTGTTTGTGTGCTTGTTTTCTTGTTTGCTTGTTTGTTTGTTTGTTTGTGTGTTTGTTTGTTTGTTTGTTTGTTTGTTTGCGTGCTTGCTTGTTTGTTTGTTTGTTTGTTTGTTTGTTTGTTTGTTTGTTTGTTTGTTTGCTTGTTTGTTTGTTTGTGCTTGTTTTTCTTGTTTGCTTGTTTGTTTGTTTGTTGTGTGTTTGTGTGTTTGTTTGTTTGTTTGTTTGTTTGTTTGTTTGTTTGTTTGTTTGTTTGTTTGTTTGTTTGCGTGCTTGCTTGTTTGTTTGTTTGTTTGTTTGTTTGTTTGTTTGTTTGTTTGTTTGTTTGCTTGTTTGTTTTGTTTGTGTGCTTGTTTTTTTGTTGCTTGTTTGTTTGTTTGTTTGTGTGTTTGTTTGTGTGTTTGTTTGTTTGTTTGTTTGTTTGTTTGTTTGTTTGTTTGTTTGTTTGTTTGTTTGTTTGTTTGCGTTTGCTTGTTTGTTTGTTTGTTTGTTTGTTTGTTTGTTTGTTTGTTTGTTTGCTTGTTTGTTTGTTTGTGTGCTTGTTTTCTTGTTTGCTTGTTTGTTTGTTTGTTTGTGTGTTTGTTTGTGTGTTTTCCGTTTGTTTGTTTGTTTGTTTGTTTGTTGTGTTTGTTTGTTTGTTTGTTGCTTGTTGTTTGTTTGTTTGTTGTTTGTTTGTTTGTTTGTTTGTTTGTTTGTTTGCTTGTTTGTTTGTTTGTGTGCTTGTTTTTCTTGTTTGCTTGTTTGTTTGTTTGTTTGTGTGTTTGTTTGTGTGTTTGTTTGTTTGTTTGTTTGTTTGTTTGTTTGTTTGCGTGCTTGCTTGTTTGTTTGTTTGTTTGTTTGTTTGTTTGTTTGTTTGTGTGCTTTGTTTGTTTGCTTGTTTGTTTGTTTGTGTGCTTGTTTTTCTTGTTTGCTGTTTGTTTGTTTGTTTGTGTGTTTGTTTGTGTGTTTGTTTGTTTGTTTGTTTGTTTGTTTGTTTGTTTGTTTTGCGTGCTTGCTTGTTTGTTTGTTTGTTTGTTTGTTTGTTTGTTTGTTTGTGTGCTTTGTTTGTTTGTTTTTGTTTGTTTGTTTGTTTGTTTGTTTGTTTGTTTGTTTGTTTGTTTGTTTTTTGATTGCTTGCTTGCTTGTTTGTTTGTTTGTTTGTTTGTGTGCTTGTTTGTTTGTTTGTTTGTTTGTTTGTTTGTTTGTTTGTTTGTTTGTTTGTTTGTTTGTTTGTTTGTTTGTTTGTTGTGCTTGTTTTTCTTGTTTGCTTGTTTGTTTGTTTGTTTGTGTGTTTGTTTGTGTGTTTGTTTGTTTGTTTGTTTGTTTGTTTGTTTGTTTGTTTGCGTGCTTGCTTGTTTGTTTGTTTGTTTGTTTGTTTGTTTGTTTGTTTGTGTGCTTTGTTTGTTTGTTTGTTTGTTTGTTTGTTTGTTTGTTTGTTTGTTTGTTTGTTTGTTTGTTTTTTGATTGCTTGCTTGCTTGTTTGTTTGTTTGTTTGTTTGTGTGCTTGTTTGTTTGTTTGTTTGTTTGTTTGTTTGTTTGTTTGTTTGTTTGTTTGTTTGTTTGTTTGTTTGTTTGTTTGTTTGTGTGTTTGTTTGCTTTGATGATTGTATGTATGCTTGTTTGTTTTGTTTTGTTTGCTTGTTTATTTGTTTGTTTGCTTTGATGATTTGTATGTCCGCTTGTGTGTGTTGTTTGCGTGTTTGTTTGTTTGATTTGATGATTTGTATGTCTGCTTGTTTGTTTGGTTGGCTTGTTTGTTTGTTTGCTTTCATGGTTTGTATGTCTGCTTGTTTGTTTGCTTGTTTGTGTTGTTTGCTTTGATGGTTTGTATGTTTGCTTGTTTGTTTTTGTTGCTTGTTTGTTTTGTTTGCTTTGAAGACTTGTATGTCTGATTGGTCGTTTTGTTTGCTTGTGTGTTTGTCTGCGTTGTTGATTTGTATGTTTTCTTGTTTGCTTTGTTTGCTTGTTGTTTGTTTGCTTTGATGATTTGTATGTCTGCTTGTTTGTTTGTTTGCTTTGATGATTTGTATGTCTGCTTGTTTGTGTTGTTTGCTTGTTTGTTTGTTTGCTTTGATGATTTGTATGTCTGCTTGTTTGTGTTGTTTGCGTGTTTGTTTGTTTGCTTTGATGATTTGTAGATCTGCTTGTTTGTTGTGTTTGCTTGTTTGTTTGTTTGTTTGTTTGCTTTAATGATTTGCATGTCTGCTTGTTTGTTTGTTTGCTTGTTTCTCTTGTTTGCTTTGATGGTTTGCATGTCTGCTTGTTTGTTTTTTTTGCTTGTTTGTTTGTTTGCTTTGATTATTTGTATGTCTGCGTGTTTGTTTGTTTGCTTTGTGATTTGAATGTCTGCCTGTTTGTTTTGTCTGCTTGTTTTTTTGTTTGTTTGTTTGTTTGTTTGTTTGTTTGCTTCAATTATTTGCATGTCTGCTTGTTTGTTTTGTTTGCTTGTTTGTTTGTTTGTTTGTTGTTTGCTTTGATGATTTGTATGTCTGCTTGTTTGTTTTGTTTGCTTGTTTGTTGGTTTGCTTTGATGATGTGTATGTTTGCTTGTTTGTTTTGTTTGCTTGTTTGTTTGCTTTGATGATTTGTATGTCTGCTTGTTTGTTTTGTTTGCTTGTTTGCTTGTTTGCTTCGATGATTTGTATGTCTGCTCTTTTTTGTTCTTGTTTGTTTGTTTGCTTTGATGATGTGTATGGTTGTTTGTTTGTTTGCTTGCTTGTTTGTTTGTTTGTTTGTTTGTATGATTTGTATGTCTGCTTGTTTGTTTTCTTTGCTTGCTTGTTTGTGTTTGTTTGCTTGCTTGCTTGCTGGCTGGCTGGCTGGCTGGCTGGCTGGCTGGCTGGCTGGCTGGTTGGCTGGCTGGCTGGCTGGCTGGCTGGCTGGCTGGCTTGCTTGCTTGCTTGCTTGCTTGCTTGCTTGCTTGCTTTGCTTTGATGATTTGTTTGTTTGCTTGCGTGTTTGTTTGCTTGCTTGCTTGTCTGTTTGGTTGTTTGTGTTGCTTTTTGTTCCGGGTCTATCAAACCACACCTGCTCAACTCGGGTCCTTGGCCAAACTTGGGTAGACACGCCTTCACTGGCTATTCAAGTTTGAGCTCTGTGCCTTGCGGTGCTTTTCCGAAGACCCCAACAGTCAGGTTGGAGCGCGAAGAAGGATGTGGAAGAGATAAAGGATTTCTCAGGTCATTTCTCCATTTATTTGTTTGTTGTGGAGAGTTTCCCGTTCACGTAGTTTAAGGCAGTGTAAGGTTGTCCTTTTACCTTTCATTGTTTCGAGAGAAGCAACACCTGCGGTAAACTCAGCAAACAGTTCGGGGGGGGAGTTGGACCAAACTGGCTGGCCTCAATTCCTGTGTACGTGTACATGTACGTGCGTATGTGTGCGCGCGCGTGTGTGTGTGTGAGTGTGTGTGTGTGTGTTTGTGTTTGAGTGTGTGTGTGTGTGTGCGTGTCCAGGAAACCTTTCACAGGCCCAGGCATCGCGTATCATTCCATCCACTGTGCGTGTGGCGCATGGATGTCCCTGCGTGTACATGTGCCTTTCTATGTGTATGTTGTCTATTTGTTTGTCTGTCTGCCTGCCTGGCTGTTTGTCCGTCCGTCCGTCCGTCTGTTTGTGAGTCTGTGAGTCTGTTTGTCTATCTGTCCGTCTGTCTGTCTGTCTGTCTGTCTGTTTGTGTGTTCTGTGTGTTTGCCTGACTTTGTGTTTGTGTTTGTGTGTGTGTCTGCGTGTGCTAATCTTTGTCTGTTGGTTTGTCCTCTGTGTCTGTGCGTTTATCTTCGCCAAGTGTCACCTCTGTCCACACCCTCTGACCTTTGACCTTTCGAGCCCTCGAGCCAGCAGGACGTGGCATTTTGTAGGGTTGGTTTACCAAGACCCGACTGCCGCTAGGCTGCCACTGGGCACTTCAGAATGTTTGCAGTTTCTTCAGTTCGGCAACTTGTGGGCAATGAGGAGCAGTCCGGACAGTGACTCATTATATAAATGCGTACCACTCCGAAGATTTGTTAAGCTTTGGCATCCCTTGGCCAAAGACTTAGGTAAGAAGCAGTGAGTGAGCCAGACAGTTACTTTTCCATGCTCTGTAAGATCAGGTTCAAAGTAAAGCGTGATCGGTACGGGCAGTTTGAAGCATGGTTTAAATGAAGCCCTTCTGCCCTCCGACAAACGAACACGGGGGTGCAAAGACCCCGTTTTAAAGACTACTAGGTTCCTTTTTGAGAAACGGTCTCGTATGTGCACTTCCGTTTTGCTCGGCGAGGAGTACTGATTCGAGGGCACGATGTTCTTTAGCCATGTGACGACGTGGTTGCTGATCTTCCATGTTCCACATTTTTTCTCCCACAACGAGTAGCTGTTTGGCCACCTATACGCACTATTCAAACCTCAGTTGTTCAGTGGCACGCTTTTTCCCCGTTTTTTTTGAGTGGCTGCCCCACTAAAAATGGTCTTCCCAGAAAAGGGTTCCCTTTTTTCCAGGGTCACAGAACAACTGAGCACACTATTCAATCAGCTGCATGTTTTTCATCTTCCCCAGTCAAACTTTTGCACCACCGTTTGGTCTTGGTACTCCTGCGAACACTGAGGCAAGATGGTGAGCCAGCCAGCCGCGGAGGCAGGTCATGTGACGCACCGGCCAGTTGCTGAGACAATTGGTCTTTGTGCCCTTTCGGGGTCCCTTTGTTTTCTCGTTTAACAATCTAGGTCCCCCAGCTAGGTGCCCTTTTACCTTTTTTTTGGGGGGAGGGTTCCCCTACTAAAATAAACTACAGAAAAAAAGGGTACCCATATTCTAACCTCTCGACTGGAGGACCTAGCAATTATTGTCTTTTTGCCGTGCCCTTCGTGAACCCCAGCCAAACACCCGCAATACATTGGAACCCCCAACTTTATTCGCGGCCGCTTCTTTTCGGGCGCGCCTTCTGGGCGCTTCGTTAGGAGGAAAAGAAGCGGCGGAAGGGCGACTTGGAGGCAGGTTGCACCATTGGCCGCTCTTGCCCTGGATCTGTTATCCCTGATTTCCTGCACTTTTGAACTTTTGGGGAAGACCGTTTTCGTGGTACACAGGAATCGCAGAGTGAAACAGCTGCTTTTTTCCGGCAATCCACTCAGGAACCGAGATTGAAACACCTCCACGAGTTTCTACAAGAAGTTCGCCCAGATCCCACGTCAGGTGGTCGTTATTTGGTCAAATTCTTGTAGCATTTCCAGAGGTTTGCTGGGATGTTAGCAAAAACAACTTCTTAGGTATCCAAGTACCTTCTACTCACTTCTGGACTTTAAAAGCTTTTCGGGAAGACCACTTTACTGGTCAACAAAAAGTTTGGCCGGTGTTTGGCCAGTCCACTCGGGGAGTGAGTCTAAGTTAGGGTACGTTTGAAGGACTTTTGGCCCGGCTCAGCTCTCCAAGGCCAAGGGACCCTTTGGGCCTTGGCGGGGTTTACCCTCCCAACGGGACTCCGATTAAAGGGCCCTAGGAGAAACGCTGTGTCCTTTTGTCAGTGTCTGCCCCCTTTTTAAAGGGAAGTCACCACTAAAGCAGTCTACCCCACCCCCTTTTAGGTGGTTCTAAAGGAAATCCGCCAATAAAACCGAATTCCATAAAACAAAGAATAAGGGAAGCCACCCAGAAACATGAAATCAAAAAAAAAAAAGCGGGAAGCCGCCAATAAAACCAAACTCCATGTGTGTTTTTCTCCTCGCGGGGGGCACCAGGGCCAAGTCCTACAGCCAAGGTCCAGCTCTGGTCCGGACCGCACGCCCATGGCTTCGCCCAGGTGGAGGGCTACAGCTGCCGCGCCCAGGGCTCCAAGCTGCGACTCCGGCTGGATTTTCTTTTAATTGCCTCAAAAGACCGGTACCCACCACCGAACCTTCCCCAGAACTAGCTCCCCTCTTTGCGATTTTGCTTTTTTGGGGTTCCCTTTGTTTTCCACTAGCCAGGCAAGAAAGATATATATATATATATATATTTTTGCTGGGGTCCTAATTCCAGCCAACTAGCATGAAAGTGCAAAAGGCCAACTCACCAAGAGGAAAGCAGTCTTTCTACAGGGGTCTGTGCTTAGGGGTGCCTTGGGAGTCAAAAAAAAACACGCACACCTTCTGGAGGATACGGCTGTGGCTCAAAAACAAGAATGGCTTGCCCTGGCAAGCGGAAACATGGACCAAAACCTGAAAGTAACCCCTCATATTTAATTTTGAGCCACAGCCAAGGGGTCGACGAGTGCAACTTGGGGGCCGCAGGGGTCGTAGTGTTTTTGGGGTGCCCCTCTCCAAACCAGCCCCCAAAAAAGGGTCAAAAGACCTCCCCCATGTGGGTGGGGAAGGCAGGGTTTGTTATATGTCCCCCTTCTTTAGTAAGTTTGCACATCACTTTGTGGGCCGATTTATCGGGTGGGGTGTCTTGCAGCTTTTCGCGGTGCTGTTCAAAGGCAATTGCGGAGGATATCAGAGGGTTACGGAAACGAGTATCCTTTGTCGTGGTTTTCCAACATGTTTAAGGGGCACACTGCGCTTTGAAGAGCCCAGCTGGGGAATGTGGATGGGGCAGGGTTATTATGGGAAACAGTACTTCAAGTCCAATAGGTGTTCATGGCCCAACTTCGAATAGGTGCATCTGCAATGAACCATGGCCCAAGCACATACCACAGCAGTCCATAAAGGGTAGAAAGAACGTAATGCGCAGAAAGTCTCACGGGGGCCACCCTCGAAAATGGTTGGTGGAGGAAACACACTCTAAAGTCCCCAATTGGATGCTCTATACCAAAGGGTCAAACACAGGGTTGTGGGATCAAGGGGTTTATTCCCTTCCACTCGGGGGCTGTTTGCGTGGCCTTCGTGACAGGCCTGCATGTGACAAATGTAAACGGCTTTGTTGTCCATCTCTTTGTTGCACTGCTGTACAGCTCATGCAGCTTTTGTATTTTTGCTTGGCAGTCTTCAACCGCGTTGAATTTGCCATGGTCTTGAGCTCAGATGTGGTGTGCTTACTTGCAACATGTAGTTGGCATCCACCGTAGTTCTTCTCAGTCCCTGGCTATATATGCCATTGACGCTCACGTTGTCCCATTAGTTCATTAAGCATGTGTGATGTCCGTACCCTATTGATGAGAGCAATCCGAATCTCTAAAATGAATTCATCCCCGTCCACCCCAATTCATCCTGCCTCTAAAAAGGGGGACCACCCTGATTAGTATCGTCTAGATTAATCCGAAGTTGTCGTTAGTGCACCCCCCTCCAAGCGAATTGTGAGGTACCCCTAGGTTTTTGAACCACCCCCCCTGCATAAGCCTCTTGAGCCTTTCGGGCATGCCCACAACAGGAAAGCAACTTAAATGAGTGTTCAGAGAGCTAGGCGCCCGCATCTTTTCGGCAAAGGAGTGGGGCTGAGTGCTTCTCTTTGTGGTGAGGTGCTTGGGTTGGTTCAAGGGGCGAGGGAAGAGTGATGCTTTGTAATTACTGGTGAGAAGTGTGGCACTCTGGGCCGTGTTTGTTCATCATCTGGTTTCCAGAGGCTGATCGCTGTGGCTTGCCTCTCTTGGATGTGAACCATGGCCACTTAACGGGGCAGGGTACGTACCAAGCGGTTCGTAAGCCTGTTATAACTTATAACCCACTTACCATGGTTACAAGTCTCCCCTGGTTGGTTATAACCAGGCTTACTTACCACTTTCTCAGGACAAATTTGCCCCTTTGAGTATGGTTCAGGAAACTGGTGTTAGTTCCTTAGATCCATGGCTGTGACCTAGGGTATCTACGTTGAACAAAGTTGGAGACGGAGGGAGCCCCGAGTTTCGTCATGGTGCACAAACCGATTCGTGCAACCCCAATCTGTGGCAAGGGCTATGGGCCGCGAGTATAGAATTGGACATTGTCAGGAGTACTTGTGGTTCGGTCTGTATAATATGCTAGATAGACTATGACAGCAATATAACTCTATTGGGTCTGTCTCACTTTACGCTATACCCTTTGATGAGGACGCCCTCTTAGAAGCTCCTTCAGAATCCTTCCTGTGGGGTGGGGGAAAAGAGGCTTGGTTTTGCTCCGTGTGGGGCCACGTTTTTTTGTTACACGCCGGGTGCACGGCCAGGATTCTGCATTTGCCGCAAGTGGACATGCTTGGTGCGGTCCCTAGAGATGGGTCAGAGGCAACTGGTGTCGTTGGAGGGTAGGACCCAAATGGCTGTGGGTCAAAACCAATGGTAGTACGGGCTTTTGACTCATGGCCAAATGATTAAACTCAGGCAACCCTTGATTGGTTCGGGCCAGCTCCTTCATAACGGTACCAAGGTCCAAACCACCAGACCAAAGCACCAACTAGGGATACGGTGAAGAAGAGGGTCTTTAGTGTGGATGGACAAAATCCATTTCGCACCACTTTGAAAGCATGGGACACCATTGTTTGCTGGTATTTACAGGGAACCATTCTTGCAGGGTTTCCTTGGTGGTGCGAAATGGATTTCGTCCATCCACAGTAGGGAGGTGAAGGATGGGGTTCTTGGAAACTCTAAACCCAAGTCACGACTCTGAGTTTTGTCGGGCCCATTTGGAGCATTCGGGGAGCTTTCTGGCCCCTAAGGTCACCGGTTCTTCTAAGGCTCGAGGGTCCGGAAAGTATTTTGCTGGGTGATGGTAAGGAACACCTTCTTGGCGCATTTAGATGATGTTTTAAGCAAGAAATATCGGATCCCCTGCTACTCCCACTTCCTGAGTTCTTGGACTTAGTACTTTTTGGGAGGACTATTTTAGTGGTAAATTTGAGAAAAACATTTGCTTTTGGAGTACAGTTGGAGTTAGCCTGCAATGGCGCCCCTTGCGACTCTGCATCATGATTGAAACCGCCCAAACTGATTGCAATGTTTGGCTCTTTGCAAGCACGCCGCGACCTGTGTTTGAGCCAAGAAAACCATGTTGTTTGTCACACAAATTGATTTGCGAGCGAACCTGAAGTATGTTGATGGCAAGCATGCTTGGTGTAGACTTCGGTTCGCTCATGCGCTGGGCCCTGCTAGTTGGTTCAGCCTGCAGATTGTTGAACTTGTCCTGGAGCATCAAGGAGCCAAACTGTTGGCTTGCTAATATCCAGACTTGGGGAATAAATTGTTTTTAGAAGAACCGACCACAGGCAGTTTCTCTGCCAATGTCTGACTTTTTGCCTATATACATCTATATACATGGTGCAGTGTTTGGGTGGGAAAGGCAATGACGCCTGAACTCAACCTTTCTGCTTTCGCCCTAGATTTGCTGATCCCTGACCTCTGCCTTTCGATTTTCGTGGTTCAGTTTGCTGGTCCTTCCTCGCTGATCCGGTTTTCGGACTGGTAAAGCGGCACTGCCAGGCCCTGTGGTGGGGGAGCTGCGAAACGGGAGTCTTTCACTGGAGGTGGACGAATGGGCCGGGGGCCACGGGAATTCAGATCCAGCCCCAGCCCTTCCCAGGCTGCCTTAAAAACGATGACAACAAGACAACAAAAAAAACGATATGTGGCTTTAAGGTGGGTCATTTTGTGTTAAGATAATATGTTTGTGTCAAAAAAGCAAACAAACAATATGTGGCTTTAAGGTGGGCCATCTTGGTCGCTAGCAGTCTCTCGGGTGGTTTCACACGCCGGCTGCCAGTGTTTGAACCCAGGTTGACTGGGATCGGAACCCACGGGGTGGAGCCGGCTTGCTCAGGGGTCGCTCCAGATGCTCCTTTGGTTTCAATCGCCTGCGCGAATTTAGGATTTAGGATGATTCTGGGCTGATGTTTCAAGGAGGCACTACAGGGATGTGTACTTTGGCGGCCCAAGCCTTCTTGGTTGCCAAGTTTCATCGAGCCGATAGGTTGAGGGATACTGAGGCTAAGCATTGCCTTAGTTGCTCCCACTGACAACCAGCAAACTCGAAAGCTCAATGGGGGGATACCCCGATCGAATTCCACTGAGCAGCTCGTTCGTTGAATGAAGGAACTGTCTGCCTGGGTCTCTTCGGACAAGGCCCAGGCTAGCCTTCCTGAGCTTATCCTCGCTGTTGTTGGCATGTGGTCTAGCAGTCGGTTCCTTATGTTTAGTGGGTGACTGCAACACGTGGACTTGTGCTGACAAATACAAGGGCCGGGGCGTGTCCTCTTCTTACTGAATGCTTTGGACTGGCGTCGATTTGCATTGAGTCCTCCATCTCCTGTTGCTTGAATGCAGCGCCTTGTTTTTTTTTCAACGTAGCGGGGGAAGACCATTTGGGTATGGGTCAAAATGAAACTACCAGGGGACCGCAAGCTTTACTCCTTGTTTCCATTTTCCAGGGTTCCATTTTGGGTACCTATTTTTGTCCCACACCCATGTTAGTGGTTTATTCAACAGGTTCCGGCTTTTTCTGGCCAATCCACTCAGGAAGTCAGTAAAGGAAGAGGGGAGAACCAGTTTCCAAGGTCCAAGTTGGACACTCCCCGCGCCCTCAAAAAAAAACAAAAAACGGCGCTTCTGCCAGCCGAGGTGCAAGAGCTCTACCATGCGTCGGTGCCCCGGGAGCCCTGCAGGGAAGCCGAGTCTGGGGAAGTCCATGGCTGCGCCTAAGCAGACCTAAGCCCCTGGGTTCTTTGCCAGGGAAGCCCGTGGGCTTACGCGTAGTGGAGCAGTCAGAAATAGATGTCCTTTGCCCGAACCAGCAAAAGGGACGCTGCTGGCCCCTTTGCTGGTTGACTTTCCCAAAAGCGGTTTGGCGGTATTTGTCCTTTGGGTGGTTTTCCAGCATCAACTTTTGGGGTGAGTCTCCTAAATGTGCTGAAAAACATCGCAAGGTCTCAAGGCCACTGTGTGGCCCACTGGCAGTGAAACTCAGCCATTATGAGATTGCGTGTGTGGCGCGCCTGTTTTCAGGATTTACATTGACAGTTTTTGTTGAAAGACAGTACCTTTTGGGGCCACCTTGACCAGATGAGTTTGCCTTCGGTGGGGTGATGTGTAAGTAGTTTTTGCAGGTGGTGTCAAGTTAGGGAGCCTCAGAAAGTGTTTTTGTTGTTTTACTTTTGGTTGCCCTTCAAACCAACATGGTCAAAAGACGCGCACCCCAAACAGCAGCCCCCAATTTGTAGCAAGCATCCGCGCAGCTTCCAAGGCCCCGTGCATTTCGATGCCGCTGGGGCGGACAAGGCTTTGGCAGAGCAGAGGCGCGAGGAAGCTCCTGGAAGGAGCAACAAGGGAATGCATGTTTCAAAGTTTCTTTTCCCAGAACTCAGCTCACAGTTGCTTTAAAAGATCTGTTTGAGCTGAGGCATTTGAAAATCCGGTGGATGCCTCTAGCAGCTCTAGCATTCAATGTTCCACATCCAGGTAGCAGACTTCCATCGCTTTTTGGGGCTCCATGTCAATCTGCAGAGTAAGCAAGGATCTGCCTTTGGCGGGCTCACCGAGTTGGGCGAAGAACATAATGAGCTGAGTCTGACGTGGGCCCTGGGGATCCAATTGCGACAAATTGGTCGAAATGTCGCTGCGCGTGGCCGTTGGCGTCGAAGATGTTTCGGGTGGAAAGCTCGGAGCCTTGTGACCCATGCGGTTTGCTGTGGGCCCGCGAGTCCGGCACGGCAAGAGTCAATGAGACGGGGTCGTTTCCCTCGTCTGTGCCTTTTTTTTCTTCGCAAGCCAAGCATTAGTGCGCTTTTCATCGCTTCGTTGCCTGGTTTTCACACTTTGGTTGTCTGATCCATTTGGACACATCTGCATGCCAAGTCGTAAGCATCCCACTGACCACTTGATGGCAGCCCAGCCATGACAACAGCTGCAGCCGTTTTCCTTGTGCATCCGCTTGCACAAAGAACGATCCATGCCAACCGCTTTCGTTGTTGCCGGAACGTGCAACGCCAATAGGCACTTATTTGTTCTTTGCCTTCTCCAGCCTTACGAATCCTTTGGTAGCGGCTGGAGGGACAAAGAGAAGAGATTCCTAACACCCCAAATGCAATGATAAAGAGAAGATAGTGCAAGGAATGTAAACAAGATATGAAGTGAAATGCATGATTTCCTTCTTTAAAAGTATAAACCATGTCAATATGTGTTGTTTTCTTCTATCTCTTTGTCTTCTCTCTTTATAAAGCAGGTGCAACAGTGTGTGTGTGTGTGTGTTGTTAAGCAAAGCCAGCATGCAGCACCACCCCGAAAGCAGCTCAAATCGTGGTTTTATTTCCGGCTGCATTTGCAATGCGATACACGAAAGCGCATATCGTATGGGCATATAAATAAGCATTTGCCGGTTTAACGGCACCTTTACTGAGTCAAGTGTCAATCAACACGTTGAACTGCCTTCTGCTTGCCCGTTGGCTTGCACCTGCAGGGCTTCAGGCAAAACCCTTGCCAGGCAATGTAATTCTGGAGCAGGACAGTCCCTCAATACAAGACCTTTTCGGTACATCATGTTTGAGTTGAGCCTACAAGGGGAACTGCTGCCCTTTGGCTCACCAGACATTGAAACGGCCAAGATAGTACATGTCCGCCCAAGAAGGGTAGACTAGTAGACTCCTTTGACCCTGCTGTTGGTTTTCCTTCATGTTCTTTCGATTCCATCTTTGGGTCTCTGATCTCTTTCTAGTCTTCCTTCATGTTCCGCTTTCAACTTAGTCTCCAAAGTAACAGCTACGCTGGGTGTCCTTCATGTCCATTTTCTTGCTGGTGCGGTAGGTAGCGAATGAGAAATGGAATCACACGGAGACAAACCATCCCTTAGTGGTTTCCTTGATTCGGGACTCCCATAACGGTTCATTCCATATCTCACTCAGCAGGGAATGTGGGAATGAACCCAGGCTTTGGTCCCCTTAAAGGAAACCACCAGCAAGGGATGGTTTTCGTTCTAGTGATCATTCCATTTCTCATTCCCTGCCGCAGCAAGTCATTCGCCACTTGACTGCTATTTGGTTGGATCTTTCGACTTTAACTTTTGGGAAGGCAAGGGGTTTTCCGCTAAACCCACAAAACGTTAAACTTGTTCAGGGCTCCTCAAAAGATACATTTTGCCCATTTGAAACATGGTTTGTTCCACCAAAATAAAGGGAAACCACCATTTACAAGGCAATGCTCAGGTGTATAATCTAAGGATCCCTGTTTTTGCAGAGGGTTTGACAGCAGCCAAGGCCCCGCCGCCTTCCGGCAGATGCGCTCGATCGAGTGAATGCCAGGCCATGGCTCTGGGAGAACTTTGCGAATGCCCGGGAAGCGACTCAGCGGAGATTCCCACGGGGGGGGGGGGAATCCACTGGGCGAAGGCGTTTATCGGAAGTCGGCCACGGTGATGCAAGGAGAAACCAAGGTGAAAAGGGGAAACTAAGGGAAACCAAGGGGACCGACAGATGTCCAGAGGCGCAAATATTGCTTTGCTTTTTCCTTAGCTTAACGGGAGAGGACTCACTTGAAAGTCAACTACGAAAAATGAGTGCCGAATCTTTTGTCCCTGGGGGTCTGAGCAACAATCAGGTGGACGTTGTGGGGTAACCCCAAAGAAAGTAGTCTTCTAACATCCTCCCATCGTCAGGAGAGAGGGCATGTCCCCAACCCAGACCTCTGGAGGGGCATTCCAGTTTTCCCGGGTTTCGAGGGTGGTTTGCTTCAAAGTCCATCAGTACGTGGCCGATGCTCTGGGCCAGAAGTGGCTCAGCACGTCACCTTTTGCCCAAAGCGAGTTTCCTTTCGGCAGGGTGTAGCGCTGTTTGGATTAAAATCCAGTGGCACTTTCCCCTTTCGATGTGTGACCCTGGTCCAACTGGTCGTTTGTGGGTAGGCTTGACGGACCACATGACATGTGTTCACACAAGCCTGCACTTGGGCCCATTTTGGCTCAAGTGCTGGCAACCATTCTGGTTCCTCAATTTGAAAACTTTCCCTCTCTCTCTCCTTTGTAAGCCATGGCCCTCAGCAGTGCCCCTGTGTACGCTGGCGACATCTCCAAGGCGGCGCTTGCCAAGGCCAAGCCGGACAGTGCTAAGGCCAAGGATGCTATGCGCAAGTTCTTGGAGAAGGCCGTGCAGAAGGACGAGGAGGGCTGGCGCCTGCTCAACCGGATGCCAGCGAGTTCCTGCGCTACCCCGCCATCGAGTGATGCGGAACAGGAACAGGCGCCCATTGCCCCTCAGATGAAGAAGCAAAAGACGGAGGGTGACGACGATATGGCGGCGGCGCAGGAAGAGTCGGAGACCACCGGCATGGAGGTTGACAGCGGGGCCCTTGTCACCCCGGGTGCCGTTGGCCCCGAGCGGGGACGAGGCCCCGATCGACGCCGCGGACCTCACGGAGTCCATGGAGCTGGTGGAGGACCCCTCTGCCCCCCGGGTGCCGCTGCTCACGGCGGCGGTGGAGATCGCCAAGCAGGTGGTCGAGGATTTGCCGGAGGCCGTGAAGCCCGAGCTGGTGTCTGAGTCCTCGGAGGAAATTGAGGACACCGACTCTGACAGCAAACCCCCCGCCTTCATTCGGGTGGACGACGGGTTTTGGCGGATCCCCCACAAGGACCTGGGGTTTGAGCTGCCGCCCTTCGCGGACCGTACCAAGCAGCAGCTGCGCCAGATCCCCCGAGGACAGGTCCGCCGCCTGCTGGCGGGCTTCAAGCCACCTTGACTGCTGGTGGACTGGAACTACCTGGCCAGGAAGAAGCACGAGCACCTGGCCATGCTGCGGCAGCCGGCCCAGAAGCCGGGGGGCAGGGCCGGGCTTGGCTCCAGCACCCTCAAGGCTCGGCCGGCGGGGGCCCCGAGCACAAGCTGTTCTGCGCCTCCTGCCAGAACCCGTGGGGGACCTCCAAGACCAAGTGCCTGCTTTGTGGCAAGTCGGGCGCCCCGGTCCCCTTGGAGGAGATGACGCACTTGCTGCGGGTGGACGGGGGGTCTTGGCGCTTGGATGTGGATGCGAACGGTCTCCCGGTGGTCCCTTGCCTCGGGTGCCGTGGGCCCCGACAAGGCGGGGACCACCGATGACAAGCAACTCGGCCGTGCACCTCTGCGGCCTGGCACAGCAGCCCCTGCCCAGTGCCACCCCGAAGGAGCCTCCTTCGCGGACCAGGTACCCATGGCCATGAGGGTAGCCCTCAGGGAGCACCTGCCAGACCAGGATTTGGAGTTCATGGAGCAGCACCCGGAGGCGGCCTCGGCAACGGACCCACCCAGAGCTGCACGGGGTTTCACCCGTTGGCCCTCAAGGCCTTTCGCATACAGACAGAGGTCAGTGACGCTCAGATCGCTAAGCTGCACGCCGCGCGGGAGGAGCAGGAGCGGCAGATCCACAGGAGCCTGGACGTCCTCACTGAGATGCAGGCTGGGGCCCATGAGACCGAGGGCGAGCTCCTGAAGTGCCTGGACCCGGCCTCCATCGCCCAGGCGCAGACCACCCTGGAGGAGGCCAAGGCCAAGAATAAGGCCAGACAGGCCGAGGGCCAGGAGCGCACTCGAATGCTCCGTCCCCTGCCGGAACCCATCTCCGCCTGGCCCATGGCGGTGCGGGACGCCATCGAGCGGGGGGTGTTTGAGGCCACGGAGGCCTGGCACGACATCAAGGCCGCTGAGCTGCAGGACTTGATGGACCCTACATGGAGGCCAAGACGCTCCTCACGGCGGGGAGGAACCCGTTCCCGGCCAAGCTCATGCTGGAGTTGCCGCAGCTGGAGGGGGCTGCCCCGGGTGCCGTGGGCCCCGACCAGGGTAACCCCCCCAGGCGGCGGGCTCCAAGGGGCTGCCCCGGGTGCCGTGCGCCAAGCTGGACTCCAAGGATGCGGAGGTGCAGCTCGGGGTGCTCAAATGGATGATGACCAAGCATGCGGGCGAGATCAGGATGACTGGCAGTGTGTGGACGCGCCGTATGGGGCCCTTGCATCTGCCTGACTGGGCCAAGCAGCTCAGTGAGCCCGACCTGACCGCCTTGGAGTCCCGCACTCACCCCAGGAACAGCGAGCAGACCCACGTCCCCTTCGTACGCTACTTGGAGAAGCAGATCTCGGAGCAGCGCAGGGCCAATGACCGGCCCAGCGCCAAGCAGATCCGGGGTGGACGGGTGGCACTGGGTGCGCCAGGTGTCCACCTGGGACCTGGCCACCCTCATGCACCGCTTTGGGCACTCCTACACGCTCCGCCAGGTGTACGCCATGTGGAGTTCCCTGCCGCTGCTCGTCCCTCCCCACAAGCGAGGGCCCAAGGGCAAGGAGCAGGGCCTTGCCCGGCTGGACGCCTACAACAAGGTGAAGTCCGAGGCGCGGAGCTTCTTGGAGGAGAATGACCTCCCGCTGCCGACCACGGCGGAGGACTGGAAGAAGGTCTACCGCTTGCTCGGGTCGATCTTGGCCGCCCGCGCCTACTTGGCGGGCACCCTGGCGGTGATGTCGCTGCCCATCCAGGAGATGACCGACACGAAGGAGCACATGATCCTCAGGGCGGTGTGTGACGAGAGGATCACTCTCCCCCTGGACAGCCTCCGGAAGTTCCAAGGTCCTGGAGGCGCTGCACGCCCAGGTGGGCGACCTGAGTAGGCTGGCGGAGGTGACGGTGTTCTACCGCTGCAACTCGGAGCAGTGGTGGGCTCCGGCGGAGGCTGTGGAGGTCTACCGCAAGCTGGGCTACAACCCGGACATGCTGGCGGCGGTGGCTGGCAGGGGTGGGGGCAGCTGCCGTTGGCGCTGATAACCCCCCCCTTGCCGGGGAAGACATTGGGGTGCAGCTGGATGACGGCAGCACCCCGACTGAGCAGCGCTTCCCGCCCATCACCAAGTACAACGCGACGGGCCCGGTCGGCAAGGACTACCGGAAGAAGCACTTCCCGGCTGCTTTTGGGCCCAGATGGAGTGTGGCCTAGTGCTCCCATCCGTGAGCGCCTGGGAGACGGTGACCAAAGCCAAAGGGGTCACGCGTGGAGGCTACATGTGCAAATACTGCAAAGGGTTCTGGAAGGCCGGGCGGGGAGGCTCGAGGCTGCTCCAGATCCGCTCCGGGCGCGCCATTGTCCAGCTCATCCTGGATGAGCCCCTGCAGGGCTTGTACAACAAGTGGATCAAGGAGCGCTTGGAGTTCTACTGCAGGGCCCCCCCTCGGGACGTCCCCTTGGCCCACCAGCGGGTGCCCCGGATCCGCTTTGGGATCTCCAATCAGACGGGGCCCGTGAGTGACGCCATCTGGGAGATCATCTTGGGCAACAAGGAGATGGAGACCTTGCGCCATATCGACGGCCTCGCAAGAAGAAGGCCGTCAAGTGAGCGGCGATCCGAGGGGACCGGCTGCCGTTGGCGCCGATCGTTCCCCCTGTGCCCGGCTGGGAGGACTTCCATTTTGGATATAGCTCCTTTCCCCGTTTGCCCGGTTCTGGCTCTCTTCTCCTCTTACTACATAATGGATGTTCATATTTTCCTTTGGGAGGAGAGCCAGCTGCCGTGGGCGCTGATAGCTCACTCCCGGCTGGCGCGACCAGGGGACAGACCCCGCGCTCTGAGGAAACAAGGATTGCTGACGCTGTTTTCTTTTTCCTTTTGGGTAAACGTTTGGGGTCCCCCCCTGGCCTTGGCCTTGCGGCTATACGCCTAGCGATTCCTAGATGGCCTCCTTTCTCCCCCATGTACCGTTGCCTTTCGAACGCCGCAGTTTTCTGCCCATGGCGGGTACTGATCTTGTCAGCTTGGGAGGGGCCTTTGGTAAGGCCTTTAGGACCCTCCCATCGCATGTGGCAATTGTTCTGGAAGACTATAGCTTTGGGCCGGTCCAGTCGGACGGGGAAGCCCTGGTGATGGCCTGTCTGGACTGGATTCCCAAAGATGATGTAGAGGAGGAAGTAGTCCCCCTCCCCCCACAGGCATGGGCGCGCACCTCCAGGGCCCGGCATGGAGCTGGTTTTTAGCCCTTTCTGGGGGGAACTTTTTGCAAGGTGTTTGGGGGGGCTCCCCCAACCTGTCTCTCCTGAAGATGTCCTCCGAACTCAGAATCTTTTGCTTTCTCTGATGAGCAAGGCGGGGTCCTCCCGTCAATCCTCCACGTTCACGGCTCTGGAGCAGGAACGCGAAGCACGTGCCAAGGCTTCCTGGCAGCGCCGGCTGGCCCAGGGCGGACATGAGTTGGAAGCCCTGGCGGGCAAGTGGCGACATTGGAAACCGGGGCGGGTCCAGCAGGTGACCCCGACGAGCCAGCGGCACCTGGAGTTGGAGCTTCGACGGCGCTGGCTGGAGCGCCTCTTGGCGCACTTCCTGCCCTATGCCTCGCAGATCCCGCACATGGCGGCGGTCATGGGCCCCAAAGAGGAGGAAGAGTTCCTGCATCTTTTCGGGGACACCCGCTTCCGCACCATCAGGGCCCATGCGTTGAACTATGAGAAGATGCGGCGGCTGGGCTTCACGCAGATCCCTTGGCGTGAATCTGAGGTACGGCACCTTATGTCCCAAGCCCAACAGCTGGAACTGACTCCGGCCAAGCTCCAGACGTGGTGGAACACGTTGAAGTGGCTTAGCAAGAAACTGGGCTTCATGGACGTAGAGGCCAACCACCGACTGCAGGAGAAGAAGAAGGCGGTGGAGCAGTCCCTGGTGGACACTATGGTGGCCCCTCAGCGCAAAGCCAAGGTCCCCTCGCTTGGAGCAGGGCACCGTGGCGGGCCAAGGGGACCGACTCCCAGACCACACTTTGCCACTGGTCTTGGCCTTGGTCCGGTTCAACGTGGGGGCGTCGGCTAGGTTCAACGACATTCAGCACACGGCACCGACCTCCATGCGGATTTCTAGCAACACCATTGAGTTTATGGCATGGCAGACCAAGACTGTGTCGGCGGTCAACATCAAGAAGCACCCAGTGCCCCTCATCTGTCCCCTACACTCCTTCACAGGAGCGCGATGGTGGCTGGTGCTGGAACAGTGGATGCTCCGCCTTCAAGAGGCCAAGGAGTTTGCAGAAGCGGATTACCTCTTGCCGACCATCAATCAGAGCCGCACGGGCTTCATCCCCCGCCCGGGGGCCTCTGAGCGCTCACTCCGGTGGCTTCGGCACACCCTGGTGACGCAGGACCCACAGAGAGCAACGGGCTGCTCCCATCCGGGACAGCACCAGGCGCCTCACGCCACACTGACGGGTCTCCGTTCAGTGAAGGATGGTGCACCTGCACACCCCGGGCAGGGGTATCACCCCGCGCCAAGAGAAGAGCCGTGTGGTCACACACGAGCCATCACACAAACGGTGGGGTCTCCCACCGTTCCACTGGCGGCCACCGGCCCCGTGGACAGGCCTTCGGCCATCCCAGCTTTTCAAGAAGCAAGATTGGACGATGTTTACCCCATGGTACAACTTGGCTTTCGGTCCCGGCCACTCCGGGATGGTGGAGGCAAACCTTCATTGGGACGTCTTAACCCTCCCTACCGTCCCCTTTCCAGTCTGCACCAGGTGGGACATCACCTACTCTCCTTGGTGCTGCCGTGGACGCCAAGGCTGTGGACTTCTCTGGCGGCAGGGGACAAGGCACACCCCTTCACGGAGCAGGACCTTTCACAAGTCCGGGGGGTCCTGGGGCCCGTGGAGGTCCATGGAGTTGATGAGGGACAACCTTTCCATCTCAACCTGCTCCATCATCTCCTTCGGGCAGGTCAAGATCCCGACTCGGAGTATCCGCTTCTCCTTCGTGAAGGTGTTGTTTTAGGTGTGACGGAGCCCACCTGACCTCCCCGCACATTTGGCCTACGAAGGAGGAGTTGGCAGGGGAGCCTCAGGAGACTCATGAACTCCCTCCACCACAGGGCCTTTCAGGCGAAGATCGAAGCCACCTTTTGGGAAGAGCGGGATCTCGGCATGGTGGAGGGCCCCTTCACAGCAGAGGAGCGCGCTGTGGCTGCACACCCTCTGACCTCTGTCCCGGTCCCTTGGCCGGCATCGATGAGACTGACAAGATCCGCACCATCTACGATGGCTCCGTGGGTGGGGCCAACCTCCACATTCAGCAGCACACCGTGGAGAGAACTACAGCACTATGGTGGCGGACTGTTTTCATGGCATTCACTGGCTCCAGGCGGCGGCCAGGGAGGCCCCTTTCCCCCCCCGGGGCTCCACGGGTGCCGTGGGCCCCGACATGGGACCGGGGGTGGAACAGCTGGTACAGCAGGGACCGGGCCTCTCCATTGCTCCATGCTCGGGTGCCGTTGGCCCTGATCAGACACACCACGAGACGGACCTCGTGGACCCAGGGGTGACGGCGCCAGCGACTTGGCGCTGGCCCACCTCAGCCGATGACACCCTCCTCCTCAAGGCGGATGTTTCTCAGGCGCATCGCCGCATCAAGGTGCTGTGCACGGACTGGCGGTTCCAGGTGGCCCGCATTGGGCCCCGCTGGTGGGTGAACAAGGTGGGCACCTACGGCATGGCCAGCGCCCAACTTTACTGGGGCCGCTTGGCCGCGGCGTTGCTACGCCTGCTCTACATGCTCTTTCCCCAGGTGGACTGGGGCCTGGTCTTTGTCGATGACTTCTGTTGGTTGCTGAGGAGAAGCTCCCCGGAGTTGGCCACTGCACTACTGGCCACTCTCCTCGCCTAGGGACTCCGCTGTCCTGGAAAAAGACCGTAGCAGCCCCGGTCAATACCTGGCTGGGGTTTGTAGTGGACCCATCGGGTCCCTTCGTCGTCATGGCCAAGCAGAGGTTCGACTTGGTTATGGACATCTTGCAGAGACTCCAATTGGGCGAGAC
This sequence comes from Effrenium voratum, assembly GCA_963377175.1. NCBI lineage: Eukaryota > Dinophyceae > Suessiales > Symbiodiniaceae > Effrenium > Effrenium voratum. The sequence continues at coordinate 1,348,186 of CAUJNA010003316.1, forward strand.
TTTCTCCGCCAAGGCGGTGGAAAAGGCGCTGGGGCGCATCAGTTGGTCAATCTCGGCGCGCCCCATGGCCCGAGCCTTTCTCCAGCCTTTTTGGGCTTGGAAGGAGGCGGTTGTCACTGCTGGGAAGCCTCCCAAGCTGGTCCGGGCCTTGGCGCTCCTTCTGGAGACCCTCTTTAAGGACAGGCTCCCCATTCCCTCGCCCTTTACCCCAGCAAGCCCGTGGTATGGCGCTTCGGATGCTAGCGCCAGCTGTGGCGCAGACCATGCCTGGGTTGGCGGCTGGTGCTCCTGCCACCCAGACCCTTCCAAGTCAGATGTGTGGTGGTTCCAGTACAAGGTTACCAAGCAGAACTGCCCGTGGGCCTTTCCCCACGGGGATCCTCAGCGCTGCATAGCGGCTCTGGAGCTGCTGGGGCTGCTCCTACTGATCGACCTGGTCCACCACTGCTGCGGTGACCTACGAGGCAGACGCCTGAGGGTCGCTAGTAATAACCAGATTAATGTTTTTTCCCTACTGGACGGCTCGGCACGTAAAACGCCGTCAGCCTTCCTGCTTATGGAGATTGTAGCAAAGCTACAGGCTCTTGGGGGGACGCTTTCCCCCACTCATGTTAGGCGGGAGTTCAACGAGTGGGCAGATGAGCTCACTCATCCGTCTCCCGACTTTAATCCTTCTCGGCAGGTACTGGTTGAGCCTCGCTGGCTTCTGTTGCCTGCAATTCTCTCTTTGGTCTACCCACCCATGGCACCGTGATGGGCGCCCGGTGGGTTGGGCACATCCTCCAGTTCTGGGGTGTGGGGGCCGGCGTGAGTTCTGGCCCCACACACCATGCATCAGTTCGAGGGCTGCTGCCCAAACTGGCACCTAACCCCTCACTCTCGACAAAAAGGGGGCTGCTTGCTGTACCCTGTTTGTCCCCCCTCTTCCGTAGCCCCCAGGAAGCCTTTGGGAACACTTGAAGTTCTTCAAAAGAGGTCCAAAAGGCTCCAACAACCAACTCCCTCCGCAGAAACTCCCCCCCGCACCCTAGGAACCCCTCTCCCCCCTAACCCCGCGCCACCAGGCGCTGGAAAACCCCCCTCCCCGGGCTTCTCAGGTCGCGGAGGCGCACGGGGAGATGGAGGAGCTGCTCAGGCTGGATGGACATTGCAGGCAGCTGCCTCCTTTGGAGCTGCCAACTTTTAGGTTGGAACTTGTGGTTTATTTGGCTTGGCGCGTGCTTGTTTTCTTTTATGAGTCGGCTTGTTTTTGTTTGGGGGGGTTGTAGGGTTGTTGGTTGGCACATTTTCGTTTGGTGCGGTGTGTCTTTCTTTGGGGTGGAGGGGGGTGGTTGGCGCCCTTTTGGGTTTGGCACGTGTTTTTGTTGTTGTGTTTGTTTTTTGTTGCGGGGGTTGATCACCATTTTTGTAGGTGGTGTCTAGTGCTGAAGTTCAGAAAAATGGGGGTTGTTTTTGCAGCTCGTTTGGGTGCCCCATGTTTGGTTGGGTTGATTCGGGGATTCAAAGGAGAACCGGGCATGTTGAGGTCCAGCATCCACATCTCAAGCCAAACAAGTCAACCCCACACAGAAAAACGGAGGCCCAAATACAACCAGCATGGTCAGCCACTCCTTTTGCGTCACCTCAGCTGCCTTCAGGCAGAAGGTTCTCACGACCGCGAATTCGGATACCACCGGCACGCAGAAGGCGCGGAGCGGATCCCCATGGATCCCCCGCCCTCCCTGGCAGATTGACTCGGAGCCTTCATCTTGACTGCTATTGGGTTGGATCTTTAGACTCTTTAGACTTTGTTTTTCCATTTCCACAAGTCACTTTTTTCTGCACAGGGATCAATAGCAACGAAGTCATGGACCCCAAAAGACCTCATGCTTCTGGGATTCCAGCGAGATCACCGGTCGAGGGTTAAACGAGCTCGCCCATGAAGGTGTCTTGGGGATTCCTTGAATCGAGTGTGTGAACTGGAGTGGTTTGCCCAGTTGAGCGCTTTGGGTTCCATATGGGTTCCATATCAACCTGCAGAGTAGTCGGGCGTGTTTCAAGATGTTTTAAGATAGTAGGCCGTCCTGGGCCCAATAAACCTGACAAAAAGGAGGCCCATAAGCAGGCTGCCCAGAGAAAAACAGCAAGCTGAAAACTGGAAAAAGCCTGACTCCGCACATTGTGATGCGTCGCCAAACCTTGAGGGCAAAGTGGTTGCAAGTGCGGCCTCGACGTTTTGAGAAGGAAAAACGGGCTTAACCGACAGGAACCTAAGCTGCCTCAACTTTTAAAAGGTAGCGCCGAAATCTTTCTGTTGGGAGTCCCCTGTTCGACTGGAAAGCGGCACAGATGCGCCATCACTGGGCCCTTCGGCGGGGTCCGATTCTACGAATCAGCCACCTATGAATTCCTTCTGCAGAAGGGGAGGGGCTGGCAGCGTCCAGAGGATCCGAGGAGCTGTGGGGGTTTGAGAGTCGCATTTTGAGTGGGTGAGGGTTGCCTCAGGTCCCCGTCCAAGACCTGCAAGTGAAGCCCAGGCTATGGGCCGTCTTGCAAATTGGAGGGTGGGGGGCGGGGGGGGGGGGGTAGTTTACATGAAATTTGAGCCACTTCAACTGTTGCTTGATGTATTTGCGTTTCCCAGATTGGGCAACCCCTTTTTTGAGGATTGCATCCAGCTCTTTTCAAGGGTTTTCCCTTTCCAAGGAAATGCCCACAGGAGACTTGCTGCGCGTTTGGACTCGTCAGGCAAGGAGCGACAAGGTGGCATTTCTGGAGGCATGCGCTTCGTGGGCACAGGCTACGCGGACGCGGACACCCCCGCCGTTTTTGGAGAGTCCCGCAGAAACAGAGTTTGCAGAGCGGGGTGTTTGGGTTCTGAGGAGTATATTGCACTTGCCGATACCGGGGTCACAGGGGTGGCTTCAAGGCCCGGAGCATACCGGCGGGATACTTGAACCGGTGGTAACATCGGGGTCCGGGTCCCCAGGCTCTTAGTTCGTCGGCTTGGTTTGTCGTTGTCTTAGGTTTTGTTTGGGGGGTCGATTTTCCCGCCCAATTCTGGAGACCCAATGTTGGATTGGAATCCAAAGGCAATGGATACCTTCCTTGCTCGAAATTCGCCAGTCTGAATGTGTGGTCTTCATGTGGACGAGTCAAATGTCCTGAAAGACGAGCTTCCATCCAAGCTGTGTATCCATCTGAATGGGGGAACCCCCAAAATGGGTTGGGTTGGTTCCTTTTGATTTTCCTTTAAAACCACCCCCTCATTCAACCGGGATCCCCCACAACATGAAGCCAAGACTGCACAAGTTCAAAGAAGTTGTCATATTTGCAGACGACCTAAGAACGAGTGACATTTGAAGGAGCCATGTCCTCTACCCTCCCTCCAATCATGAAGCTGACGATCCGAGCGTCTTGCAAGACTGTCTGCTTGGAAAAGGCCCTTATCCATGCCCATGATGTGTGGAAAGAGGCTACTCAGAGGTCCATATATGTTTCCCCCTGCGGTTTCAAGCATCGCCATTTTGACCCAATAGTTGAGTTCCCTTGGTGGGGGTGATGTCTAAGGGGCAAAAATGGGCGCGTCTTAAAATTCAGGACACCGAACGTGGCTATAGCTTCTTTATTGGTTTCCCCTTAGAACCACACCAAAAAAACGGGGCAGCATCCAACAAAAACGACACCAACATCTACTAGATCTCCCAGTAGTGCCCTTTTACCATTTTGTCGGGGAGGGTTCCCCTACTAAAGTAGACTACAGAAAACAATTGGGTACCCTTATTCTAACCTCTCTACTGGAGGACCTAGTCTAGGGATCCCTGCCTAACCTCCCCCGGTTTGCCACGTGCCACGCACTTCGCTTGCGAACGTCTGAGCTTCTGCTCCAGTTGGCGGACGAGAAGCCCGCGGTGTGCCTCGAACTCCTGCGCCGAGTGGAGGCCGTCGCCGCCCTCGTCTAGTGGGAACCGCCGGTTGGTTTCGGGGAACATGTTCGGTATGCCTTCTAAACGAAAGAAGAACGCGAACACTGAACGGCTTTGGGTTTCGGGTATGATAAGTTTTGGCTTGCTTTTAGTTTGAAGGGGAAACACGCTTTTCGAAGTTCACGCTTCACAGGGAAGTTCAAAGGCAGGGGCCAACATCTTGATGAGTCGCGCGAAGATGGGTGGCTCGTCTTTTTTGAAGGTAGCATTTGTTCAGTGGTGTTAAAGCACAACTAGAAGGAAAACCATCAGTTTGGAGGTCCCCAATCAACACACCCATGTCCCATGGCGAGTCTACCCTGTAAGCTGAGTTTATTTCTAATACCCCCTTAGATATATGATAGATCTATTATGTTTGTTTGTGTGTATTGTATTTGTACAGCTTGGTGCCACCTTGTTCGAAGGGCAGATGCGGTTGGTCCGTGCCCCCAGAGGCACGTAGTAACTTTTCTTGAGACTTCATTTGCTGAAGACCCTACGCAGGCATTTGACTGCCGTCCCTTTGCCTAGTTTGCAAGCTTGCCGCTGGCCTTGCGGAAGGGAGCACGCTCAGCCAGAAGGACACTGGGCTGAATCGATTGAAGGATGCGTGTTATTGTGCAGGGACGTGTTGTAGAGGCATAGATAGCACCCTACCTTGGCGGTGTTTGGCAAAACCGTTTCGCATCAGGTTCGGCCTTGGTGCAGACAGGCAAGGTTCAAGTTGCAGGTGCTGAGAAGAACTGGGAGCTTCCCAAGGCATCCCTTGCCTTTTGTGAGTGTTTGCTCAATCAAATGTAGGTCATTCCACCTGGTATGCCAAGCTTTTCCTGGTTGTTCGGTGGCATCCCTTTGCCTTTTTGTTTGGTGGGTTTTACCAGACATGTAGATACATTATATATATATATATGTACACATAGATCCCCAGCAAAGGTTCCGTGCTTTTTCCAGCGTCGCTGGACAACTCTGCGCCTTGGAGGCGGCGGTGTCGGCTTTGTCCTGGTCGGATGGAGGCCGCAGACCCAAAGCGTTACCCTCGGTTTGGACTGAGTGGGTGTGGGTGTGCTTTTGCTTGGGATACCCTTTCCAGGATGCTTGATGTCCTCTATTCTGACACCCCCATCGCTTCTTTCGAGTTACCAAGATTCCTTGGCATTGGTTGCGTGGCAAGTTTCCGACAAGAATGATCCCTGGGCGTTGACATTTTGGGGCAAGTAAAAACAGCCAGAAAAGTCGGTGTCCCTTCTGGGAGGGTTCTCAACAGAAACTGGTGCGCCGTCAAAAGATGCTTGAACTACTCGGGTGTTTCAACTAAAATCGGGGGTGCCCGTGTCAGATGGTTTCTAACCCTCAGAGCCGGGTGGGGTCGGCATTTAAAGACATACCCACAGGTTCTTTGTTTTATCAACGCGAGCTGGTGATTGCAAACATGAAGTTCATTCATTGCTGGACGCCAAATTAGTGCTGCTTGATCCCCAGCCCCTTCAAAACGGAAATGGGGGACCTCTTGAATTCCATGAGTAGAGACGCCCCCCACCTCGTTGAGTTAGGAGAGTTTTGAGGGATATAAGATATGGCTCGATTTATGGCACATCCCACTGAAAGCTTAACTTTTGGCAATGGATCCCTTCCATTTGCTTAAGACTATTTTTCTATTTCCCTTTGCTGGTTTTGAAGGGAATCTATCACTACTGGATAAATATGTCTTATTATTTCCAGGGGGCGAAAAAGCAAATGGGGGGGGATTTTTATTTGCCCGAGGCCCCTTGCTTTGCCCCAAGTTCGGCATGGCAGCTGTGCGGGGCCCGGGCCATTCGAGGCGAAAAAGGAGCTCAGTTCAAAAAGCGCCTCTTCTCAGTTCATGGTTGTTGTTGGGAAGCAATTGTTTGCCATGTTTGCTTATTGTCATTGTTGTGGTTTTTCGTGGTTGAAATCCAAGCACTGAACTGCCAAAAAATGAGAATTGTTGCTCCCCTGAAAATACGTCAACCAAGATTTGGCTGTGGGTCAAAACCGTTTTGGTAGTGGGTGCGCCACTCATTTTAGTCTATTTCATTGGGGATTAGGATGTTCACTGGCCATTTGTTGGCCGGTTCCGTCTTTGAATGGAACCTTGGCGAATGGGCCACTGAGCGTGGCTTTCGGGGGTGAATGTAGAAAGGCCGGTGTGTTTGGACGACTGTGCCGAGCAAAAAGTAGATACGGTTCATTCCGTAACATTGCAGGGTGTTTCCCTTTTGCTCGTCAATCTTTGAGTAGCCAGCCGCATCAAAAGAATAATGGTGAATCTGGTATGAGCAGCCACAAGGAAAGGTTTGCATTACTCCCCTGCAAAACGTGCCCTTCCACCAGAAAGAAAAGAAGACACACACACACACAACACAAAACAAAACACGTGTTGCAGCGCTTCTTGACCCGTTTCTCCGAACCAATGTGGAGTCCCTTGACTGACCTAATAAGCATGTGGTCAACGCCACTGTACGCTATCAATGCCGAAATACGTCTTTCATCCTCATGCACTTACAGGAAGATCGCAAGATGTCCGTGTCGTGTTCACATGTTTGAATTCATTTTTCCACACATTGCTTTGCTTTTTGTGATTGTTGCATATCCTGACTTTCAAACTGTCAGAGTCAAATCCTAGGTATTGTATTGCTTTGATTTGGTGGCGGCGAGCGAAATTCAACTCAGCTGTCCGTCTCAGGGATTGAACACATGAAGGCTTCCAGGACCCTGTGTTGGCTTGTTGCCTTGTAAGACTCAACCCCAGCCTCCTGTCAGTCGGACGAAATCCGTCAGTGCAAAGGTCTACGACGGCGGTGGCAGCTACTACGCTGCCCACCGCGACAACGAGCACACGGGCCATGCGGAACGGCAATGGGTGCGCTGCGGGATCACTGCGCGGGTCGGTCGGTCGGTCGCAAGTAGCGCCGTTGCGGGTGTGTCTTTTGTCAGGAGGTTGAGCCACAATCAAAACCTGGGTATCCTGCAGGTGATGACACTTCAGATCTCAACCATTACTAGGTGCGGCCATCATGCTAATTGTTGAATTGCTTTTTTGGATATACTCCGTGAATGCCAGTTGTTGATGGTGACTCAGTGTTGTTTCAGGCAGACCGGGTGGATGGGCATCAAACAAAGATGAAGTCTTGCGTGAACGTTGGTTGTGCCGGGGTTCCACATGGCAAGCGGCTGAACCTAAAAACGGAAGCTTCCCTACAGGCTGCATGGTGGAACTTGCAGCTGATTCAAACTCTCGGGGAGGTTGCGATGTTCATAAGTTTTGTACGTCGTGCTAAAGGACCAACGTTTTGTGAGTTTCCAGTGCAGGCAGCTACGTACAACAGAGGTGTTTTTTTTTTGTTTGAGAAGTTTCTCCTATGAAATCCTTCCTGGGCGAGGTCTTTGCCAAGGACGGGGAAACCAAACCATTTAGGACTCGCTGCAACTGAATGTGGCCAACCCTGGCTCTCGAGCGATGGCAACTGGCGAATGGCAGAAATGTATGCTAGGACCTGGCATTGATCAGTTAGCATACGATTTTTCCACTCGCCAGTTGCCATCGCTCGAGAGCCACAAGGTCCCCTTCGAACAAGGCGCTCGGTAGTCTTTTGTGGGGCTTGACTTCTGCCCCTTTTTGACCACCACCTTGAAGTTAGCTTGCTGGGGTAAGGAAGCATATCTGTGCCAAAAGAGGAACCCCCCAAAACGGCCAGCCAATTGCCCATGTCATGTGGTTTCGCTTGAAACCACCTCCGAAGAGAAAAGAGAGACCCCACGCCAAAGTGCGCGGTTGGCTCGCCTGGCCGAGGGGCGAGCCCTTGGGATGGTTTTAAGAAATGAAAGCCCTGGGGCTCAACCCCCATTCAAAGAACGGTTGACCCAATTTGGATGATGAAAATCCTTGGGTGAATAATGGTGGCTATATTAACCCCCATTGTTTTAATGGTGGTTTGAACCCCAGGGAAAGGAACGCATTTTTGTCGATTCGTGACTCGAAGCTTTAGTCACTTCTCGGGCTTGTGGCAAACATAAAGTTGCGCGACGTTTTTGGCCCGTCCACGCGCTTTTTTGGATTGATCACACAGCTAGTATGGGTGTGTATTTTTGTCTGGGCGACCCTCAAAATGGTGTGTTTCCTTTTGGCGTCCCTTTAAAACGACAGTTGAGGTGCCTTTGAGGCAAACAAATGTTTGTGTCCTTGGTTTCCTTTCCTGGCCGAATTTCTTCCCTTGCAGCAGCAATGGCTGTCAGTCAGGCTTTTTCTATATTTGCTTTTGGTTTCCACTTGAAACCAAACCAACGCGCTTCCCAAAAAAAACAGTTCTTCTACTTGCCACTATAGGTAACCAGGGTTTTGTACCTCTAGGCTTGACATGCTTGTTTCTCCTGTTGCCTTGTCTTGTGGCGAAACGCTCTGGGGGAGAAAACACATCATGAGCGTGTCCTTTCGTAGGTGGGACGCCCGAAAAAATCAAATTAGGGGGTCCACACGTCAACATAGAGGCTCCCTCTGTCAACATCAGGGACCCCCCCCAAAAAAACCATGTGGTGTTTTTTTGGATTTCCCTTTGAAGCAGACCCCACGAAAAATTATGGTGTTCCCGGAAGCACAGAGCACTTCGGACTTCGGGGAGGTGAACTTCCGATCCCTCACCGCGGTGATCTACGTGAACCCCTCCGGCTTCGAGTCTGCGGAGGCGGAAGCTACGCTCGAAGCTCCGAAGCCCCCTTTCGCGGAGCCCAAGGACCCCATCCCAGGGTCTCAAAGGAAAAAGGTAGGGGTGAAAGAGAAGACCAAGAACGCCATGTGTTTGAATATATGTCTCTGAAGTTTAAATGGGAACCGACCGAAAAGTGGTGGACATGGATCCCCACAGAAATGATGTCCAGCAAAGGGTCCCTAAGTAGAATTCATACCCATATGTGTGGGAACCCTATGATTGCTACCCACTCTCCAATACTCGAAGAAAAGGAAAGTCGTCTTCGCGCAGCCTTGCGAAACCGTTGTGGGAAAGTTGGGTTTAGGGCAGATGTGACCCGAACAGTCCTGATGGAATTTGGGGCAGTCTTTAAAATGTGTCCTTTTGACACTACCGCTTTGTACGGGGAGCCCAAGGGTCCGCATCCTGTGGCCAAGATCCTGCACCACTTACTCGCATCATCGGAAACCATTGTTTTTGTCGGTGCTTACAGGGGAATCATCCGAAACCCGTGTTTCTGGACGGTGGTGCGAGATTTCGCAACCATCCACTGTCGGCCCCGGATGCTTCGGGGATATCAACTCCCTGACTTAACTGGTCCCCCAGCTAGGTGCCCTTGTACCGTGCCTTTTTTGGTTGGGAGGGTTCCCCTACTACAGTAGACTCAGAAAAAGATCGGGTACCCTGATTCTAACCTCTCTACTGGAGGACCTAGGCTTTTCTTGGCAGGTTGTTTGTGTGTGTGTTGGTTCATTCTGAGTTGGAGGCTTAAACGAAAAAGGTTTTCTACCATGACTACTGGTTAAGAACATGCTTTATTTACCCTTCCTCCAACTAACATGGCACCTGTCGGGTACCTGGAAGATAAATTTCCTTTTGAATGGGAGGGAGGGAGAGTACCCCCTACACCCAATACCCTCTTTTTTCCGGGTATCATGTCGACCCTCTACTAAAAAAGGAGGTATTTACCATGGAAACCCAGGTTTTCCCAAACAGACCCTAGAAAAAGTAGGGTATTTGGAGTGGGTACCCTTTGAAACTCGTCTTGGGATGTTCTCGCCTTCCTCGCGTCTAGGACGGCGGCCAGCTGCGGTGCCATCTCGGGGCGGAGCTGAAAGACCTCACGGGGGCTGGGAGGCCGAGTGCGGCAGGTTCCTGCTCACACGGGCGAATTTCTTTGGTTCGGGGCCCACTTTTATGGTCAAGACATGGTTCCAATTCTTAGGGAGACCCAAAGAAAGGAGTCATCATCATGGAAGGTTGAGGTGTGCTCAAAGGTGTGTGGCGGGGTTTAGATCAATCATCCGCACCCCATTAAACAAGGAATGGGGGACGGGGGGTGAGTACTGGATTCCATTCCTGGTGCCATGGTCCCTTTTCGGGCTTCTCAAGCCCATTTTGCCGCCAGAAGAAAAAGCAGCTCAAGCTCCCAAAAACTAAGCAAAGGCCAACTGATTGTTTCTTCTCAACTTCCATGTTCATAGGCTGAATCGTAGGTTGTCCAAATGCCGGGTCTCGGGTCTCGGCGGCTCTATGAATGTTGGTCCCAAGCGCGGATGATACTCAACCGAGCCACTGGCTTCAGCCAAGGTCTCAAGTGGTTGCAAACACAGGCGATGCATTTGATGGTAACCCTCAAGCAACTATGGTGGACATAATCCATGGTTGCAACCTTTTTAGACAAATTGTGGACTATGTAAATGTCCACCAAGGGGTCCCAAATTCACACCCAGATGCTTTTAGAGCTGCTTACACAGTCTTCGATGTCCCGATCCTTCGCATGCGGGCCGTGTGCAACACATGGGGTGGTACACGCCTATCTGAAGACTGTTGGGCCAACAAAAACAGGATACCCTCCCACCAATTAACATGGAACCTGACGTTCGCGGGTCCCCCGAAGGAAAATGGTCCAAACCAGGACCCCCTGAACGTCAGGTTCCATGTGGAAAAGGTGGGAGGGGAAGCCCAGGAAACACCCAGGCTAGTCTTGGATGAAGGAGCCACGAACTCACCCAAGTTTCTGACCAAATGGTGTTTCTGCTATGTTTTGGATGTGTCATGGTATTCTTTTTTGAGGGTACCCTTTTCTTGGATTGGTTTAAAAGAACAACCAAAAGAAAACCACCATTTTGGGGGGTCCCTGAAAACAGACACTCACACACTCGCACACATACACGCACACACCCACACACACACACACCCACACACACACACACACGCGCACCTTTTACGGTAGAGAAAGAAGGGCGGTTTCGCACGTTCTGTGATCTCTGGTGTAATGTTGACCCCCCGTTGGCCAACCAGTTGATTAATAGGGGGCCAATATTCTATTCGTCAAACCACCAGAACCACCAAAACAGGTTGGGTTCCGTTCTATTTCCCGTTCCTTTTAAGATAAACCTCAAATACACATCGACAAGCTGATATGTGTCTGCCGGGGTTATGGAGAGCTTTCTTTTGGGAGTTAAACGAGTGAAAGCGGACAGCCGATGATGTAGATCTCGGGGATTCCGTATTTCAGGCTTTGGAATCATCGTCGAGTGCAGTGTACGCTACCTTTGGGCTTAACGAATGAACTTGCCACAAACCATCATCCCCTTGTTCTCGCCGAGCAGTCCCCGAGTCCCTTTCTCAAGGCAAGCTTTCCAGGCGATTGGTGAAGCCAGACTGTGTACAAAATCCGCTTCGCACCACTTGGTAGGTGGTGTATTTGAGTATCATAGGGTTTCAGCCAAACTCATTCCAACTTCGAATCGGATTCTGTCCATCTTCAGAACTGGTTGAAACACGTCTTAAACACAAGCTCCCGAGTGAGTGGCACCCTGACGCTTTCAGCTGATAAGCTGAGGCCACCGCCAGCAAAGTCCAGGACGTTTGGATGGGTGGAGCATGCCTGGATTTGGCCTTCTCAAGATCTCCTTTGGTGGTCTTACTTCTTGAGTTCCTGTACATTTCCTCTTTTTTTGCTGGGGGGGAGGGACATATTTTGGTGGCAAATGAAAAGTTCAGTTACCTTTTTTGGCCCACTTTAATGGACCCAGTCTGGGGCATGGGATTCGGTTGGGGTCTCCTCTCATACTGCTCGCTTTACCGGTTGCCTAGCGAATGGGGAGTTGTTTGTAGGAGAAACACCAATTTGTACCTGTGCCCGAGAAGCATGTCCACTTGCTATTGCGCGGCACACCTGAAATATAATACTCCAACAAGGTTTCTATCCTTGGGGGAGTTGCGGCTGATTTGCCCTTTGACAAGAACGCACTGTGAAAGGCCCCTTGAATTCTTGGCGCGGGATGGTCGTCGATCCCTTTGTAACCCCGACTCGACCAGCGCACAACTCGACAAATTCTTGGCGCGGGCAGGACATTTCGCCCCGTGGGGGGAGAGCGGTACTGTTCCCCTCGCGGAGTGTCCTACATGAGGCAAGCGGCAAGGGACGATGGCGTGTCAAAGCAAGGTTGCGGAACATTAGGGTCGAGATTGTTATTTTCTGTTGTGTTTTCTTCTTAAAACAAGACTAGAGCCACTTTCTGTGGTATTTACCAAGGGAATCCCCAAGTAATGAAGCAGTCAAGGACACCCTCCACTGCAGTCGCTTTGGCTTACGGGAAAACAAAAGGGGACAAACACAACTTTGGAGGTCCCAGAGGAGTCGAAAGGCGGAGTCGCCAACTGTCCCGGGTCAAGAAAAGCATTTTCGAGGCCCCAAGCGTTCCAATAGAGCCCTCCAATGGAGGGTCCAATGATGCTTAGGGCGGGAAACATATTTCAAGCGTGGCTCGGGCGCTTTTTGGGCTGGTCGATTCCCTTGCCAGTGGCCAAGCTAATTACTCAAGCCATCGATAGCTTCGATCCTGGGTGAGATCGAAGAACCTTCTTGGGCGCGATAGGGATGGCCATCATGGCTTTGAAAGAGGCCGAGACAAATACTCAGATCAGGGTCCAAATTAAGAGTGGCCGCAGAGTGACCATTGCTTTTCTTGTTCTACCGTGCAGTGCCACTTCTGCAAACTTGTTTGGCGGGGGAACCCCACCCAAAGGCCCAAAGGCAAGCCCATGAAAGGGGGGTGCCTGTTGCCCCCAATTTGTTCAGCACCAGGTGGAGGGTGTCCAAAACTGCAGCATGCGTTGAGCTAAAAATGGGATCGTCCGTGTTGTGAAGTTGCGCATTTGATTTGGCAGATCCAACGCAGGACGACCTGTGTATTGTGGAATAACCGGGGTGATGCGAGTAAACTCAAGTCAACAACCAGCAGATTGCAGGAACACCGCGGCTTTCTACATTGGAGATGTTGGGATGAAATGACCCACCAAGCCGGGCATTGCTTCCATCAAATGCTCAGGAGTCTGGAAACCACCGATATGAAACAAATTGAATCCGGACGAACAACTCCATAGGCAAAGCAGCTAACAAAAACCCACGACCCCCTCCTTTGGCCGAAGGCTTGCGCAAGGGTCCCTTTTTTAGGGCTTATTTCAATTGAAAACCAAGGGACTGTTTTAAGACACACCCATGAACTAAAATGATGCTACCCCTTTGTTTGTACAGTTGTAGCACCATTCGGAAACTGTGCAAAATTTGACAAGTGCTGTTGCACTTCTAACTTCAGAGCCGGGACCGTAGCAAAGAGCTCGAAACCCTTTCGGCGTCAAAAGACGTTCAACAATTGTTCAACATACGTTCAAAAAGCGTTCGAAACCGGTTCTAGAGCGTTCGGAAGTGTGGTGACAATTTGGTCATATGGCGCTAGCAAACCCAAACGTGTGCAACAAAAAGTCCGTTCCAGGCTGAGTTTTGCGATTTGTCCATTTGGCGCTACAAGTGTAAATATTGAGCTAGCCTCTCCAATCAGCCAAGTGAAATCAGATCCTGCATCCAAGACGTCTCCGCCGTTCTTCCATGCTTGGAATGTGGCCCCCGTCGGCATTTTTGTGGTCGCATGTTCGGTCTTTGTTCTATTTGGGATTTTGTTTGTCTGGAGGCGCGCGTCAGAGTCTCCTTTGGAAACCAGAGGGGGAAGGCACTCCCACTAAAGCAATCCACCAATGGGAAGTGATATTACACCTGTGGCTGTATCTCAAATAAACCCCCCAGACCTTCGCTTTGAAGAGCGAGACCACCTCGGATTCAACATTTCCCCCTAACCACCCAGAATCCAAAATTTTGAAAAAATAAGAAGTTGCAAAATGGGACAAAGGGTTTTGTGTCAATGCGGACTCGCCAGGTGCTGCCGAGCTTCCGGCGCCGCTTCGCGCTGTCGCTCCTCGATGGATTCGCGCGAATCGCGCTCGGGCTTCATACTTGACCCGATGAAAAAGCCCGACCAGGTTAAAAAGCCCCTGATTAAAAAGCCCCTGACTAAAAAGCCCCTGATTAAAAAGCCCCTGACCAAAAAGCCCTGATGAAGTTGACTTAAGCCCCTGATTAAAAAGCCTTGCCAGGTGTTTGGGTCGGGGAAGTTTTCATGGAATGGGCTCTGGGAAAGGGGTGACAGCTTCGGGTTGCGGCATTGGGAAAGCTTCCCAAAAAAAACAGGTCTTCCCTTTGAAATTCTTTTTTTCGGGTGTCGGGTTGGGGGCCCAAGTTGTTCGAAGCCTGGCTATCCTACGAATTGCATGAAAACCCCGAATTTTCAAGTTCGGTCTTGGGTGCTTGGGGGAGCCCCATGGCTGGCTTCCAGCCTTTCAAATGCCTAAAACACGGGTGCCTTCAAAAAGGGTTTTTTGAGGTTTCCCTTCTGGCTGACCCTTCTCAACCGCAACACAGCGGCTTCGTGCTGAGGCTTTGGTTTGTGTCACCTCGAGCTGGACAAGACTGACCTCGACCCGACTCGCATGTGCGGGCCGGAGAGCTGCGGTGTTCCTTTTTTTCGATCCCAAAACGGGTAGACCCTCAAGAAGGCGACCTGTAACTGTTGTATCCTCTTGGTAGCTCAGCTTGGCGAATTGTTTGCGATGTGTCTTTTTTCCAAAAAAAATGGGTTTGAGCCTCAAAGAAGGGACTCCAAAAGGTGATTTTCCTTTGGCTTCCCTCAAGAAAGAGAAACCCGAAAGCGTACCCTTACAAAACAAAAACACACACGCAATATTTCCCCTTTTCTTCTCAAGCTCGTCGAATCATTCCCTGTACTCAAGCTTCCAAACTGTCGCAAGCGCGATCCAATCTTCCCCCATTTGCTCCAGACAGGTTAGCACAGACAGGTCGTTTGATCCCTTTGATGCCTTTCTGCGGCAACCAGTTGAATCCTGCTTGGGTCATTTGCGCAAAGATCCATGATTCTCCAAACCTTATGACGATTCGAAGACACGGGTAGAACATCGGGGTTGGGTCCTCTTGGTCTTCCAACAGGGCCCATGTTCTACTACCGTGACACGGTGCTTGACTTGCCAGTGCGACGGGCTGGGAATGCGAGGATGACCTTGTATTAAAGATCCCTTGTGGTTTCCTTGGAAATCCCATGAACGGTTCATTTCAAAAACTGCAACGATTCCCGGAGAACCAACCAGTTTTCTTTGCGCCAAGGCGGGACATCGTTCTGATCAGCTCTCGACACGGCGGGGGAAGGGGGGGGGTGAAGGGAATCAATGAATCTGCCAATCCCGCAAAGTGGAGTTGTCTTTTTAGTGTCCCTTACTTGGGGTTGCTTGAAACGAAGTTCCAGGGAAAAAAAAACATGTTTCTGTTTTGGGGGGTGAGGCGGCTGCGTTAGAGGCTAAGCCGTGTTTGTTCCTCTCTTAACAAAGCCCAGGCCCCATGTGGGTATGGGTCAAAATTAAGCCACCATGGGACCACAGGTTTAGTCCATGGTTCCATTTACCAGGGTTCCCATTTTGGGTACCTATTTTTGACCCACACCCATGTGGCTGGCCATAGACCAGCACTTTTACGCCTGCCTGCAAGCCGCAGGCGTAGAAGCATGCGGTCGCCTGGCTGGGACTGTTGGAACTGGGCTTTGGCTCTGTTCAGAGATTTGGGCCATGACCCCTTTCTTTTAGGTGACCCGCCCAGTTTGAAAGGGTCATGGAAACTTCAGGTTGGTATATGGCTGTGGGTCAAAAGCAATGGGATCCTATGTTGGGGTTTTCGGTGCACAAAACCCATTTTAGAACCCCCATTTTGGGGTGGTGCCCGCCCATTTTAGTCTATTTTAGTGGGGATTGGGATGTTCACTGGGACGATTTGGATTTTGACCCATGGCTATTTGTTTAAGGCACCTTTTCGAAAGTTGATTTGAAGGGAAGTCAAAGGACCACCATGAGGATCCATCCCCCTACTGTGGATGGACGAAATCCTGCACCACTTTGACACCGTGAGAAACCATTGTTTGTTGGCATTTACCGGGAATCATCCTTCCAGGCTTTCTTAGGTGGTGCAGGATTCTGTCCATCCACAGTATTTGGACCACCATGAGGATCCATCCCCCTATTTGGAGGTGATTATGCCCATGTTGAGGCTTTCTCTTTGGGACCGTGACATGACCCAAGGCCTCCATGCCCGGATGAATGCTGGAAAGCTTGTGTTTGTTTGAGGGAGGTCTCGTAGAGTCCGTCCAGATGCCCTTTTTGTTGGGGGGAATTTCTGGGGCTTAGGATTCTGGGATCTTGATGCAGGTGTGAGTGCCTGGCCAACTTAAAGCTTCTCGTTTCTCCAATGCTCGTGGTTTCAGCCCGTCCCTTGCCATCGTTAAGGGATCCCTTGCGATCCCTTTTCAACGGCCTCAGGTCCTTGGTGCAAGAAGTAGACATAGAATGAACCCAATGGCTTCGGTCGAGTGAGAAGGAAACCGCAAGAGTTGGACACATTGGACGGTTGTTGCATGCAACTCAGGGACCCTGCCGACACCAGCAAGAAGAGCGAGAAAGAAGAACCAAAGTGGATCCAGGCGTTCTTTGTTGGAATCACTGGATGACCTTTGTTCAGCAACTCGCATGGAAACAATCAGTCCTTCTCATAGGATCCGTTTCGTGGAAACATATGGAGTCGGTTTATTTAAGGTGAGTTCAATGCTACGTTGGATGCCAAGAATCTATAGCCCTGGTTGACTTGAATTTATTCTGGTGTTGCAGCCACGCGATTCGCTCGGTTTTCTCTGTGGGCACGAGCATGCAGAAAGTTCTGCACTATTCCTAAAGTTTCCCTAAAGTACAGCACTGTTCGGCTCCTGCATGCAGAAGTGCTGTACTGTCCCTGAATGTTGGGTCTTGGGCAGCCAGATTTGAAGCACTGTTGGGCACGAGCATGCAAGGAGTGCTGTACTGTCCCAAAAATCTGCTTTGGGCGGCAAAGTGCTATGCTGTCCCTAAAAACTTGTTTTTAGTATTGATGCCCAAGACTGGTTTTGGCATGCCATTTTAGGCTTTTTAGGGATTGTGCAGCACTTTGGGCTTCCAAAGCTTTGTTTTTAGGAGCAATACAGCAGCACGAGCATGCAGAAAGTGCTGTACTGTCCCTAAGAAGCTTATTTTTCGGTACGGATGCTCAAGGCTGGTTTTGAGATGAGATGTTAAGTTCTTTAGGGATAGTACAGCACTTTTGGCTTTCAAAGCTTGGATTTTCGGGGCAGTACAACAGTTTTGGGCTTTTGTATGCAGAAAGTGCTGCACTGTCTTGAATGGCGTGCTTTGGAGAAGCCGACGCATAATTTCATTTGAGACGCAGGGGCTGTCTTGTGTGGGTTGGATTAGGATGTTATAAAAGAGGCCCAGGGGTCTTGCTTGAGCCAATTCAGGCAGTTTGCAGGTTCTTTTGGGCCCTTGAAGCCGCTGCTCAGCCCAAGTTGTTTTCGAGACAAGTCCGGGACCTTTGGCCGTCAGGCGCCAATCGCGAAGATCAAGTGACCACGCGCGCCTTGCGGGACGGAGCTTCCGCGTCAGAGCTTGCGGATCTGTGAGCTCCAGCCGAAGCCAGGCGGCTTGATGGCCTCAGGCTTGCTAGGCAAGCTCCCCTGGTCTGCGCCAGTAGGTGGTTTGTCCCATTCGGGTTTCTGACCTCGGAATTGGTAGATGGTTTTTCCCAAAAGGTTTCATCCACTGGTGCTTCCATAGAGACCACGGTTCGTTTTGCGCAGCCCCGAGAGGCCCTTGTGCGCAGCCAAGCCCAAAAGCCCAGCAAGCCTCTCGGCGGCGCGGGAACCTTTTGCATCCGGAAGGCAAAGGAAGCAGAAAGAGGCGGAAGAGCGTTTCGGTGGATGCACAAGGAACAAGACGACGTGAATTACTACCATTTGCTGAGATTTTGTGCTAAAATCGGGTTACCTCAGCGTGTGTGTACAGCATCCACCGAAAGGGGCAGAGTCGTCGAAATTTGGCGCCTTCGAGCGAGGAAAGGTGAGCCTGGCGTTTGAACCCAGGGGCAGTAACTGTGCATGACTCTCGGGGGGGAGAGTTGAGTGGGGAATTCTAGGGGTAACTTCCTCATTCTTTCCAGGGATCCTTTTGCTTTCTAGAAAAACCACCAAAAACCCTGGGGAAATGGCGATCGGTTTCTGACAAGGACGATGGCTGAAAAGAATGAAAAAAAAATCAACTTTTCGAGGACTGGCGATTTCTCGCAGTTTGGCACAAAAGTTGTTTCCTCAAGCTGCAGGTCGTCAGGTCAGGGCCGAGCCCCAAGAGGATGGCCCAACTACCTGCCATGGCCTATGGCCAGGTGGCGCGGATGTTCTACGACGAGCTGCCCAAGGCGACCCAGCCCAGTGGGTTGCTTCCTTTTTCCTGTTGTTGTTTTTGGGGAAGGGTTTCCCTTTCGAGTCAAGCAACCGAAAAAAACGGGGCCCTTTTTTGGGGCTTCTTAAAAGATACCTTTTGCCCATTTGAAACATGGCCTTTTCCACCAAGATAAAGGGAAGCCACCATTTACGAGGCAATGTTCAGGTGTATAATGTAAGGATCCCTGTTTTTTTTTCCCATGGAAATCCACTGGGCGTCTGAGGTGATGCAAGAGGATGAGCTGCTCTTGAAGAGGAGGATCCAGGAGCGCGTCGAGAGGATGAAGCTGGACGGACCACAGGTGCTGAAGATACTGGTTGATGCATGCCAGCCGGGTGCCAAGTCCCTGGATGAAACTCAGTTGTTCAGTGGCACCCATTGTGTTCCCTCTTTTTTTTTGGTGGCTGCCCCATTCAAAATGGTCTTCCAAAAAAAGGGTTCCAATTCTTTTTTTCCGGGGTCACTGAACAACTGAGGAAAATGAGACTTTTGTGGAACTCTTCAAAGACACCGAGCAGCTCTTTGCCAATGCAATCACAGCCACTCGCTCTGCCCAGGTCTTTGCCCAAACCATGTTCAAGAAGGTGGTCTTGTCATCCTGTATTTGCGAAGAAGACCGCAGGGTCATTCAGGCGTATTGGGACCCGTACCGTGATCCGGCCTATGACAGCGCCTTTTTGACAGACGAGCTATGGTGCATCCAGTGTGGACACCCACAGCTACTGACATACGATTCAAAGATTGGATGCCCAGGAGAAGGAACAAAGGCGTTCCACGGATATCAAGTTTGCCCTCAGGGCTGGATAAAGCTTGCCGTCAAGACCAAGCGTGCACCCTCTGAGTGGCTCGAATGGCACAAAGCATATCATGGAACCTGCCTTCGGAATGTAGACCTCATTCTTGAACAGGGTTTGAAAATACCCGAGAAGGCCGTTCATGGAGCAGCTGGCGCAGGCGGCAAAATGGTGATCTATGCATCGCCATGTGTTGAGTACTCAGCCCATTTCCTCTACACTGGCCAAAGCACCGTATGTCAGCACAGCCTTGAACAGGTCCGCGAGATCGAAGGAGACTCCAAGTCCTGGGTGCAATACGTCTTCGAGGTGCGGGTCCGTCCGGGATCCTATCGCGTGCAAGGGAACACCTTGCACGAAACACTCTGGCCGGAAACGACTTTGGAATTCGACCTGATGTGCAATTCCAAAAGCTTGGAATGGATCATTGAGAAGGAGGAGGACGTTGAGATCACTGGAGTCCTCATCCGGCAGCTGCCAAAGGCACCTGCGGACTGGAACAAGGAGCGGATTGCCAGGATGAAGCAGCATGTGGAGTGGAAAGATGGCTGCGCCACCCGTAACTCAGTTGTTCAGTGGAACCCCTTTTTCCCCTTTTTTTTGGGTGGCTGCCCCACTAAAAATGGTCTTCCCAAAAAAGGGTTCCCTTTTTTTCCCAAGGTCACTGAACAACTGAGGTAAACGAGACCATGGCAAAGATCCCGATAGCAAAGTCGCCCCTCGCGAAGGCAAGTGGCAGTGGAACGCCTCCACGACCACATTGAGCCGTGCTGATGACCAAGATTGGCGAGACTACGGTCAGGACATCAGCCAAGCCATCGAGGGAGCCTACTTGGCGTACCAGCGCTTTTGCTTCATCGGAGATTTAGGGGGAAATCCGTACGTGATTGATTTCCAGAGCTGGTGCAACGCAGGGGGAGAAGGTCCCATTCAGTTGCGCGCAGACAGTGGCAACCAAGAAGGTTGGCGCCAACGTGCAATTCGGCGAGTTCCGAAAGAGTCATGATTGGCCTCGTTGAGGTTTGATCTGGCATGCCCTACCGCACAGGGGCAGCCAAAATTTTCCGCAGATTGCACTCTGCAGATTTGCCGTGGAGGAAAACACATGCTACGGTGGCCGTTGAATTGTCTAAACCCTAACAAGCCGTGAGGAAACCCTGTGAAAGGAAGATGGCTAATTCTGAAATTCAGCATCACCCGCTCAACGACTCAAGGAGAATGATTACGTGCCCCGTCTCGGCACATGACCCCAAGTATACTGCAATGTATTCGCCTTTGTGCCATAGCTTGGGATTGTCTCCAAATGGGTCAGAGGCCCAAAAGGGCGGTCAGCCTTTGGCGAAGTAAAGCTTTCAGGTCAACGGGCCGTTGGAATTTGTAGGTCCCGAAATCCCATGTGGAGTGAATCTGGAAGGTGCGTGCGGCCCTCCCGCAGGGGAGCGTCTAGACTCTAAAGTGTCAAGGCTCGAATTTGAGGTTGCAAGCGTGGTGCTTGACAGACATCATGATTCAAGCCAGACATGTTGGGCTTTGAATGCCGCTGGGGATGGTATCATCCTTGCAGTTTTGGGCTCAAGCATGACAGCATGCGACTTGCGCTTTGCACGCCATAACAAAAAAAAAAAAAAGAAAAAAAAGAAAAAAAGATGCAGTTGCCGCGGCACCCGAAAACCAGTGCTGTGAGATCGATTTGAGCTTTGAGCTACATAGAAGTACAATGCATGAACATGAGAGACACCTCAGAGACAAAACGCCATCTCGGCGTCGCACTCCTTCGTTTTCGGCTTCATGGCGCCCAAGCGCATCCGCCGGAAGCGGGGGGAGACGCTCAGCCGCACCAAATTTGGCCCTCAGATTGTTGATACTGTCTCCACTTGTATCGAGACTTGGCTGCGGTTGTCAGTTGTCAAAACCGTTTTGGGATTCCATTTGGGGTGGTAGGTGAATTCACCACCCATTTTAGAACCTATTTTAGTGGGGATTGAATCGGATGTTCACTGGGGGTACGGGCTTTTGACCCATGGCCACTTGGGTCAAAAGACGGTCTGGATTTGCGTGTTTGCTGGTATTTGCCTGTTCTTCTTCCTGTAGGTTCTTTCTGAGTGCTCTTTTGGTACTCTTTTAATCTCGTACAGGGGGTGGTTCCACAAAAGCCACATCCGAACCGTTTTATAGAGTACGAGAAGAGGGGCCATAGAGTGAAGCCTGGTATCTGCTGAATGTCCAAACGCAATGGCTATTTCTTGGGCCCTTTCATAGCGTAGCCAAAGCGAGGAAAACCCAAGTATGGTCGATGGGGTTGTTGTGCTGGTACCGGTGTCCTTGGTGAAGATGGACAGAATCGGAGGCGACGTTTTTGTTTTTGTTCAGTCTTGTTCTATCATGGGGGGGGGCTGCGCCCCCCCCCCCAAACCCCCCCGCCTATGTTTGGCGAAGCCCGACGTTTTCGTCGTCCTTGTTCAGTCTTGTTCTATCATGGGGGGGGCTGCGCCCCCCCAACCCCCCTGCCTATGTTTGGCAAAGCCCCAAAGTTTTCCGTTGTTCTTGTTCAGTCGGGTTCTATCATGGGGGGCGCTGCGCCCCCCCAACCCCCCTGCTTATTCTTTGGCGAAGCCGGACGATTTTCGTCCTCCTTGTTCAGTCTTGTTCCATCATGGGGGGGCTTGCGCCCACCCCAACCCCCCCGCCTATGTTTGGCAAAGCCCGACGTTTTTCGTTGTTCTTGTTCAGTCGGGTTCGGGTTCGAATTCGGGGTTCGGGTTTAGCCGGGTTCGGGTTCGGGCTCGGGCTCAACCTCCTAATTTTTTGGTTGGGGGGGGGGGTGGGGTGCGGGTTCGGGTTCGGGTTTAGCCCCTTTTTTTTTTTTGGGGGGGGGGGGTCGGGTTCGAGTTTGGGTTCGGGTTCGGGTTCGGGTTCGCTTTTCTCTTTTTTTTGGGTTCGGGTTCGGGTTCGGGGGCGGGTTCGGGTGTTATTTTATTTAAGGGCTGCCGCCCAGTGCCGCCGACCCCTGGATTTAGTTGTGGTTTTGGAGCACAAAAAACAGTGCCCTTGGTATTGGTTTCTTTGGTTTCTTTTGGGTGAAATGTTAGTGGCCCCAAAAGGCTAATCTTGTATTTCAGGGTTTTGTTTGCATTTTTGAAGACACGAACAGGGACTGTGACTTGCTGGGCAACAAATGATCCCTGTCATGATCACTATCATCGTAGCATCCTCTGCATTACCAAGGGTGCCTAGCGATGATCATGACTACGCATCACTATCGAAACGGCACCTCGCCTCAGATGCCATTTGTGTCATTGAGATTTGGAGTCCTGCCTTGATGATAATCATCACTACGCATCATTCGCAGCATCTGTGGCAATCATGAGGATAATCATCACTACGCATCCCCAGCATCTCCAGCAGCGATGATCATAATCATGACTACGCATCACTGTCGAAACGGCACCTCGCCTCAGATGCCATTTGGGTCATTGAGATTTGGAGTCCTGCCTTGATGATAATCATCACTACGCATCATTCGCAAGAAACCAAAGAAACCAAAACCAAGGGCAGTGTTTTTGGTTGCTCGAAAACCACAACTAAATCCAGGGGTCGGCGGCACTGGGCGGCAGCCCTTGAACAAGAATGAGATGATGATGAGCATCATGATGATGATGAGAAGAGCGATGACATCATAATAAGGATGATCATGATGATGATTATGATGATAACTATCATCGTAACACCCTTTGCATCACCAGTGCTGCCTAATAAGAGATGATGATGACCGTGATGATGATGATGACAAGGATGAGGACTGTGATGATAACTATCATCGTAGCATCCTCGGCATCACCAGTGCCGCAGTGCCGGCTACTAAGAGACGATGATGACCATGATGATTACGATGACAAAGACGAGGGCTGTGATGATATATATCATCGTAGCATCCTCGGCATCATCAGTGCCGGCTAACAAGAGATGATGATGACCATGATGATAGTGATGATAAGGATGAGGACTGTGATGATAACTATCATCGTAGCATCCTCTGCATTACCAATGGGGTCTAACGTTACTATTGAAATGCATGGTTAATCAGTGCCGGCTAATAAGCGATGATAATAACCATGATGATAGTGATGATAAGGATGAGGACTGTGATGATAAGTATCGTCGTAGCATCCTCTGCATTGCCAATGGGGTCTAACGTTACTTTTGAAATGCATACAAGAATAAGAACAAGAATGAGATCATGATGATCATGATGATGATGATGAGAAGAGCGATGACATCATAATAAGGATGATCATGATGATGATTATGATGATAACTATCATCGTAACACCCTTTGCATCATCAGTGCTGCCTAATAAGAGAGGATGATGACATCCTCGGCATCACCAGTGCCGGCTAATAAGAGATGATAATAACCATGATGATAGTGATGATAAGGATGAGGACTGTGATGATAAATATCGTTGTAGCATCCTCTGCATTGCCAATGGGGTCTAACGTTACTTTTGAAGTGCATATAAGAATAAGAACAAGAATGAGATGATGATGATCATAATGATGATGATGAGAAGAGCGATGACATCATAATAAGGATGATCATGATGATGATTATGATGATAACTATCATCGTAACACCCTTTGCATCACCAGTGCTGCCTATGGTGATGATCATCATGATGATGATGAGAAGAGCGATGACATCATAATAAGGATGATCATGATGATGACTATGATGATAACTATCATCGTAACACCCTTTGCAAGTAAGAGATGATATTTAACCATGATGATAGTGATGATAAGGATGAGGACTGTGATGATAACTATCGTCGTAGCATCCTCTGCATTGCCAATGGGGTCTAACGTTACTTTTGAAATGCATATAAGAATAAGAACAAGAATGAGATGATGATCATCATGATGATGATGAGAAGAGCGATGACATCATAATAAGGATGATCATGATGATGATTATGGTGATAACTATCATCGTAACACCCTTTGCATCACCAGCGCTGCCTAATAGAGATGGTGATGACCGTGATGATACTGAGGACTGTGATGATAACTATCATCGTAGCATCCTCGGCATCACCAGTGCCGGCTACTAAGAGACGATGATCCTCGGCATCACCAGTGCCAGCTAATAAGAGATGATGATGACCATGATGATAATGATGACAAGGGACTGTGATGATAACTATCATCGTAGCATCCTCGGCATCACCAGCGCCGGCTAATAAGAGATGATGATGACCTGATGCTAGTGATGATAAGGATGAGGACTGTGATCATAACTATCGTTGTAGCATCCTCTGCATTGCCAATGGTGTCTAACGTAGCATCCTCGGCATCACCAGGGCGGCCCGAGACTTACCCCACGGGCCCAGTATCCCTAGCACTCCTTGTGCCGAAAAGTAAGGGGCTCATTTTTTGAGATAGCGCCCCCTGCGCCCAAGCCTAAATGAGTCCCCTGTGTGGCAGCTACAATGGGCCAGAGCGGGGCGTTAAGCCCCAATCTTCAGGGGCCGGGGGGGGCAGTCATCATGATCATCATGTCCACGCAGCTTTTGCATGTCAAACCCTCTCTGACACCACAATTGAAACGTGTATCAAAAAATAAGGATGATGACGAGGATGATGATGTTGAAGGATATAGAAATGATGATGATGATGATGTTGAGGATAAGAATGATGAAGGATCATATCGATGATGATGATGATGATGATGGGCATCCGTAAGATGCCAGTAGCCATATGCTTGCCTCAAAGATTAATCCATGCGCTTGTACTGCAACCACCCTTCCCGTGCGCCTCCCCCTTTGAGGAGAAGGGGTCGGCGGATTTTGTGGGTGGGGGCTGCGCCCCCCCCAATCCCCCCGCCTATGTTTGGCAAAGCCTAACGTTTTTCGTCCTCCTTGTTCAGTCTTGTTCTATCATGGGGGGCGCTGCGCTCCCCCAAACCCCCCGCCTATGTTTGACAAAGCCCGACGTTTTCGTTGTTCTTGTTCAGTCGTGTTCTATCATGCGGGGGGCTGCGCCCCCCCCCAACCCCCCCGCCTATGTTTGGCGAAGCCCGACGTTTTTCGCCGTCCTTGTTCAGTCTTGTTCTATCATGGGGGGGGGCTGCGCCCCCCCAACCCCCCTGCCTATGTTTGGCGAAGCCCCGACGTTCTTCGTTGTTCTTGTTCAATTCTGTTATTCCTGGGTGTTCAGTCTTGTTCCATCATGGGGGGCCTGCGCCCCCCCCAACCCCCCCGCCTATGTTTGCCAAAGCCCGACGTTTTTCGTTGTTCTTGTTCAGTCGGGTTCGGGTTCGGGGCTCGGGTTTAGCCATTTTTCTTTTGGGGGGGGGGTTCGGGTTCCGGGTTCAGGTTCGGGTTCGGGCTCACCCTCCTATCATTTTTTTTTTGGGGGGGGGGTTCGGGTTCCGGTTCCGGTTCCGGTTCGGGTTCGAGCGGGTTCGGGTGTTTTTTTTTTTTGGGGGGGGGTTCGGGTTCCGGTTGCGGTTCCGGTTCCGGTTCGGGTTCGCTTTTTTTGTGTTGGGGGGGGGTTCGGGTTCGGGTTCGGGTTCGGGTTCGGTTCGGTTTCGGGTTCGGGTTCGGGTTCGGGTTCGGGTTCGGGCGGGTTCGGGTGTTCTTTTTTTTTTGGGGGGGGGGTTCGGGTTCGGGTTCGGGTTCGGGTTGGGGCGTGGCCGGGAGGGGGAGAGGTTCGGGTTCGGGTTTGGGTTCGGGCGGGTTCGGGTGTTATTTTTTGGGAGGGGGGGGTCCGGGTGCGGGTTCGGGTTCGGGTTCGGGTTCGCTTTTTTTTTGGGGGGGTTCGGGTTCGGGGGTTCGGGTTTAGCCATTGTTCTTTTTGGGGGTTCGGGTTCGGGTTCGGACTCAACCTCTTATTTATTTTTTTGGGGGGGGGGGTTCGGCTTCGGCTTCGGCTTCAGCTTCGGGTTCGGGCGCGTTCGGGTGTTTTTGTTTGGGGAGGGGGGGGGTCGGGGGGTTCGGGTTCGGGTTCGGGCTCGGGTTCTTTGGGGAGGGGGGGGGGGGGTCCAGGTTCGGGTTCGGATTCGGGTTCGCTGTTTTTTTTTTTTTGGGGGGGGGGGGTGTGGGTTCGGGTTCGGGCTCGGGCTCAACCTCTTATTTAAGGGCTGCCGCCCAGTGCCGCCGACCCCTCCACTGGGGGCCAGCCCAGGTTTTTTTTGTTCTGGCAGCGGTTTTTGGCTGGTTCAGGCTTGCTTGCTTGCTTGCTTGCTTGCTTGCTTGCTTGCTTGCTTGCTTGCTTGCTTGCTTGCTTGCTTGCTACGGTGCATTTGCGAAACTTGCTACGCTGCTTTCGGCGCGCAGGCCAGCCGGCGTGTGGCGCAGCGGGTGCAGCAGGGCCGCGCTCGCGGGCACAGCCTCGTTTCTCAGGTTCGCAGTTTTCTCTGTGTACTGGCCCGCATTTTGGTGGCGTTGTCGCAGGACTGCGTTCTAGCAGGCTTTGGGTCGGCTGTGCCTGTGCAGCAAGAGGTCACGGGCGTGGGTTCGAGCTGGGCCGCGGGGAAGGGGCGCAAGGAGGCGGCGTCACATTCTTGAAAACCCGCAGCATTACCGGGCGATTGTACAGTTTGGGGCATGTCTTGCATCATTCGGGCAGCGTCATGACCGCGAAAGCGGCAACTTGTACGGGACGCTGCCGCTATGCATTGGCATGCCGGTATCAGCAACTGACCACTTGGACCGCGAACGACGCGTGCTTCGCGGCTGCGCGGGGACTGTGTGTGGCTGGACGCACGCGGGCGACAAAAGCGAGGTGACGCGTGCGGACGGGCATGTGCGTTATTGGGCGGAAATGCCAGCGGCCGTGTACGTGAAGTTCCGCA
Source organism: Effrenium voratum (assembly GCA_963377175.1). NCBI lineage: Eukaryota > Dinophyceae > Suessiales > Symbiodiniaceae > Effrenium > Effrenium voratum. The sequence continues at coordinate 1,375,187 of CAUJNA010003316.1, forward strand.
CGAGCAAGACATGGCGCGTCGATGGCATACAAGGAAACTGCGTCCTGCCCGTTGCGCCAGTTCGAAGTGCGTGGTTCCTGGATGGGAAACGCAAGAAACCACAGCTTCGCGTGTCTCGCCGACAGCCGTTTGCGTTGACAGCGCACGGGGCGCAAGGGATAACAGCAGTCAACGGCGCAGTCGTGGACATAGCCATGAAGAAGGGAGACAACCCGTTGACATCGTACGTGGCCATGACGCGGGTTGAAGGGAGACAGAAGCTCGCCCGTTCGACTTGGAGCCGTTTCAACGCGGAGACGATTTCGGCCGTAACCTGCTTTTGCGAGTTTGGAGGGGGGAGGTCATCGATTGGGAAGCCATTCGAAAAAAGTACCTCATCGAGAAAGAGTGCGTCGAATGCCTGCAGCGGAAGGGTCGTTGCGCGTACACTGCGGGGCGATGGAAACGAGAGGACGCGAGCGGAGTGTGTAAAGAATGCACCGGGCGGCACGAAAGCGCAGGCCACCCGTGGCAATGCTGCGTTTGCTACTACTGGCAGCCTCGGGCAGGGTTCCTCGAGAAGTGGCATAGAACGCGAAGCGAGCTGCAACGAGTCTGCTGCAATTGCATCGAAACCCATGCGTGCGCGCGTTGCGGAGAGTCGAAAACAGAGAGCGATTTCAGCAAGGCGGCGTGGCAAACACGGCGCAAGGCGCGCCAAGTGTGCAAGGACTGCAGCGCAAACGAACGAGGCCATTGGACATGCGTGCAGTGCAAGGAGAGATGCGCAGTTGCCGCGTTCTCGCGGTACAAGAGGGCGCGGAACGGGAAGCAACAGTGCAATGCCTGCCTCCGAGCACGTGACACAAAAGCGATCGCCAAGAAGAGCGCCGCGCGATTAGCGCGCAGACGCGCAGCCCAGAAGCGCCGGGCGCTGGCCGAGATCCGCGCATGCATCGCAGACATTATTCGCGCGCGGGAAATGCGCAGCGCAGCGGTGCAGGCGTTGGAGCCACGCGACCGAGGAAAGGAGGCCGAAAAGAAGGCAGAGCGCTCGCAGCGAACGTACACTTGCCCGCACTGCAGCGCCGACGTGGAGTCAGGCGTCTGGAGCGGCACGGTTAACTCGCGACGGCATTGCGGGCGCCGCTTCCAAGTTTGCGAGGGACAGGTTGTGCGCCGAGAAGATGGCGCGAGGTACGAGCATGCGTGTCCGACCTGCGGAGCGACAGTGCAGTCGAGCACGAGGCAAGGCCGGATCCGGGTCCAGCACAAAGAGCCAAACAGCAAACGCTTTTGCCAGACCAAGGACTGGCGCACGAAATGACGTGTGCGGAAATCTGGCAGCGCAGCGCAAAAATCTTGCGCATCGGTCCTGCATGCCTGCTCGCAAGAACAGCTTCGCGTACAGCGTGCAAAGAGGCCGCGCTCGTTTTGCCACAGCGAGCACCAGGCAAAGGAGTGCGCCGGCAGCAGAAAGGAAGAAAAAAGGCCGAACGGGCGGGCCGTGACAGAGCTTCAGCGCGGAAAGCTGTGCCCAGCAGGTAGTTGAGCACTCTCGGCCTCCTCAGCTCAGGGGCAGTTGGTGTAGTGGCATCACACCCGCGCAGCATGCCTGAGGGGCCGGGTTCAATCCCCGGCCTGTCCATGCCCATGTGCGCCTGCGTCTGTCACCGTTTCCTATCCCTGGTCTTTCTCCCTTTGGGTTTGCTGTGCGTCTTGCCAACGGCGGCTGCTCCGCCGCGCAACCAGCAAGAACAGCTTCGCGTCCAGCGCGCTGGGAGGCCGCACTCGCTTCGCCGCAGCGAGCACGAACCAAAGGAGTGCGCCGGCAGCCTGCTCCGCCGCGGCCGGGTGCCTAACGTCACGTTTGAGTCCAATACGCAGCAAGGCTATCGGTCCAGAGGGAGCGGCCAGCCACAAAAGCTTCGCTTCCCGCGCTTTGCCAGGCCGCACTCGTTTGTCCACAGCGAGCACCAACCAAAGGAGTGCGCCGGCAGCAGAAAGGAAGAAAAGAGGCCGAACGGGCGGGCCCGCACTCGTTTGCGCACAGCGAGCACCAACCAAAGGAGTGCGCCGGCAGCAGAAAGGAAGAAAGAAGGCCGGACGGGCGGGCCGTGACAGAGCTTCAGCGCTGAAAACTGTGCCCTGCAGGTGCTTCAGCGCTTCAGCGAGCACCAACCAAAGGAGTGCGCCGGCAGCAGATAGGAAGAAAACAGGCCGAACGGGCTGGCCGTGACAGAGCTTCAGCGCGGAAAGCTGTGCCCAGCAGGTAGTTGAGCACTCTCGGCCTCCTCAGCTCAGGGGCAGTTGGTGTAGTGGCATCACACCGGCTCAGCCTGCGTCTGTCACAGTTTATCCCTGGTCTTTCTCCCTTTCGGCCTGTCCATGCCCATGTGCGCCTGCGTCTGTCACAGTTTGCCTATTTCAGCAGCCCCAACTACTCCTCCAAGACAATGTTTGACTTTCACTCTTTCATCATCGTACTTCAGACTCAAGAATCCTTCAAGACAGAAATGTTGAATTTAGATGTTTCAGGATGGAGCCCAGGCTTTTATTTGCCAGATCTCCTTTTGATCTACACTTTGTGGGTCAACATCCCTAGTATCACCGGGCTCAGTCTCACCCTGATCTGTCGCCACCGCAAGACAGGCGTGAGCCCCACGCTGCGTTGCAGGGCTGGTTTCAAGCCGCTTGAGTTCTTGCGGCAGGAATAGGGTAGGCTTTAGACAGCTTTAAAGCTTTGTCAGGGCTGGTTTTTGGTTCGTTTGGGGGCACCTGGGGAGTGACGACATGCAATGTGACCACCGCTTGGCATTAGTTGTTTTTTCAGCTTAGCTGCTTGTGGTTGAACTTGGGTAAACTTGGGTGGCGTCGGACTGGCTTGTGTCAGGCTTTGGGGCGCCTGGTTTTGGCGCGTTGCCCCAAACCACAAACCAGCAAAACTACAAATACCACCCCCCCTCCAGCAACAGTAAGCGCAGCTGAAACAGACACAAGCCAGCCCGACGCCACCCCCAAGTTTACCCAAGTTCAACCACAAGCAGCTAAGCTCGAAAAACAACTAATGCCAAGCGGTGGTCACATGTCGTCACTCCCCAGCTGGCCCCAAACGAACCAAAACCAGCCCTGACAAACAAAGCTTTAAAGCTGTCTAAAGCCTCCCCAATTTCAGCCGCAAGAACTTAAGCGGCTTGAAACCAGCCCTGCAACGCAGCGTGGGGCTCACGCCTCCACCCGCCCTCCTCTCTTGGTCACAGTCAGCCACTTCTTGTAGCGAGGTACTCCTAACAAGAAGCCAATCCTAGCAAAAGAAAAAGACACGTCGCGACCCACAGAACCCTCAATCTTCCCTTGTCCAATGTCCAGAAGCGCACCTTTCAATGGGGTGGGGTGCTTTTCTGTTTTGCACAGATGCAGATGGAGTGTGTCAACTATTTGTTTGCCATGGGGTTTCCGTAGATTTTCCTGTGGGCTTTCCCCTGGATTTGGCCTACCTAAGGGTTTCTTTGCGGGGAAGCTCCGGATACCCTTCGAGTACCCTGAGAATAAGACTCAACTAGCACACTCCTTCCAGGCTTTTCCCGAGAGTCAACCCTCGGTTTCTTTTTGAGAGCTGTGCGTTTCTGGAGTGATAGATTTATTCCTATAGAAGGTAAGCCTTTATGTCTTTGTTGGTACCACAACTCAATGGCTTGGGAGTTCTGCTCATGTTTTACGCCATCCGAGGTGCTCGACACTTTGGGATTTTCCGGCCTTGCTGCAGCTGCTTGTCTCCAAGAGTCGGCCGCGAAAGATCGCCTAATTTGAAATGGGTACGGTGTTCAATTGCGGCCCCTGTGGTGGACATCACTTACATGGAGATTCGTCTCCAGAAGCCCTTTGGGACGGTAGCCGCGAATAACAACTGGTGTTGCTGTTCGCGTGTGCTGCTCAGATGTAGTAATATCGCGGATGATGGTGTAGTCCCCCTCTCTCTCCCTCCCAGTCAAGGATTGTTGACGGTGTTTCATTGTAGTCGATTCATGTCAGGCTGAGGCAACGGCTTTTGAATCCTTTTCTAGCATCAGGTGCCCGCTCACAGAACCCCTGGTCTGTGATTTTCCACAAAGCAAAACGGCGGGGGGGGGGGGGGGAAGGGGGGGAGGGGGGGCAGAGTTGTTCAAGCTTTCCAGATCGTCTATTTCCCATCTAGTTTAGGAATCCGCATCTGCCTTCAACTTATCGTTTGTGGGGTGAGGCTTGCACTGGGTGGCGTGCGCTTGGGCAGGGCGGCTCTCCCAACCCTCAAAGTAAATTACGACCCTTCCACCCACTTACAGCTAGGTGAAGATGGCACAAAATTCCCTTTATGTTGGTAAGTAAAGTGGATAACTAAGCCCAAATGAGGGAATTGTACATGGAACCCGACAGAGCTTTCCTTCAAAAGGAGCTTGGTTCGGGGAGTTTCTGCTGACTCCATTATTGGCGGATGCGAGGATCAAACATGTTCTTTCCAGTGTTTGAATATTGCTTTTCCCGTGGTCGCGTCAAGTTTGCACGTGAAGGTGTGAGCTAGCTTACGTGTGCCATGGTCACCTGGTGGTCAGCAGCTTAGAAATTTAGACGGCCGGCTCGGCAACTCAAGTTTTGACCATGGCTCACATGTCGAGCACAGACGTGTGTGTGGGTGTGTGGGTGTGTTTGTGTTTGTGTTTGTGTTGTCAGTTTTGAGGCAGAACCAACTGGCCAGTAGTCTAAGCGTTATGGTGCTAATGTTACGTTTGCCTCCCACCCTTGCGGGGGTAGATGTAGCATCGATGTTGATTACATTTGACTTGACTGTGAACTCGAAGTGAATCTTCCGCAAGAACGTGTACTATTGGATGAAAGTGCAAGGGCACAACCTCCCCGTTGAGGCTTTGTGATCCCTTTCACACAATGCCATCCACTTTCACCCTTGAGTACTATGGCCATGGGAACCTTCTCAAAAGTGGTATGGTGGCCTAAATTGCGTCCTCTGAAGGGTCATAATAATCAACCAAAGACATGCCCCCATCGTTTAAGGGGCTGAACTTAAATGGACAACCAATGCCAGGGGGCAACTCAATATGACTTTTTACCTTGGTTTGAAGGCAAACCCAAAGAAAACTCACCCATTTTGGGGTCCCCCTATTCAACACATCACTTCTGAAACAACGGGAAGTCTTTGTTGGAAGCCCCACCGACCTCGAGAATGGGTGCTATTGAGCTTTACAGAGCGCTTGGACGTTGCCTTCCCGAAAAAAGATGGAGCCAACCATCACAGTTCACATGCGTCGCGGAACTCTAACCTGAAACACTTTCAACATACCTTCTGAGCACGCTCCGGAATCATTCTCATGGACAAAAGGTATGGAGGGTTCTTAGCTAGTGGATACAGGTAATTCTGAAAATCGCCAGACAGGTTTTATGGATGCTCCAGCCCTGTTCAATCCAACTCGAAGCCAGGGGAGCGGCACGGGAATCCGGATGGAATCTACATACATTCAAGGAACCCAGACCTTGACTTCAGTTGATGGACATGAAGTTGGGAACATTGAAGCCAGCCGAGCAGCTTCGTAATTATTTAACGGCAGAGAAGCGATGACGGTTTTTGTTGGGGTCAGTTCAACTATCCCAGACAATCCATGTTGGTTATACCGACATTTGAATGCATGAGGGTAAATGGGGGAAAAGAATCCCATGGAGGGTCTGAGGTTCCAGACTGGGGGATTCCAACAATTTTCATCTAAGTATAGTTGGCCCGCATGTAGGGGGGTCTACTCCCTTGTTTCAGTGGAGAGTGTATGAGCTGGCCAACCGGTAGTTTCCCGTTTGGGGCGGCATGGAAATGTCCTCCAAAAACTAGTTGGGGCCAGTCAAACTAGGGATTCCCGTAAGGGAACCTATAGGGGATGGTTTACAGGGAAATCATAGCGAACAAATCCTGCATTCCCTGAGAACCAGCACTTGCTCGCGCTTTCAACCCATTTTGGTCACATTGGAGCTTCTCGTTGGTTGAATCCTTATGACACAAATTCTCTGGCGAAGTCCGAGAACAATAAATGATAACAAGTCCGTTCTTGATGGTGAGTTCTTTGGTCATTCTCGTTCGCACAATTCTATCGGTCATTCTCTGGCGAAGTTAAGGGAAACAGTTAGAAATGGTTTATCCGGAAACCATAGGGGAGAAAGCAGCCCCATGTCCTGCTGAGAACCAGCAAGCTATAACCCTAACTCTTCAACTCTAAGCCTTTGAGGTTCTAGTGCTAGAACCCTCACACTTTGGTTAAATACTGACAACAAGTCCGTTCTTGATGGTGGCTTCCTTGATCATTCTCGCGTTGGAAATTCTAACGGTCATTATCTCGCGAAGTGAAGGGAAACCAGAAACAAAAAGTGGAAAAAGGGAAACCATAGTGAAACCACACCATAGGGAAACCCGTGGTTTCTTTTGCCATTATCTCGCAAATAGGGGATGGTTTATAGGGAAACCATAGGGAGAAACACAACCCTTTTGTCAATAAAAAAAAAAAAGAAGAACAACTTCCTCCCTTGGTTAAAACAATAAACACATGTCGAAAAAGGGAAACCATAGGGAAACCGTAGCGAAACCATAGGGAAACCGTAGGGAAACCGTAGGGAAACCGTAGGGAAACCACGCCATAGGGAAACCGTAGGGAAACCACGCCATAGGGAAACCGTAGGGACACCACAGCATAGGGAAACCGTAGGGAAACCACAGCATAGGGGAAGCCCATGGTTTCGCTGGTCGCTCGACATCGAGGCTTTTGGACTCGCTGGAGGTGAAGCGCAGCCACTCGGAGCCGCTGCTGCGCTGGGCGGCCGCCAAGGTGGTCCAAGGGGATGCGGACGGCTGGCGGGAGCTCGGCCTGCAGGACGCCCGGGGTTGGGCAGCTTGGGGGGGGGGTTTGGGGGGATGTGGGGGTTTGGGGGTTTGGGGGTTTGGGGGTTTTGGGGGTTTTGGGGGTTTTGGGGGTTTGGGGGGGTTTGGGGAGGTTGTTGTTGTGTTTGTTTGTTGTTTGTTGCTTTTTTTTGGGAGGAGGGTTTTGGGAAGGGGGGAAGGTGCCGTGGAAAGAGAAAGAGAGAGAGAGAGAGAGAGGGAGAGAGGGGTGAGTTCGCAGCCCAACACAAAAAAAAAAAACAGAACGAGAGATTGCAACATAGATTTTGAGATGTTCGGTCCACAGCACGGGAGGTAGCCCACTGGATTCCACCCCTCTTTCATTTTTTGTTTTTTTCTCCAAAATTTTCGAGTCCTGGGGATTTGGAGCCCACAAAAATGAGGCGGTCCCTGTCCCTTGAAAAGCTGGGTGAAAAAGGCTACCCTCTCAAAGAAGGCAAACCCAAGGATGTTCCCGATTGATGGTGCGAGGATCCAGCAATCATGGAAGCTGATCTAGGTCCCCCAGTACTCCCCTTTTACCCTTTTTTGGGGGAGGGTTCCCCTACTGAAATAGACTACAGAAAAAAAGGAAAACAACAAACAAAAACGAGTACCAAGCTATTCTAACCTGTCAAATCTGGAGGACCTAATCTCAGTCGCATTCCCGAAGACTACAGCTTCTTCAAATGCTTTCCGTTGGTTTCCCCGTAAACACACTCCAAAGACGGTACACCCCCAGCTTTTCCCTTGAGACTCACTTACCCCCCGAAATCCTATGGGATCCTACGGGTGTGAGGGAAATATCACCGGTAAACGAAAGCTTGAAGTATTCGCGCTGTCACAGCAGCCTTCCCAAGGTTCCCGAAGCTTGGGATGCGAGTTGGGATAAATACCTGGACACTTGGTACAAGCTGTTTTAACGGCAATTCGGGCGACACATAAAAAAAAAAGCGCGCCGTTCCAAAACACTGAGCTTCCTAAAACAACGGCTCGGCCTTCCAAAACTTTGGGGCATTTTGCTTGGATGTTAGGAATTTAGCTGTTTGCCAACTAATGAGTTTTCCATTAAACTACTAAAAGTTAAGCTTTTAGCAGGGGAGCAGAAAGCAACCGAGAACAGGGGTCTTGTTCTTCAATGTAGGGTGCGGATGAGGGACGCTTGCCAACACCTGGTTGCGTTCTTGTTTCTCGTCCGTGATACTGTGGATGGACAGGATCCTGCACCACCCTGGAATGATGATTCCCTGGTAAATGCCAACAAACAAGGGTTTCTCATGGTTTCAAAGTGGTGCAACATTTCGTCCATCCACAGTACTAAAGTGGTTGAGTCCCATGGCTCTGTATCACCTTAAACCGGATGCCCTTGGCACAGAAATTGGCCCGGAAACTCCAGTCCTGTGAAACACAAGCCACATTGGCCCAGGTTCAACCCTACCGCTTGTTTCTCTTTGCGCTTCCCTGCCACCACCGATCCCCTCTCTTGGTCTTGGTGCCCTTCATTCCAGCTATGTTGAATTCCTGGGCGCAAAGGAGATCCGTCATATATCTGCACGCACAACAGAGGGCTTTGCCGCGACCAAACTCCAAACATGCCCAACCGAGCTTTTTTGCAAACTGGGTCTCAACTTGACTTCTGGTTCAAGTAAGCATCACACGCACTATTAGCACTGATGCTAACTCTTGCATTCAATCTTCGACTATGTTCACTTGATTTATGGCATGTTTACCTGCAGGCTTCAGTTCTCAAACCTGCGACTCTCTTTGAACCCCGTGCCGAACTCACGAGGATGTGCGATGCTGCAAGCGGTGCAATCGATGCTGACCGGCCAACCATCAAACAACACATGAGCATGACTCATGACTGTCTTACAACAAATGATCCAACAGTGAACACGGGACCCAGAAATTTTGGCACAAGTGACTGAGCGTTCCACACCTCAGAGTTCAATTCTATGCGCTCACCCCTAGGGCTTTGACCATTGCCCGAAACCGTCGAATGTCAGCATTTGGGCATGTATAAAATCCTCCATCCTTTCCCTACTATGCTTTGACGGTATCATTTGTCTTGTTCTCCTCCTTGTCGTTTTGCGGTGTTTGCTTCGATTTGGCAGTTGAAACCGTGCCGGCAAAGTTCCGGGTTTCAAGCCTTTAGCTTCTTAAAGAAAACCCAGGCAGAACGCGCTAAACGCGTCGTCCTGAGACACTGGAATTATGTTGGTTCTTGATACGGAGGTCTCGAAGAACTTAGCCAAAAAGGAAATCTCCAAAACACATTGCACATAACCAGAAAGTATTGGAATGGATGGTACATGAATCCCTCGAGTTGTTCAAGTTTCGATTCGTCCCCGCGGTTGCAGCCCCTTCACGCCCCGCAAGGCCAGTGGGTTGCTATGGGAATTGAACGGCTTAGACCCTTTCCAACAAATCGAAAGAAGCCGACCACTGGGTGCACCCAGCTGCACCAACTTATCCCTTTTGGTTTTGATTACTTCCCACATGATCAACTCCCAAAACGGATTCCCCTAACCTGACTGGCCTGTTCAGGCAATCCACAAGATCCTTAGCTCTTAATACGAAAGGATTGGGTTCCTGTGGCTTTCCAATAGGGATTGGGGTTGGGCAGCCACCCCATTTCGATTAGCTTGGGTCACTGGTCCATGGACAAAACTATACGAACAAATATATAACTATATATATGTATTGAAACACACAAAGAAAAGAAAAACGGACGCGTAATACGCGGGTCCCGTTGGCAGGAGCAGAGCCTCTCGGACCTCGGCTTGCCCAAGAAGGCCGCCGAGGTGTTGACGAGGCGCCAATTTCGGCCGAGATCGGTTCACCGCGGCGGTCGTGCCACGGCCTCAGCGAATCGGCCGGATCTGAGCAGAATGGATTTTCCCTCGGTGAACTGTTTCGTTTCAAAAGATGTCCGGGGCGTTTTGGGCAAGCGAAGAACCGAGTTTCTATTTGGACGTTGGAACTTGAAGGCCGCACGGCGATTTGCAGCCAGAAGTTGGTTCAATCTCCGTGTTGTTTGGGTTGAAGGGTTGGCGAAACATGAGTGTGTGTGTGTGTTTTCCCCCAAATCGGTGGTTTTCCTTTCGGTGTCCAGTTGAAGCCAGAAAAGTGGTTGCTACTGGGCGCCTCAAAGGAGGTCTGACGTGAAAGGAATCCGCGACCGAACTTGCTTCTCAGGTTGCATCACCGGGGGGTTGCGGGGGGAACCTCGGTTGGAGTGTTCAGTTGGCCATGGGTCAAAACCCCGTACCCCGAGTGAACATCCCAATCCCCGCTAAAATAGGTTCTAAAATGGGTGGTTCACCGAAAACCCCAAAATGGTACCAAAACGGTTTTGAACCATGGCCACTTCGATTCAGGTCATTGCCTTGTCTGAGCCAGCGATCGTCGAATCGTCCTCGACCCTTCTTGCCTCGAGCCGAAGCGACAGGACTCAGCCCTTCAGCAGCAAGCTGAGCTCGTCCGTGACCTCCGCGGATGGCTCCACCACCAAGATGGTCCTCGAGCTCTGGGATGGGCATAAGGCCGATTGGTGGGGTGCGGAAAACGACCCCGAGCCTCAGAAGGGTATTGCCGTTTCAAATACGACCGGCGAGGAGGTGGTACTACTTTGGCCGAGCCAATTCGTGGGCTGCGGAAAAAGAAATCGGAATACGACCCCCGAGCCTCAGATGGTTTTTTTTGGTTATTATGATTATTATAGGCGGCAAGAGATGGTACTTTGGCCTATGAGCAGATGCCCCTTCCTCAAGGCCTGAAAGTTCGTGAAGGCTTCGGCGCGCCCTTCTTGTTAGGGTGGCCATTGTTCTAGGTGCCAGGGATGTCGGACCGGGTCAAAAACGGGTGCCATGGCGATTGCGTGGGTTCTCTGTGGTTCTCAAAAACACCTGCCCAACAGAATACCCACTTGAAGCCCAAGGATCCACACAGGCGAAGGGGTGAGCTTATGGACGAGTTAAGCCAAGTCAAGCCAGCCAGCCAAACCAAGCCAACTAATGAACCAACCAGTGCAGCCAATCTCCTGGGCAACCCAATGTCCCAAAACAGACCCGGGAAACTCACTCGAAGTCCGACACAAACCCGGAGACTCAGACGAGACATCCCCACATCCTGACAAAAACTCTCAGAAAGTCCCACAAAACCCCAGGGGACTGATCCATTTCCCCTTGCCCTCCTGAAAAAATAGCCTGCGCCAAGTGTCCCCTCCAGGTGGAGTCTGTGATCATGCGCCACGAGGACCGCACCACCATCTGCGTGTCTTCCCAGGCGCCAAAGCGCCCTGGTCTGACCTGAGGGATCTGATGTGGCTCGGGCTCACCGATGGATCTAGGTCCAGCGATCGGTGCCCGACCTCTCACCCGATTCTTTTTTGATTGGGAGGGGAACCCCCTACAGGCTACAGCAAAAAGTTGGTACCCTTATTCTAAGCTCTGTGGAGGACCAATCACTCACCCCATGATCTGGGGGTTGGCCTCAAAAGATCCGTATGGGATCCGACCATTGGTTGGAACGCCATGAAAAGGATGATATGTTCAAGCACTAAATGGAAGAAGTGACTGATGGTCATTTGGGGGATAGGAGTATCGATCGACCCCAATGTGAATCCTTCACTTGGATCCCTGTTGAATTTGCAATGAGGCTGGTCCTTGCAAGGATTGGTACCCCCCTTATCATTGCTTGGCTTGACACAGCTGTTTGCCCTTTTGGGTTCCTTCATGGTCCTCTTCCGTTGGCATACCCCCTTTTTCTGATTGATATCCAAGCCAACTCGAGCATGAAGTTTCGAGCGGCCAGGTGGGCTGCCAGATGGGATGCACATTTTGCGCCACTGGCACCTTGCCCATTGTCGGCGCCCGCTGGCTGCAAATGGTCTCAGTCCTGGTCAGTGTCTCGTTTTGGTGTTTGAGAAGAGGTACCCGGAGTCTCCATGACCCTTAAAAAACTGGGATCATTACCCAAAATAACGGGGTCATGACCCCATTTTTATGGGTCATGGAGACTCCAGGTACTTCCATTTGCTTTGGGCGAGAGGTTTATTTCCGCTGCTGGATGCGATAATGGTGATGATTGGCAAGGCAGGTCGGGAAGAGCTGCTTTCCAGGTTGCCGCAGCCAGTGGCTGTCAAATGCCCTAAAATCGTTCTACCACAGGGTACCGAACAAACTATCTGATAGCTTTTTGGGTCCCTAGTCCGTGGTTACTTTCCTGTTTGGTGTGGTGTTTTTTGTTTGGTGTGTGTTTGTTGTTTGCACTGTTTCTTCAGTGTTTGCGTGTGTTTTGTGGAGTTTCCGTTTAGTCTGTGTTATTGCCTTGTGTTGTTGTTATATGTTGCCATGTGTTTGGTCTCATCGTCTAAACTTCTGTGTTTTGCTTGCTTTTATATGTGTGCGTGGTTGTTTTGCTTCGGAATTTCTCTGCGTGTTGCTTTCATTTGGTGGGATTTGCCGGTCTTTTTGTCGGCCTTTCCTCGGCTTTCGTCGGCTCTTTCGTCTTTTTCGTGTCAGTTCTCTTGGTGGCTTTCAGCCATCCCGTTCCTTAGCCTTTTAGCCTTTTAGCCTTTTGGCTTCTTAGTGTTTAGCGGTAGCTTCCATTTACCCCGCTCAAAGTTCGTCACTTTCAGCGGGGCATCTGCGGGTAGCCCAGTTCTGGGGTCTTCGGGATCCGGAGGACCTGGACGCGGGGGAGATCGTTGAGCAGCTGCTGCTGGCGCAGCGCGTGGAACGTCAGAACGGCCGCGCGCCGGTGAGGAACGCGGTCTTCATGGGCATGGGAGAGCCTTTGAACAACTACGCGCCTTGGTCTTCTCTTTTTCTTGGGGAGAGGTTGGGGGGATGGTTGAACGTAACTATGCGCTTTGGTTTGATGCGTTTGGTTTTCACAGATGTTTTCTCTTTTTCCTCTTCTTTTCGGTGGGGAGGGGGGTTAAGGGGAGCTGAGGGGGGTTGAGGAGGTTGGAGGTTAGAGGGTTGGGGGGACGGTTGAACTCCGCGCCTTGGTCCTTTTTTGTTTATACAGAGATTTGTTTTCGTATTTGCAGATTCAGGAGGTGAGCTTTTCTTTTGCTGCTGGTTTCGCGGGTATGGCGTTTTCGGGACGGGGAAATAGAGCGAGCCGTTGAACAAGTATGCTGGTGGCTTTTGGGTGGGGAGTGGCAGCGGGCGGAAGGGGGGCAGGGGGGGTGGGGAGGGTAAATCGAAAATAGTGAAAAGGGATGCCCCCGCCATACTGTGGATGGTTGCGAAATCCATTTCGCGCCACCTACGAAACCCTGGAATGATTCGATTCCCCCTGTATATAAATACCAACCAGCAATGGTTTCCCCTGGTCTCAAAGTACAGGATTTCGTCCATCCACAGTTTTGTGCCAGGGGGTCCTTTGATTTGGCTTGTATAATATCGGTTGCTCCGGGGTCCATTGCTTGGTTTTCCGGAGAAAAAACAACTTAATCTCAGGGGAAACCAGGGACTCGGCTTTGCTGATCGATGATCCAGACATAAACCAGGATTTCCACTATTTTGCCCAGCGCGCAAATGAGCAAATTGAAGCGTTGAACTTTTTTCGGGCTTGGCTTCGGAATTCGGGTGGGATTTTGAGTATCGGGGTCCTACGTGAAAACATTGCGGGTTCTCACACGTCTTTTGAGGGGAACAGTTCCGCCCATCGACTTGCATCGGCTTGGAATCCGGTGGATTCGAATAGTTGGAGGAATGCAGGGGGACGGGGGGTGGGGGGGGCTGGATTCTGGCGCTGGCTGGGGGCAAATAAGTTTCAGCAAGCAGACTAGAGGGACATCCTTGAAAGGAAAACCACATTGAGCTTGTTGAACAGTTGGATGCTTTTCGCGTGTCATTGCTTCAACATCATGGTTTCCCTTTGGCGTCCTTCAGGCTAAAACCCGAAGTCGCTATCCGGATTCTGGGCCGTGAGGATGCAGTGGTGGCGGCAGTGCGGACAATGACAGACCTGGGTCAGCTGGGGCAACTGGCGCTGCCGCAGAGTCGGGTGACCATCTCCACTGTGGGCCCTTTGCGTTGCAGATGGGTTGAGAGGGGTTTGGGGGGAGTTGCGGCAAATCTGCTTGAACGAACCAACCCCTGGTCCCTTTGAAAGGGAAACCAAAAAGGCGGCTGTTTCAGCAATGGAGGTTTAAGCATGTTTCAACCAGGTGCTGGCGCAACCCTCGCAGGGCCCCTATTTGTTGGTTTCACCGTGCCGCGCTTTCGGTTGCACAAGGCACCTTTAAAAACCCAGGTTGGTTCATGTTGGTAGTCTTTTGGTGGTAACCCTATGGATCACTGCGGAGTTTGCCACTTTCCTAATGAGATGGGAGGTTTCCAGGCAGCCAGTTGGCCTAGGAAATGTGTTTTTTTAGGGGGGGGGTTACCCAAGACACAAGATAATCCAGGTTCATGTGGGTTTGTCTGCCATTGATGGTACCCACAAAGTTGTTTTTTTTTTTTTTTTCTCCTTTTTTTTTTCGGTGTTTCGGGGATGCGAACGCCCCCCAAGACTTTATAATAGGCCAAAAAGCCCGTTTGGGGGAAGGTATAATGTTTGTCCAAAGGGAACCCAAAAGGAACACAGCATTTTTACAATCCCATATAAAAGACACACCCAATCGATGTTGTTTCTTACCCTTTGAGGCATCCCTTTCTTTGCGCGCCCATGTTTGGGCTGCGGGCCAGTCGCGCCTTTGGTCCTTCGAGAGCCCGTCTCGGAGGGCCCAACTTGGGAAGTTTTCTGCAAGCCAAATAAACAGCCCGCACGCGGGTATTCGCCTTGGAACGGTCCACCACAGAATAGGTGTCCTTGTTATGGGCAACCACTGGTTGCATTACCCCAAAGAGGAGGAATGACCCTTGACTTCTTCTTCGTCTTCTTCTTCTTCCTTCTCTTTTGGAAGACGGGTTTGTGCAGTAGGTGCCATGTCCGGAGGGTTAAACAAGGGGCTAATCGAATTGCTATTCGCATGCTCCCATGGCCAAGACTGAATTTGGTTGTGAAGTACCCCATAACCCCATTCAAGAAGATATGTTGCCGCTTCTAGTAGCTTTCCCAAGCCGTTCTGCCTTCCATTTTTGGCGGGTATCGAATGGGTGTGGGTCTAAAAGTAAGGTAATTAACCCCAACATGGCTTGCCCTGGGAAAGCAAAATCCAAAACTCCTGCGGTCCAATTGGGCCAAATGACTCGCTTTCTCGGCTCTCGGCTCTCAGAGTCTCAGGTGTGGTGCCTCGCATGCGTCAGCTGGTCCACGATCTGCCCGGGCTCAGCTTGGCCTTGTCCCTGCACGCCCCCACGCAGGAGCCACGGGGCACGCCACCTCGGGGACCGGGAAGGCTCGTGTCAAAAACCGGAGCCCCGTTGAAGTGGCCTGGCTGAAGGTAATTGTATTGTTTTCGTGGGATGTGGGTATATCACTTTGGTGCTTGAAAGGGGAAAGTAAGGGAAATCCCACCGGGAAACCACACATGTTGGGAGGTTCCCCCACTTGGAAGCGAACCCATATGGACGTGTCTCAAAACATGGAACTCTTTCTGTTTTTGGGTAGCTTTCGAAGGGAAGGCTAAAATGGGAAAGGCGTCAGGTGGGAAGTTCTTCTAGTATTCCGTGGACGGCAAAGACCACAAGACGCGACCATCTGAAACTGTGACCTTCCCTCAAGAGGACAAGAAATGGACCTAAACATCCATTGGGTTTAGGGTCTAGGCATTGTTTAGGCTTTCTTAAAACTGGACTCGGAGACTAGGGGTGAGCCCTGGAAGTAGATCCCACTGGAAGGCTATGCTTGATTTGGGGGCCACCCCAGCCCCTTCGATTCAAATATAATGATTCATACTAGCGATAGTAAGTTTGAAAACAACAACTGCTGGACAAGTGAATTGTTGATTGAGGGAAACTCACCCAAGGTCACCCTCAAACGACCCCACCCTCTTTTATCTTGCGAATGTCGATCATGATCCATGTGAGCAACGGACGCAACTCACGTTTTCCCACCTTCACAAGAGAAAGTTGCTTGTCTCCCTGGTTGGGAATTTGAGTTGTGCTCCCCAACCTCATAAACCGTAGTCGACACAGCTTGTCAGTTTCTGGGCTGCGTTATTACCCTTCACTGTTCTTCGCATGTTTTTTAGTGTTTTTGTTGGTTCTGTTCATTTTTACTGGGGGTCTGAAAAAAACGAAGTTTGTTTGCTACCATACCAAGAGTAGAGATGTACCTCTGCGGTAAGATCCGAATTTGGTGGACCAAACCGCCCCCCGCCCCCATGGAACGAATGTGCCCATATCGATGGTTGGGACTCGTGGAATCAAGGAGCGATGCACCAAACGTAAAGGAAAGCAGGAATGGATTTCGGGGCCCTTCAGTTTCGGCAGCAGGGTTCTAATCCCCTGTTTGAATATGCAATATCATGTAATACTTGTGCAATCAGGTTCAAACAACTTTCTTTTGCTCCCCCCATAAATTGTGCAGCCACCCCTGGTGAGAACCCTTCCCCTTTTTGGGTTCGGACAGCCCCCGATGTTTGGATGCAGCTCACGCAAGGAATCAGCCCTAAGGACCGGACCCAACTCTTCGAGTTGCTTCGTTCCAACTCCTTTTCTTTCCACAAAAGATGGACCATTTCAACCCCCACCCCCCTCTCCCCCCAAAATCCACCACCCCCCCAACGCGGTTCCCCTGTTTGTTCCCCCACCCCTCCTCCCCCGCACCCCCCCAAAACGGGTCGACCGCTTGTGACGCCAACGCGTCACTGGACCTTCACCGGGCGATCCGCGTCGGGTTCGCCTCGATCCAGGAGCTCAGGGAGCAGATCGTGCCCCACGCCAAGAACGTGCCCATGGCGGAGCTCCTGGCGGCCATGGACCTGCACCTGGAGCAGCCGCCAAGCGCGCACATGGTTGAGAAAAACGAGTCATCCGTGGGTCTTTTTTTTTTTGTTCAGGGTCCATAGGTGTCCTTTTTCGATTAGTTTGGTTAAGAATAGATGGCCCTGTTGTAGATGGGTGTCATTTCATGTACCAGGACCATCTATTTGTCAAAAGAAAGAACCTATGGATGGGTCTGTTTCTTGTTTGTTTTCCCCCATGGGACCCGGCGCCTTAGGGATGGACTCGTTTCCCCATGGGTTCAACAGCACATAGACATGGTTGTCTTTGGGAAACATTTGAAACCTTTTTGCTTATTGTGGCTTAGTGGTTGAAATCCAACCACCTAGCTGCTAAAAATTAAATGTTTGCTCCTCTTCCAACGTCAACCAAGTAGGTAACAACCGCCCCGGTGCGTTGAAGTACTAGACGTCTCGAAGCGCAGCTTGCTGGCTGCCCAGGAAGACGGCCAGAGCTATGATAGAAGCTCGGATGCAATGGCTTCGTGCACGCGGCAACGTGATGTAGAAGCATGTGGGGATACCCTTTCTGGGGGTTGTCTTGAAGGGAAACTAGGGGGAAACCACCTGTTTTAGGGGCTTTTTCTCTCAGACAGACCCATTCAATATGCTGAACCCCCCCCCCCCCCGTGGTGAAGGTTGAACGGGCTGGTTCTAGCAAGGGAATCCGGACAGCCACCGCAACACGGGCACCGGCCTTTGACATGGTAAGCTGGTAGACCGACATCTAGACCTCATCCCCTTGACACACCTGAAGGTGAACGCAGGGAACCAATTTCGAGGCTTGTTTGCAAGGGAAGAAGGGAAGCATCCACCAACTTGAACCGGAAACCACATGGAGGAGTCCTCACTTGAAGGCAACATCCGTTTTAGTTGGCCATCAACATGACCAATCCCTTTTGGCTTGAGCCGCATGGTGATACCTGATAGGCGTTTCATTTGCTGTCGGCACCTAAACTCCTGCTGTCCTTGGTATGTGTCCAGCGTGTTTGTTTGTTTTGTTGGTTCTTTCCACCTCCTGGACCTCGATTCGTTACATAAATTTGTGTCCCTTGGATGTTTCGTAGCATAAATTTGCTAATCGGGCGTTTTTCCTTGACACAAATTTACGTAACAATGGAAGGTCCAGGCAGCTAGGGCAACTCCACCCAAAGCGCCGAAGCGTGCTGGTCACCCTTGCCGCAGGAGTACGTCCTGTTGGCGGACGTGAACGACAGCGACAGCACTGCCGCAGATCTGGGCCGGTTGATGGCGCCAAGGGCACGCAAGGCCGGGGCCCACCAGTTCCAACAACTCGGATGGCTGTGGGTCAAAACCAATGGGATCCCATTTTGGGGTTTTCGGTGCACAAAGCCCATTTTAAACTCCCATTTTGGTTGGTAGGTGCACCACCCATTTTACAACCCCCATTTTGGTTTGTAGGTGCACCACCCATTTTAGAACCCCCATTTTGGTTGGTAGGTGCACCACCCATTTTACAACCGCCATTTTGGTTGGTAGGAGCACCACCCATTTTAGAACCCCCATTTTGGTTGGTAGGAGCACCACCCAATTCAGAACCCCCATTTTGGTTGGTAGGTGAATTCACCGCCCTTTTTAGAACCCCCATTGTGGTTGGTAGGTGAATTCACCACCCATTTTAGAACCCCCATTTTGGTTGGTAGGTGAATTCACCACCCATTTTAGAGCCCCCATTTTGGTTGGCAGGTGCACCACCCATTTTAGAACCCCCATTGTGGTTGGTAGGTGCACCACCCATTTTAGAACCCCCATTTTGGACCACCCATTTTAGAACCCCCATTTTGGTTGGTAGGTGCACCACCCATTTTAGAACCCCATTTTGGTTGGTAGGTGCACCACCCATTTTAGAACCCCCATTTTGGTGCACCACCCATTTTAGAACCCCCATTTTGGTTGGTAGGTGCACCACCCATTTAGAACCCCCATTTTGGTTGGTAGGTGCACCACCCATTTTAGAACCCCCATTTTGGTTGGCAGGTGCACCACCCATTTTACAACCCCCATTTTGGTTGGTAGGTGCACCACCCATTTTAGAACCCCCATTTTGGTTGGCAGGTGCACCACCCATTTTAGAACACCCATTTTGGTTGGCAGGTGCACCACCCATTTTAGAACCCCCATTTTGGTTGGTAGGTGCACCTCCCATTTTAGAACCCCCATTTTGGTTGGTAGGTGCACCTCCCATTTTAGAACCCCCATTTTGGTTGGTAGGTGCACCTCCCATTTTAGAACCCCCATTTTGGTTGGTAGGTGCACCACCCATTTTAGAACCCCCATTGTGGTTGGTAGGTTCACCTCCCATTTTAGAACCCCCATTTTGGTTGGTAGGTGCACCACCCATTTTAGAACCCCCATTTTGGTTGGTAGGTGCACCTCCCATTTTAGAACCCCACCTCCCATTTTAGAACCCCCATTTTGGTTGGTAGGTGCACCACCCACCCATTTTAGAACCCCCATTTTGGTTGGTAGGTGCACCTCCCATTTTAGAACCCCCATTTTGGTTGGTAGGTGCACCACCCATTTTAGAACCCCCATTTTGGTTGGTAGGTGCACCACCCATTTTAGAACCCCCATTTTGGTTGGTAGGTGCACCACCCATTTTAGAACCCCCATTTTGGTTGGTAGGTGCACCACCCATTTTAGAACCCCCATTTTGGTTGGTAGGTGCACCACCCATTTTAGAACCCCCATTTTGGTTGGTAGGTGCACCTCCCATTTTAGAACCCCCATTTTGGTTGGTAGGTGCACCTCCCATTTTAGAACCCCCATTTTGGTTGGTAGGTGCACCACCCATTTTAGAACCCCCATTGTGGTTGGTAGGTGCACCTCCCATTTTAGAACCCCCATTTTGGTTGGTAGGTGCACCACCCATTTTAGAACCCCCATTTTGGTTGGTAGGTGCACCACCCATTTTAGAACCCCCATTTTGGTTGGTAGGTGCACCACCCATTTTAGAACCCCCATTTTGGTTGGTAGGTGCACCACCCATTTTAGAACCCCCATTTTGGTTGGCAGGTGCACCACCCATTTTAGAACCCCCATTTTGGTTGGTAGGTTCACCACCCATTTTAGAACCCCCATTTTGGTTGGCAGGTGCACCACCCATTTTAGAACCCCCATTTTGGTTGGCAGGTGCACCACCCATTTTAGAACCCCCATTTTGGTTGGCAGGTGCACCACCCATTTTAGAACCCCCATTTTGGTTGCACCACCCATTTTAGAACCCCCATTTTGGTTGGTTTTTTGGTTGGTAGGTGCACCACCCATTTTAGAACCCCCATTTTGGTTGGTAGGTGAATTCACCACCCATTTTAGAACCCCCAGGTTTTGGAACCCCCATTGGCAGGTGCACCACAGGTGAATTCACCACCCATTTTAGAACCCCCATTTTGGTTGGTAGGTGCACCACCCATTTTAGAACCCCCATTTTAGGTTGGCAGGTGCACCACCCATTTTAGAACTCCCATTGTGGTTGGTAGGTGCATTTTAGAACCCCCATTTTGGTTGGTAGGTGAATTCACCACCCATTTTAGAACCCCCATTTTGGTTGGCAGGTGCACCACCCATTTTAGAACCCCCATTGTGGTTGGTAGGTGCACCACCCATTTTAGAACCCCCATTTTGGTTGGCAGGTGCACCACCCATTTTAGAACCCCCATTTTGGTTGGTAGGTGCACCACCCATTTTAGAACCCCCATTTTGGTTGGTAGGTGAATTCACCACCCATTTTAGAACCCCCATTTTGGTTGGTAGGTGCACCACCCATTTTAGAACCCCCATTTTGGTTGGTAGATGAATTCACCACCCATTTTAGAACCCCCATTCTGGTTGCCCCCCCCCGTTTTAGAACCCCCATTTTGGTTGGTAGGTGAATTCACCACCCATTTTAGGTTACCTATTTTAGTGCCTCCGGCTCAGGCCGCCGACATTACAGGCCTGCTTTCTTATTTGCGTCCCTTTGGAATTGTCCCCTTGCCCCCTTCTTCTCTGAGATTTTTGCCCCCCCTTTCTTTGTTGAGATCCATTCCCCCTTTCCGCCCTAAGGCCTTTTTGTTTCCCTTTTTTTCCCTAAGATGGTTTCCCCCCTCTCCCTGTTGAGATCCTTTCCCCCCTTTCCCCCCTAAGGCCTTTTCCCCCCTGAGATCTTCTCCCTTTTCCTCCCTTTCCCCCACTTCCCCCCCTACGGCCTTTTCCTCCCTGGGATCTTTTTCCTTTCCTCCCTGAGATCTTCCCCCCCCTTTCCCTGTTGAGATCCTTTCCCCCCTTTCCCCCCTACGGCCTTTCCCCCCGCTGAGATCTTCTCCCTATTCCTCCTTAAGGGAAAGGGGGGAACAGATCTTTGGGAGGAAAATGGAAATCTTTCTCGGGGGGAACAGGCCCTAAGGGGCAATGGGGGGACAGGATCTCAAACGGGAAAGGGGGAAAAAGACTTTGGGAAGAGAAGGGTGGAGATCTTGGGGGGAAAAGGCCTTAGGGGGGAAACGGGGGAAAGGATCTTAAGCGGGAAAGGGGGGAAAAGATCTTAGGGAGGCAAAGGGAGACAAACTCAGGGAAAAGGACTTAGGGAGGAAAGGGGGGGAAAGATCTTTGGGAGGAAAAGGGAGAAGAACTGAGGGTGGGAAAAGGCCTTAGAAGGAAAAGGGGGGAAATAAATGATCTCAACAGGGAGCTGGGGGGGGGGGGAAGATCTTAGGGAGGAAAGGCAGAAGATCTGGGGCAAAAAGGCCTTAGGGGGGAAAGGGGAGAAATGATCTCAACAGGGAAAGGGGTGGAAAAGATCTTAGGGAGGAAAGGGAGAAGATCTGGGGAAAAAAGGCCAACATGGAAAGGGGGGAAAAGATCTTCAGGGGGGGAAAGGCCTTGGGAGGGAAAGGGGGGAAAGGATCTCAACAGGGAAAGGGTGGGAAAGATCTTAGGGAGGAAAGGGGGGGGAAGATCTTAGGGAGGAAAGGGAGAAGATCTGGGAGAAAAGGACTTAGGGGGGAAAGCCCAACAGGGAAAGGGGGGAAAAGATCTTAGGAAGGAAAAGGGAGAAGCTCTCAGGGGGGGGAAAGGCCTTAGGGGGGAAAGGGGGAAAAGGATCTCAGCAGGGAAAGGGGGGGGGGGAAGATCTTAGGGAGGAAAGGGAGAAGATCTGGGGACAAAGGCCTTAGGGGGGAAAGGGGAGAAATGATCTCAACAGGGAAAGGGGTGGAAAAGATCTTAGGGAGGAAAGGGAGAAGATCTGGGGGAAAAAAGGCCAACAGGGAAAGGGGGGAAAGATCTAAGGAAGGAAAAGGGAGAAGCTCTCAGGGGGGGGAAAGGCCTGAGGGGGGAAAGGGTGGGAAGGATCTCAACAGGGAAAGGGGGGAAACAATCTTAGGAAGGAAAAGGGAGAAGATCTGGAAAGGCCTTACAGGGAAGGGGGGAAAGGATCTC
Organism: Effrenium voratum; assembly: GCA_963377175.1. Taxonomy (NCBI): domain Eukaryota; class Dinophyceae; order Suessiales; family Symbiodiniaceae; genus Effrenium; species Effrenium voratum. The sequence goes on from CAUJNA010003316.1 coordinate 1,397,416, forward strand.
AACAGGGAAAGGGGGCAAAGGATCTTAAGGAGGAATAGGAAGAAGATCTCAGCGGGGGGAAAGGCCGTAGGGGGGAAAGGGGGGAAAGGATCTCAACAGGGAAAGGGGGGGAAAGATCTCAGTGAGGAAAGGGAGAAGGTCCCAGGCAGGGAAAAGGCCTTAGGGGGGAAAGGGGGAAAGGATCTCAACAGGGAAAGGGGGCAAAGGATCTTCGGGAGGAAAAGGGACAAAATCTGAAAAGGCCTTAGGGGGAAAAGGGGGAAAGGAGCTCAACAGGGAAAGGTGGGAGAAGATCCTAGGGAGGAAAAGGGAGAAGATCTTGGGGGGAAAGGGGGAAAGGATCTCAACCAAGGGAAAAGATCTTGGGGAGGACAAGGAAAAAGATCTCAGGGGGGGAAAGGCCTTAGGGGGGAAAGGGGGGAAAGGATCTCAACAAGGAAAGGTGGGAAAAGATTCTAGGAAGGAAAAGGGGGAAGATCGCGGGGGGAAAAAAGGCCTCAGGGGGGAAAGGAGGGAAAGGATCTCAACAGGGAGAGAGGGGAAAACATCGTAGGGAGGAAAAGGGAAAACTCAGAGGGAGAAATAGGGTGGAAAGGAGGAATGGATCTCAACATGGAAAAATGGCAAAAGATCTTAGGGAGGAAAAGGGAGAAGATCTCAGGGGGGGAAAGGCCTTAGGGGGGAAAGGGGGGAAATGATTTGAGCAGGGAAAGGGGGGGAAAGATCTTAGGGAGGAAAGGGAGAAGATCTGGGGGCAAAGGCCTTAGGGGGGAAAGGGGAGAAATGATCTCAACAGGGAAAGGGGTGGAAAAGATCTCAGGGAGGAAAGGGAGAAGATCTGGGGGAAAAAGGCCAACAGGGACAGGGGGGAAAGACCTACGGAAGGAGAAGCTCTCAGGGGGGGAAAGGCCTCAGGGGGGAAAGGGTGGGAAGGATCTCAACAGGGAAAGGGGGGAAACAATCTTAGGAAGGAAAGGGGGGGGGGAAGATCTTAGGGAGGAAAGGGAGAAGATCTGGGAGAAAAGGACTTAGGGGGGAAAGCGCAACAGGGAAAGGGGGGAAAAGATCTTAGGAAGGAAAAGGGAGAAGCTCTCAGGGGGGGGAAAGGCCTTGGGAGGGAAAAGGGGGAAAGGATCTCAACAGGGAAAGGGTGGGAAAGGTCTTAGGGAGGAAAGGGGGGGGGGAAGATCTTAGGGAGGAAAGGGAGAAGATTTGGGAGAAAAGGACTTAGGGGGAAAAGCCCAACAGGGAAAGGTGGGAAAAGATCTTCGGAAGGAAAAGGGAGAAGCTCTCAGGGGGGGGAAAGGCCTTAGGGGGGAAAGGGGGAAAAGGATCTCAGCAGGGAAAGGGGGGGGGGAAAGATCTTAGGGAGGAAAGGGAGAAGATCTGGGGACAAAGGCCTTAGAGGGGAAGGGGAGAAATGATCTCAACAGGGAAGGGGTGGAAAAGATCTTAGGGAGGAAAGGGAGAAGATCTGGGGGAAAAAAGGCCAACAGGGAAAGGGGGGAAAGATCTAAGGAAGGAAAAGGGAGAAGCTCTCAGGGGGGAAAGGCCTTAGGCGGGAAAGGGTGGGAAGGATCTCAACAGGGAAAGGGGGGAAACAATCTTAGGAAGGAAAAGGGAAAAGATCTGGAAAGGCCTTAAAGGGAAGAAGGGAAAGGATCTCAACGGGGAAAGGAGGCAAAGGATCTTAAGGAGGAATAGGGAGAAGATCTCAGCGGGGGGAAAGGCCTTAGGAAGGAAAGGAGGGAAAGGATCTCAACAGGGAAAGGGGGGGAAAGATCTCAGTGAGGAAAGGGAGAAGATCCCAGGCAGGGAAAAGGCCTTAGGGGGGAAAGGGGGAAAGGATCTCAACAGGGAAAGGGGGCAAAGGATCTTCGGGAGGAAAAGGGAGAAGATCTGAAAAGGCCTTAGGGGGAAAAGGGGGAAAGGAGCTCAACAGGGAAAGGTGGGAGAGGATCCTAGGGAGGAAAAGGGAGAAGATCTTGGGGGGAAAGGGGGAAAGGATCTCAACCAAGGGAAAAGATCTTGGGGAGGACAAGGGGGAAGATCTCAGGGGGGGAAAGGCCTTAGGGGGGAAAGAGGGGAAAGGACCTCAACAGGGAAAGGGGGCAAAGGATCTTAGGGAGGAAAAGGGAGAAGATCTTGGGGGGGGAAAACGCCTTAGGGGGGAAAGGGCGGGAAAGGATCTCAACAAGGAAAGGGGGGAAAAGATCTTAGGAAGGAAAAGGGGGAAGATCGCGGGGGGAAAAAAGGCCTTAGGGGGGAAAGGAGGGAAAGGATCTCAACAGGGAGAGGGGGGAAAACATCGTAGGGAGGAAAAGGGAAAAACTCAGAGGGAGAAAGGGCCTTAGGGGGGAAAGGGGGAATGGATCTCAACAGGGAAAGGTGGCAAAAGATCTTAGGGAGGAAAAGGGAGAAGATCTCAGGGGGGGAAAGGCCTTAGGGGGGAAAGGGGGGAAAGGATCTGAGCAGGGAAAGGGGGGGAAAGATCTTAGGGAGGAAAGGGAGAAGATCTGGGGGCAATGGCCGTAGAGGGGAAAGGGGAGAAAGATCTCAACAGGGAAAGGGGTGGAAAAGATCTTAGGGAGGAAAGGGAGAAGATCTGAGAGAAAAAGGCCAACAGGGAAAGGGGGGAAAGATCTAAGGAAGGAAAGGAAAAGGGAGAAGCTCTCAGGGGGGGGGAAAGGCCTGAGGGGGGAAAGGGCGGGAAGGATCTCAACAGGGAAAGGCGGGAAACAATCTTAGGAAGGAAAAGGGAGAAGATCTGGAGAGGCCTTAAAGGGAAGGGGGGAAAGGATCTCAACACCCTTAACGCATTTTTTCCCCAGATCTTCTCCCTTTCCTCCTGAGATCTTTGCCGTTTGAGATCCTGTCCCCCCATTGCCCCTTAGGGCCGAGAAAGATTTCCATTTTCCTCCCAAAGATCTGTTCCCCCCTTTCCTCCTTAAGGCATGTTTTCCCCAGATCTTCTCCCTTTCCTCCCTGAGATCTTTCCCCCCCTTTCGCTGTTGAGATCCTTTCCCCTTTCCCCCCTTCATTTCCTTCACCAGCATGGGCAACATCCCCAGCATCACTTGCATCATCCGCATCCTTGGCAGGCGCTGATGCGGATGATGCAGGTGATGCTGGCGATGTGCCACTGGGACTGCTAAGGATGCGAAAGCGCACCCGGGGGGAATCGAACACCCCAATGTTTTTGACAAACTGAGTTGCGCAAGCCCGCACAATGAACAGATTTAGTGAAGCGTCTTCGAATCACCGCTTGGTACGTGGACCCCCCCCCTGCTGGGGAGGGGTTAGGGGAGGTAACAGGTAAAGAGGTAAGGAGCATTTCTTATGTCCAACGCCGTCTGTTGTCGGCGGATTTTAGTGGTTGGATTGAATCGGATGTTCACTGGGGCTAACCGGGATTTGGACCATGGCCAGTTGCCTTTCAAAGCGAATCGTCCTTTCGTTTTGACGATGTTCCCCATTTGGGTGTGGGTCACAATTGAACCATGGGACCGCAGGTTGTAGTCCATGTTTCCATTTACCAGGGTTCATTTTGGGTGGTTTTTTTTGACCCACACCCATTTTGCTTCGTGTTTCGTGGCCCCAAAAGGTGATCAGCTTTGAGTGCCAGGTCTTATCCGGGCAATGAGTAAGCAAGCAGGTATTGCAACCAGAGCCCTCCGAGCTCCAAAGCGTGGAGCTTGGTTAGCAGAGAACGAATAGCTCTCAGCTTTTGAGAACAGACACTTTGTTTGTTTGCTTGAACAGTTTCACCCTCCCATCCACCAGCAAACTGACTGGGGGTCACCAGACTTTTGCTCCAACTGGTCCACGATGGGACTAGACCTACCGGGGAATTGGGTGTCGAGGGTACCAAATGAAAAGGTGTTTTTCCTTAAAACCACTCAAAAAAGGGGTTAGGTAAATTGTGCACCATTTCGGACTACTTTCCAGACACTCCTTGTCGCTTAGACCATGTTACGTCATGTTCCTGGAACTCAAACACACTTCAATTGACGCACGAAGCAGGTTTCCTACTTGCCCCGCAAAACCGAAAATACCGATAATCGTGGAGCCTGAGAGGAGCGTTGTGTAAGACAGTCTCAGCAAGGCCGACAGCAGTTCACTTCCGTGATTGGAATGAGGCTAGGCTTAGTGACATGAGAGTGGTTGATTCCCATCACCCGCTTTGTCAACTTGAAAGAGGATGCCCTTGGCCTCTCACAGATACAAGCAGGGTAGCGGCCCAAGCCACTCTTGGGGCATTACCCCAGGTTCCCCAAGGTAACCAGAAACCTAAGGGTTCAAACTTTTTTTTTGCCAACCTGAAATACAAGTCAACAAGACTACCTACTGCCGACTACACCCTGGACTGCTATTGGGTTGGATCTTTAAACTTCAACTTTTTGGTCGAAATCAAGTTGGCTTTTCCACTAAACCCTCAAAAGTGATTCACTTTTTGCCGGGGGTCGTTGCAACCGAGCGAGGTCATGGTGAACCTGATCCCCTACAATCCCGGGGCCTCCTCGTTACCCGGAGGCTTCAAAGCTCCAGCCTTCGAGCGGGTGGAGCGCTTCTCGGCAACTCCATTTGGCCATGGGTCAACACCGTTTTGGGTACCCATTTTGGTTGGGATTGGTGAATTCACCACCAATTTTAGAACCCCCATTCTGGCTGGTAGGTGAATTCACCACCCATTTTAGGTTTCCTATTTTGGTTGGTAGGTGAATTCACCACCCATTTTAGAACCCCCATTTTGGTTGGTAGGTGCACCTCCCATTTTGGAACCCCCATTTTGGTTGGGATAGGTGAATTCACCACCCATTTTAGGTTTCCAATTTAGTGGTTGGATTGGGGCGTTCACTGGGGGTACGGTGGGTTTTGACCCATGGACATATTTCACAGATCAGCAAAAGGACTTTTCGGATACCCTCCCACCAACGATTCCATGGAAGTGCACAGACCCTCACAAACCCACGTTGGTTGGTGGGGGGGGGGGGCGCGGGGGAAAATATTATATATATATATAGACATATATATATATATATACATACATACATCAGCAAAAGAACCTTCGGATATGTAATATATGTATCTATATATATATATATACACATACGTGCGAAGGTGGACACCCAGGGCTCCGAATTGGTGCCCAAGTGTACTTTTTGGCTTCCAGGAGGGTAAGGGCCAGTTCCGCTGGCCATACTGTGGATGGACGAAATCCTGCACCACCTATGAAACCCTGGAATGATGATTCCCCGGTAAACACCAATAAATGATGGTTCCGTTGGTTTCAAAGTGGTGCAGAATTTCGTCCGCTCGCCATAGGTGTTCTTTTTAGGTTAGTATGGTTAGAATAGAAATAGATGGCACTGGTTTTCTTCCATGTACCCTCCCAATTTTTTCACAAACCTGACGTTCGAGGGTCCCTTTAAAAGGAACATTGTCCAAACCAGGACCCCCTTTTTCGTCAGGTTCCATGTGAAAAAAAGGTGGGAGGGTATCCTCCTTCTCCTTACTGTGGATGGTTGCGAAATCCATCAAAAGCACCTCCTTTGGTTTCACCCCCAAAAGGGCTAGACAAGCCCCCTACTGTGTATGGTTGCGAAATCCTGCACTACCTAACAAACCCCGGAATGATTCGATTCCCCTGTAAATGCTAACAAACCATGCTTTTCCAAGGTTTCAAATTGGTGCGAACGGATGTCGTTCATTCACAGTATGGATCTCCGCTATGTTGAGCATCACCTTAGGCCAAGTTAAAGTGAGCCGGACCCAGGAAGCTGCAAAGGGTTCGGTGGAATTTGGGATCTAGGAAAGTACGAGGATTTGATTTAGGGTTTCACTTCCTCACAGAGTTGAGAACCAGCAAGATGTTCCCTTGCAAGGAGGAAAGTTGTTTGGTCCCTCGACACGTAGGAATCTAAGAAACCTCAAGGAGTTTCTGCTGGAAATTCGCCAAATACCCAGCAAACAGATCAGGATGTTGGCGAGTCTGCATAATTTTTAGTACCTCCCTACACTAATCTACTGTGGCTGGACGAAATCCATTTGGCACCACCTAACAAACCCTGGAATGATTCAATCTCCTGTAAATGCCAACACACAATGGTTTCCCATGGTTTCAATGTGGAGCAGGATTTGGTCCATCCATTAGGTGTTGTTAATTGCTCACGTTCCTTGACATTTTGGCACTCAGATCAGATCATCCGACAGTTCTCTCCAAGGCACGTTGGCCGGAACCGGCGGTGAACCAAGGCCCCCATGCCATTTCGTTTCCGTGACCCCTTAAAACATGGGGCCATGACCCCTTTCTTTTGGGTGACCCGCAGGTTGGTATATGTCATTTTGCTCCTAGGGAGACCCGTGTCTTCCATTTCCTATGGGTAAGCAAGGGAGCCACTCATTAAATAAACAAAGGGAAAATGGCTGGTTACCTGCTAATTGTTCAGATTCCTCGCGACTGGAAGGTTACAGGAACCGGTTATATAATTGGATCCCAGCTTGCCAATTATTCCCCAGTGGCTGGTGACCAGCATTTTAGGATTTGACCCCCGCAAAATGGATTTTGGATTTGTCTTTTTGGTTTCCCTTACCCAAACAAGGGTACCAACCAAAAAAGAGAAAGAGACACCCTGACCTTTGAACTCTTAGCTTTGGGAGAAAGTGCTTGGGATGAGATGGCGTTGCACCTGTGATGCCCCCTCGTCTCGAAGCCTCGCATTTGGCATCTGGTCGGCTTGTGCTCCCTAGGTCCCCCAGTAGTGCTCCTCTTTCCCTTTTTTTGGAGGAGGGTTCGCCTACTAAAATAGACTACAGAAAAAGAAAAAAAAACGGGTACCCTCCGAACCTCTCAAATGACCCAGTCTTACTAGGGCTTTCGTATGTAAAACTTCCCATCAAGGGAGCCAGAGCCACGACCATGACCCGCATTGGGAGTTTTGACCATGACACATGTGCCGGGATTCGGCGTAGGTCCACTGGCTCCTTAAAAGATACATTTTGCCCATTTGAAACATGGTTGTTTCCACCGAAATCAAGGGAAACCACCATTTACAAGGCAATGTTCAGGTGTATCATGTAAGGATCCCTGTTATCCTAACCTCTCAAACCTGGACCTACGCTCCAGCTCCATTGGTCGCGAAACGCGCATTCGAGGCTTTCAGCAGATCCTCGGCGGCTTCAGCATCCTCACGCGGGTGCGCCGCGAGATGGGCCAAGACATCGCCGGCGCCTGCGGCCAGCCACCCGGAAAGCCACTGAGTCGAGTCTGGTGTCCTGGGCTTGGGTGGGGTGGGGTGGGGTGGGGTGGGGTGGGGTGGGGTGGGGTGGGGTGGGGTGGGGTGGGGTGGGGTGGGGTGGGGTGGGGTGGGGTGGGGTGGGGTGGGGTGGGGTGGGGTGGGTGGGTGGGTGTAGGGATTTCTTGGGGGGTCGTTGGAGTTGTTGAACTGCATTTCTGTAGCGTTTGAGGGCGTGATGGTGGAGGATGCCGTTGCTTGGTGTGTCTTTTGGTGGCTATCCCGTTTTTTTTGGGCTTCGGAGGGCAACCAAAGGGGGAAGTCCGAAAGCCGCGTTGGGCTCCAAATCCGCTTCTCAGGGCTCCTGAGGTGGGGGGGGGGGCGTTGTCCGGACTTGGTGGGTATCTCTGGCGTTTTTGAAGGGCAACCAGAAGTCAACCTGCTTTTTTTGTTGGTGGGGGGGGGTAGGTCCGCCGATTTGGACTACAACGCCCAGATGACGTTGTCTCCAAAACACGGCGACCTCCAAAAAGGGGGTGGTTCCCTAAGGCCTTATGGACTACCTTTAAACCAACCCGAAGCAGGGCCCAAAACATGGGAGCTGTGGTTCAGATCGATTCGTTCGTACAGATCTCGGTTCGAAGCACTACCCCAGTTGCACCCATGTTTGGTAGATGCGCAATGCAACACGTCCATGGTGTGGATGGATAAATCCTGCACCTAAGAAACTATCATGGGAAACCATGGCTTGCTGGTATTTACAGGGGAAGCGAATCATTCCAGGCTTTCTTAGGTGGTGCCAAATGGATTTCGCAACCATCCACAGCAGCAACAGCATGGCACACCCAGTTCTTGGACTTGACATTTGGGAAGTCGACAAGGACTCTGCGCAATGGATGGATGGACGGACGGACGGACGGACGGACGGACGGCTAACAGGCAGGCTGGCAGGCTGGCTGCTGGCTGGCCGGGCGGGTGGGCGGGCACACGGGCGGGTGGGCGGAAGGACCATTTGATTGGTAAACACACTGGAAGTTTTTCTGACGCCACTAAAGTGAGACATTGATATGTATGGCCAATCCAAAATTGGTTCAATGGATTTGGCAACGAGAACAAGCCTTGTACCGTACCCACATGAACCTGAAAAGGGTACCCTGATTAAAAGATATTTCCCCCTCCCCCCTCCATTTGTTGGGTCGAATTCATCTTGATTGCTATTGGGTTGGATCTTTAGACTTGAACTTGTTGGTTGGAAACAGCTGGGGTTCTCCGAATTGGACCCACAAAAAGAGAAAGCACTTTTTGCATAGGGGTCGTTGCAGCAACCAAGTCATGATAACTTTTTCCGCTCGAATTCGAGCGGAAAGCTGAGGCTTGCTTTGGCTGCCGCGGCCTGAGTTCTCGCGAAGTTCCGGTCTGTTGAACGCCCGGACTAGTTGGGAGCGGCCCCCACGGCCGAAACGTCCCTTGCTCGTCTTTTTTCGCCTAAATATGGTATTTCTAGACCTCACATAAGAATGTGTCAAAATAGGCGCGCACAAAATGTGGTTTTCTTGTTGATGTCCTTTTCAAATAACCCCAAAAGTAGCCTTGAAGAGCACACGGGCATTTCCGATGCTCATTTCCCGGATTCGCAAGCACCCAATCCGTGCTTCCCAAAGCATGTGGCACCTGAGCTCTTGGCGTTCATATGGCTGTGGTGGTCAGAACCGTTTTGGATCGGATCCCATTTTGGTAGGTGAATTCACCACCCATTTTAGGTTACCTATTTTGGTGGTTGGATTGAATCGGATGTTCACAGGGGGTTCGATTTGGATTTTGACTCATGGCCATATACTCTTTGGGAAGACTTTTTGGGAAGACATGTTTAATGGTAAACAGACACGTATGTTTTCGGCCAGGCGGGAGTGAGAAAGCCAGGTGAAAACAACCGAAGACTGGGTCTACCTTAACCACAATGTTCTGAAGGTCTGCAGGATCAACTGAAGGTGAAACCAGAACCATGTAAGGACTTGAAAAGGCGGATTTCCGCACCCATTTATGGTTGGCATTATCCCTACCCTCCAATTCTCCGGGTTTTGAGCACGTGACTCGGATGTTGCCATTGGTTTACCCCTGACGCTTTGGCTTTTTGGCGTTCCAGCGTTGCAGGGGTCGGCGATCGTTTTTTCCGACCCAGAAAGTCGGAGGATTCCCAAAGGAAGACCACTCTCTCTCTCTCTCTCAGGAGGGCAAAGAGCCGAAAGACTTGGAAGACTTTGTGGACACTTGGCCGCAACAAATGCTCCAGCACGTTGGCCAGCTCTCCTGGGGCTACGAGCATACCATGTTGGTCTGGAAGGCTTCTAAAATGGGTGTAAGACTCTTCCTGTTTCCTGGTGGTTTCTATAATGCGAACAAGACTCTTCCTGTTGGATTGTTGAGTCATTGAGGGAATGTTTCTGAACTGCAACAACGCAAGGCCGCTTTGGATGGCGTTGAAAATGACACCAATTCGAAATCAACCTCCAATACTGGTTTGATTGTTTCCTCCTCGTGCATAGAGGGAGATGAAGATAATTTGTGTTTTGACGCCGCCTGTTCTAGCATGCACACCCAGCAGCATGTGGACTATGCATGCTTTAGTGATGGTTTGTCTAGAACACATGCTTCCATTGGTCTGCGCAAGTTACACCGAGCTCACCTGAAACTAAAACGAGCTCCACCATGGGGCAAGTTCCTGACTTGGGGATTCCGTGGCTGTGGGGGTTCCAGATGTGTTTCAACTGTGAGTACGGTACTTTTTAGAACAAATCTGAGCCAGGAGGCAGAGGCGTGAGGCAGAAAGTAAATCCATCACATGACATGATGGATAGGTTGAAGTAGGAGGCTTGCCCGCGATACAAGTTCATACATAGTTCCCATGGTCATGGCCGATCAGTATTATTTTTGATGGAGCATATGTCAACACTAGGGACTCTTGACACGGGTGGTTTTATGTTGCTCTCTTTGACAACGGCACCCAATATCCAACGCGTCCCTGGTATTAAGACAATGCCATTCAGCCCGTATCGCCAACGACACTACAAAAGGATATGCGCATGGATTGTCTGCAGCGACCAGAAGACTAGCCGCGTCAACTTGTTTCTTACAACTCAGGAATTGATGAGAGCATCCACCCCAACTGACAGATATATTATACATGAGCTTGGCACGGCATGCCAAATGAAAAGAAAGGATGACATGAACAAGGTGCAATAGGCCCACCCCTTTGGCTAATGTACGAGTGGGGGGGGGTACCCTAATGTACGAGAACTTGCTTTGAATTTGTACATTTTGGAGGCGTTTCTGACGGTCGCGAATCTGGCCAAAAGTTCTTGCCGCACGTGCAGTTCCCAGCGTTTCCCGGCAAATCCCGGCAATCCCTGCAGTTAAACTGGCCACGCTTTTGCTGCAGCTCCTGTCATGTCCGACAAATGTGCGACAATTCTCCGCAATCCGTTTTGGTTTTGTAGTTTGTCTGCACGTAGGCTTAGCCCCGGTCCCGGCAATTCTTTCCCTGGCGGTCTTGCCGCAGCTCCGGCAATTATTTTCGCGCACTTGCCGCATAGTCTCCGCACGGTTCCCGACAAATCCAGCAATCTTCTGTAAGCAGTCTTGCCGCGCGCTGCGTTGCCTGGCAAAGTCCTCGCAATCCCCTTGGCTGGTTAGTCTGCCCGAAGCGGCAATTCTTACCCTACTCTTGCCAGGGCCTGAAAACACAAAAGATCTGTGACGCGCGCTGGGGATGCTGAGGAGATGATGAGGAAACACTCCTGACAGGATACGTTAAGGCTGCTGGCCCGCACCGAGAGGGATGCTGAGGATGCGGCAGGGGATGCTGCTGAGGATGAGCGCCCCTCAAAAACACGCCTTTCCCTGACATTTGATGCTAATGATGCGGCAGGGGATGCTGAGGATGTTGGCCCGGCTCCTCTTTCATTGAAAGGCGTGTAAAGAGCACCCCTGAAAACACGCCTTTCCCCGACAGTGGATGCTAAGGATGCGGCAGGGGATGCTGAGAATGTTGGCCCGGCTCCTCTTACCCCTGAAAACACACCTTTCCCCCACAGGGGATGCTGAGGATGCGACAAGGGACAACAGCCGTTACCCCGCTTCCCGGCAGCTCCCGGCAATGCGTTGCGCAGACTTCCCTTGCCGCAGTTCCCGGCAATTACCGGCAGATGCCGGGAATCTCTTCTGTAAGTAGTCTTGCCGTGCTTTTGCTGCAGTTCCCGGCATCTCCCGGCAAAGCTCCGGCATTCCCTTTTGTGGTTCCAGGCGCCTTGCTGTAGTCTTGCCGCAGTTCCCGGCAATTGCCGGGCCCCGGCAATTTCCCGGCAATTGCCGGGCCCCGGCGTTCCCGGCCGGCAGTTCCCGAGTCCTTGCCGCAGTTCCCACAATTCCCAACAAGCCTTCCCAATTTCCAGCAACTCTTCCCCTGTCTCACAAGAGTCTTGCCAGCGTATTGCCGCAGAGTCTTTTCGCAGCCTTCCCAGATTCTTCAGGTAGTCTGTCCGCAGTCTTCCCGCCGCACCCTTGCCGTAGTATACGGATGCCTGTCCTGGATTGCATGCGTTTGTCGGGGTTGGTGTTTGGGCCGTTGCTGAATTGAAATGAAAGGCACTTTGAACAACTGCACGAGCTTGCTGAGGTTCCCAAGTAGAAACGCCATCTGAAACGATTTGTGAACCACTTGTGGACACGCAGCGTTTGAACAGGACAGTCCAAATCACTCCTGTGCCCATGATGGTTGGCAAGAGGGCGAAAGCTTTCAGAGGCGAAGTCGCTTGTGTTTCCAGAGATATGGGGCCGCGCGTGTGTTGAATTGCGCGGGCTGGTTCAAAAAACCTATGCAAAGAGTTGGCAGCAGCGGACGCAATGAACAGCCACGTTGAATTGCTAGACTTCTTCGCGCAACATGCTTCTGCAAAACACGGGACGTATGAGATGTCACGCGAGGCTCTCTGCGTTCAGGATATGTGCGAAGAAGTTGATGAGACGCAGCGCGCTCCGACATGGAAGTGGCTGCGCTTGCCCTGCTACTTTACAATGTGTGCTCCCAGTTTCGGGGTAGCGCTTGAAAAACCATTCAATCAGTTCCCTTGTTTTTGGGACACACGCAGCTTTCCGGTTTCCTGGCACGGCAGGGCTAGCCAGCAACGCGCGCGCACAAAGGTTACTTTCCAGCACCCATAGAGGGTGTGCAATTCACAGGTAGAAGGAGACAACGTGGGCGTCTTTATGAGATGTGTGCTTGGTGCAAAATCATTGTGATTGTTGAAGCACAGGAGGGGAACCCACAGGATAGTCTTCCAAAGTCCTTCTTGGGGGCTCGGCGCAACCTTACGTGAATTTGAAAATTTGTGGACCTGATTCCATTTGAGAGATCCGTTTGAGAGTATCTCCCGTCGCGCGGGCTAGTTCGCATGTGTTGCAATGTAGCTTTTCCAAAATACGAAATGTGGACGAACGAGATCCAACTCAGAACAAGATGCAGAAGGCGGCGACCCCCCCATTCAGAAATGTACAGGCCTTTTGTTCCACGTGCTTGAGGCCACTTTCGAAGCGGAAAATGTACAAAAGGGGGGGTGGGCCCCCTGCCAATAGGTAGGTGTGGTGCAATACTCACAAGTGCCAAGTGGGAAACATTTGCTTAAACCACATGCATGTAGCACATGCATCCGCAGCTAGCCAGGCTAGTGATAGCTAGAAGGATGGTGAGTGATCGCGCAGAATGCCTGGATTTGCCGCGTCCCTGAGCACTGGACAGTTTGTTGTTGTTTGCCATTGTGGGGACATGCTGGGGTGAGCCGATGTATGGAATGTGGTCAAAGTACAGGAAACTGGCTGCTATGCTCAGATTTTGCCTGTTCTGATGTAGTTTGTTTCTTTGTTAATGGCGAGAAAGGATCATACGCGCTTGCCACAACCCAGACTGACATCATATGTTTATCAGCCTTAATGTAAGCGTATAGTATCAGTGGCAGAGACTGGATTTTGAACTATGTTGATGCGCGGCGCGCTAGCTTGCACACATGCAGAAGGCAACAGAGGATGTGTTCCAATGTGTTGCATTCAGCATTGTTTCCCGACTTCATGTCGTGCGAAAGAAGCAGGGGCGGGCTGTATGCTTCTACGTGTGCAATCGGAACAAAATTAGTTTGTGTGGAAAGACCGCAACAACAGATGCACTGAGTATCAGAAGTTGTTTGTTGCTACTAAGCTGATACTCTATTTGCGAGATGATGCAATCTAGAAATCAGGTGATAGTGAAGGTTGACTAGGTGCATATCCTGTCAAGAGGTATTTGACAACCGCTTCTTGTCACATGACATCTACCTGCACCTGAGGGGAACTGGATGATTTACGTTGTGAGACGCCACTGACATATTTTCGTTGCTGACTGCTCGGTGGTGAGTTACATTTTGTGTGGTATCATGTTGTCAGTTGGCTTCATGATGTCACTAAATTGGAGCAATTACTGTGACTTACATTTGCCAAGGTGATTGTTTCCCCAGTGGGTCTTAGGCCACAATCGGAACAAGTGAGCATGTCGTTTTGAGAATTCGGAAGGACATGGGTTGGCTCTCAAAAATAGGAGACCCCAAATTGGTGCTGGATGAACCCTCTGGTTGTTTTTCTTTGGTTTTTGGTTCCTCTGGTTTCCCTTGTGGAGTTTTTTTTTAGGTTTCCCTACTTCGCTGGGTTTCTGATCGTTTCGCCAAGGACTGGCGACGGCGGCAGCCGAGCAGCGCGAAGGCGCAGGTCAGTGCTGAGTGTCAGGCGCGGCGGCGCTTCGGACGCGCATGGCTGGCGGGGCCAGGAGGTGGGCGATGCTTATCCCGTGTTTGTGTCATCTGGGATTTGTGGTTTATCAACCAGTGATCCAACCCAAGATGCAGGAGCTCCACAAAACAACACTCTACCCAGGAAGGCCGCAATTTGGGCATGACTACGAAGATGGCACGGAGGGTCCCTTTCAAGGGGAAGTCGTCCCAACCAGGGCTTTCCAGGTTCCATGGTCCGGTGTGTTTCCAGGAGTTGGGCCCAGATCGCATGGATAAGAGCAGACAAGATGGTACCTAAGCATTCCATGGAGGTAGCTGGGATTCTGGAATCCTGGCTCTTCCATCATTTCTTTTCCTGCAATTGGCTACCCAAACCCGCCGCACTTCAGAAAGAAGACAAATGGACAGTTTTGAGCATGATAGGAGATAAGGTTTGTGTAGCCAAATGGCCGTACGGCATTCATCCGCTTACAATGCGCAATCCGCGTCAAAATAACATGACAACTTGCGCATTGATAAATGGCCGTTGGCAACGTGGCCCAAGCTTTTTAAAGGCAGGTTGTGACCACATCGCGCATGAAGCTTCCTAGATCTCTGGTCTCGAAATCGCTGAAGTTTGAGACATGGGACACATTTGGGTTGCAACCACTGTGAAGGTAAACAAGACCACCAGCTGGGTTTGCAACCTCATCCACGACTTGGTTGTGGGGTTCAACCCAAAACCGCGAATTCTTCCCCTGGAAATCCGCACGCTTGCCTCTGACCTGGAAGTGCAGAGACCTCTTTGGTCCTTAGGATGCACTTCCATGGGGGGCGAAATGGCACATTGTTAGCTAGGTTTTCCAGTATTGCCCTGTCACCCTTTTTTGGGGGGAGGGTTGCCCTACTAAAATAGACTACAGCAAAAAGGGTACCCTTATTCTAACCTCTCTACTGGAGGACCTAGTTAAGTTGCCCCAGAGGGAAATGTCCAAAGGGATGGATGGCACTCCCTCAAACGAACAGCCGAAGCTCCCCCAATTGAGCGCACCACCTTTCAGAAACCCAGGTTTCTGATGATTTTGGCCGGCAACAAATCCGGTCATTCATTCCCATGGTGGCTTTCCGTGGAGCAAAGCGACAATCGCGTTTGCGCCAATTGGTTGTTGAGCGCACCATTCAGAAGCCCAGGTTTCCTGCTTAAAACAAATCGGGCTGCGCCTATTGGTCGGGTATGCCGACGGATTCGGGAGGGCACCGAATCGCTTCGCAACGCAGGCCCTGGCTGCCGCGGCCATGGAGGAAAAAGCGGAGGCGTGGCGAAACAGTAGTGGAGGGCCTCGCCTAGCAAATAAATTGCTTCATACATACACCCCCCCTACAACTTTTTCCATCTTCCATCTTCTACCCTTATTTGTTTTCATCATTTTTCTACATTCCTTTCTGTCCATCTCATCCGTTTTTTTCTCATCATTTTTCCAAATGTTCGCCATCCTTTTCTCCTTCCTCCTCGCCTCATTCATTTCACCAACTACCCTTCAAAATGTCATTTCCTCAATCTCCTCACCTCATCCACTTCAAAAAAATAAATTTTGCAAAATATATTGCAAAAAATATTTGTCATCAAACAAATATTCGAACTGTCTAAAAACGATTTGTCCATTTCCCGGACAAAAAATAGAACAGCAACAACATCACCCCCCTCCTTCGTTTCATCAGTTTCATCATATATTTGTTTAGGCGTGGTGTCCCTTGTAGGATTTTATCTTCAATATATAAAACGCTATACTTACATTATAATTATAACATATAAGGGTATAAATGTTATTATTATAGTATGGTTAAGAAGTTATTATGCTATGTCAATCACTCCTGACCACAGCGTGGCTTGTCCATGGGCATATGTGAGCACTTCCTTGAGCATATGTGAGCACTTCCTTGAGCATATGTGAGCACTTCCTTGTATGATCTTATCTTCAATATATAAAACGCTATACTTACATTATAATTATAACATATAAGGGTATAACTGTTATTATTATAGTATGGTTATGAAGTTATTATGTCAGTTGGCTGAGTTTCACCGTGCTATGTCAATCACTCCTGACCACAGCGTGGCTTGTCCATGGGCATATGTGAGCACTCCCTTGAGCATATGTGAGCACTCCCTTGAGCATACGTGAGCACTACCTTGAGCATATGTGAGCACTCCCTTGAGCATATGTGAGCACTTCCTTGAGCATATTTGAGCACTTCCTTGAGCATATGTGAGCACTCCTGTCAGAATATGTGAGCACTGTTCCAAGCGTATGCGCGCACTTTTGGATATTCCCCTTAAAATCTATCATTTTCAAATTTTAGAATTCCTATTTTTTACTGTGTTGTCGTTGGATGAACCTAGAAATTTCAAGTTTCAAGCCCAACCCCAAACTCAAACCCTTAATCCGTCAAACTCACTAAGATCTCACAAATTAATTCACTAGGTATTTTATATAGGTCTTCCTGCTTATGTATTGTTGGATTGTCTCCCCATTGTTCCTTGTTTCCACTTGGCAAACGTTGCGCAGTTTCAATATGTTTATTATTCCTGATGTTGCCACAATCCTTTTTACATAATTCTCTAGGTTTCCAAGTTGTAATGTTATTCCAGAGCCTAGTGCGTTTTCTGTAAGGCATTCCATATTTACAATAATCAACATCTTTAAATTCAAACTCATCCATAAACTCCTGATTTTTCAATAATCCAGTTTGTGGATTTTCGATTACAAAATAATTTAGGATTGAAATATTTGATAATCTCAATAGTTTTTAATACAATACTATTTGCATATTCGATATTCCTAATTCCCCTAGTTTTTGCTACACTATATTCAGTGCATGGGGGACTACTCCAAATAAAACCAAAATTGTTTCTGTCAAACTGTTTGTAATCCCACTCCAAAATATCAGTGTTGATATCAGCATGTTTCAAGTCTAATGATATTACATTAAATCCAAGCGACTTTGCTATGGTTCCGACGCTTTTTGTTCCGCTAAATAATTCTAATAAATTCATATTATTAGAATTACTTAGATATTAATTATTCAAATAATACATATACTCCATCATCATGTTTTGTAATTTTATAAAACTCTAATGTTTGTTGCTTTGGTTGTTTGATTTTATTACTATTCAACATTTCACAGTATTTCTTTTGCTTTGTAGGGTAGTCGCCCGATGGTCTTCCTATAGATTTTGCTTGAAATATATTTTCGATTTTCTCCTTCTCTTCGTTGCTTTGTTGTTTGCGTTCAACTGGTTTCATTTTGTCATCAATGGATTTGATCATATCATTTAAGTTTTTAATTTTTTTACCAATTAATGTTATCTTCTTGATTAAATCATTAATAGTATAGTTTTCATTTTCAGATATTACTATATATTTATTTAGATAATTATTTATTTATTTATTTAATTGTATATATTTATAAAGTGCAATTATGTGAAATCTACTCTTTAAATACTATTTTTTCAACATGTGTTTAACAGTTTCCTGCGTTTCGTTTTCATTGTTATCGGATGGTGTTGCTTGTCTACCCCATTTAAAAGTTATATTATGGACATCAGTTTCCAAGTTGATACTGTCTTTAGTTTTTTCAATATTCATTTTCTTATCATTTTTACTAATTTTGAAACTTGTTGGAATACATGAACATTTACAATTTCCTTTCTTTTGTATTTCTAATTCATTCTTCATTTCTAAAATCTTTTTACACATTGGACAAGCAAACTCAATAACTGATGTTTCTTTAACAATTTCTCCGCTATCTTCATCTGTTGAAGAAACACTTAAACCTGTCTTAGTCTTTTTGTTTTTTCTTTTTTGGCATTTATATTAATATTTACATTTTTATTTTTGATATATTGTATTCCTAGCTTAATTATTTCTAGTGAATAATAACAACATTTTTTTTTTATTTTATTGTCAGTAATGATTATTTGTTCTATATTTTCTACTTCATCTATTATATTAATATAATTTGAATAACTCCTATTCATATAAATAATAAGATAAAATAGTTATTTAATCTTATTATCTTCATGCACAATAGAATATTCGGAGGGCACAGCACTTGGGGTTTTCTTTGCAATGCATCAAACTAATTAGCTTCAATGCTCATTGATTGAAGAAATGGAAAGCCTGTTCCATGTTTATGATATTCGCCACCAGCATATCATAAAAAATGATGGTCGCGTTAGCACGCGAGGCTCGTTCCTCACGTCCATTTAATATTAATTACAAGTTAATTTTTAAATATAATTGTCTATATATCTTTAATATCAACTATGACCGATGTTCCAATAATAAAACCAATAAACATAACTGAATATGAATTCAAGCAATCTAAATATGAGCACGTGCCAAAATTACCATTTAGAAGTATTATAGTTGCTTCTTCGACAGGCGGTAAGACTGTCCTTATTCAAAATTTAATATTGAATGTTTATAGAAATTCATTTGCAAGAATATTTATATTTTCACCCAGCGTCCATAACGACCCTACATTTACAGAAGTTAAAAAATATATCAGGGACGAATTGCACGTGGATGATGAAAAAGAACAAATTTATTTTGATAATTATACCCTGGGAGTCCCCGACCTTTAAAAGAATCGTTGTTTGCAGCCAACCTTATTTTTGCATCACCGACCTTTCTTGTGGCCTACATATGGCTCCCAGACACGCGAAAGTGGCATCATGCAATAAGGACAGTGGCACATGTGCACATGCAAGGTAACAAGCATGAGCATTCACACTTTGCGGCGGCACCGCCAAATAGTTTGGCCACTTGGCATGGCTGCGATGGTGATAAGACCAGCCAGGGGCTTGATAGTTACAATGGCTGTTTGCCAACTCTCGCAAATTCGTTGACGATCAGATCGAATCAGATCTGTTTTGATGAGGTGTGCATGGAGCGCCATGAAGAAGGCGCTGTTGCAGCGTCAGGGGCCTGGAAACTCATCCCTTGATCGCGTGCAGTTTCTCTTGCCTCAATCGCAAGGTGCTTATGAGGTGACCTTTGAAGAGGACACCTTTTGCTACGCGACCGATGTGGGTGTGAACGATGATGGTACGCCCTCCCCTTCCCTTTTGCGATTGCCAAAAGCACTATTCAAGAATGCGGCCTGATTTCTCGGCATTGACTCCTGTGCGCAAACTGGATCGCGCTCAAGGGGTCCAAGTGACAGCAAAGGGTGCCATGTGAAAGCATGAAACAACACAGAATCCGGATCCAGAAAGGCGCTTTTTAACATCATGACTGCAGGTACGGTTCACCAAACGCCATTGGACAAGGGCAGCTGCGCTTGAGCTTTTTTCTCCATGGCTGGACACAGCTCGCCACGGACCGATGCGCGGCGGGTAGCACTCCTGAAGGATTGGATTTGCGAGAACAAGCCAAGCTCCCCCTGCCCAAGAAAGCTTGTATACATTCCTGTCCTCAATGGCAGGCCTTTTACACGGACATCCTGGAGGAAAAGGAGTATATTGCTGATCGTCGCAAGCTCCTTCGTGTCAGAGCTGGTTTCAAAGCCACAGATTATCACAAGGTGCCTTTGTTCGTTTCATTTAGCTAGACTGTATAGTGACATGTTCTTGCAGGTTCCGAAATTTACATTTCTGATCTTGGACCAGAACCGCATCACCGAAAAGGAGGCATAGCCCGATCAGCTCAGACATGTACTTATTCTCGGGCGCTTGACACGCGCCACTCCAGGCTGAAGCATCCCCCAATTTTGAGTTCGTTATGATGTACTTGGCGGCGTTTGCAGCAGACCCTCCTCGGGCAAGAGAGGTCCAGGAGCAGTCAACCACACTGTGAGTAGCGCGCCTGATTATAGTGCTTGCTAGCTTGTTACCACCGTGTGATGTTTCTTGGCCAGGAGGCTTTGACGTGGGCATCCCAACACTATCAACTGAACCCGCGCAGGGAGGAGTTTGAGCATCAGGCCTCACAGGGGTATTCCAAACCAACATGTGTCCCCGGCTCACCGCGCGCAGGCTTGGGCGATCACAGAATCATCACTACACCGAGCGCTCGCTGGATATTGCCTAGATAGGTTCCAGCGCTACCGCCACGCCAGGCCGATCTCACATGTTGCTTACCTAGTCTGAACTTTCGAACCGCATGCGCTCTTTACTCGTCCAGTCTGGGCAGGAAAGGGCATGATCATATGGCGCAAATCAAAGAAGTTATCAGAGCCAAATTGGAGGACCCACTGTGCCCCTATAAATGAGCCTCTCTCCCCGGCTCAATCCCGTCCCTTCCTGCCCACTGTGTCCTTGCCAAGCACGCGCAATCGGCCTCAGGAGGCGAGCCTTCTCATGCCCGATGGCAAGAAGAGGCCAAGCAGAGGTCTGGGAATCAAGCGGTTGAAGGCCAGTCATTTTTTGGCTTTGGGCCTTTTCAAGAATTCAAGAAACGGTGGTCACACTTGGGTGGGCGGCAGGAGCAGTTGGCCATCGACAATGCTGAAACGCAACTCTTGACTGACACGCAGCCCCCTGACACACAGTCAGAGGACACTCAACAGCTGGAGGACCTCCAGGCACCAGATGACGGCAAGCCATCGCCGCATGACAGACCAAACCCTGACTCGGGGCCTTCAGCGGCCTTGAAAGAGAAGTTCCACTTGAGCGAAAAGCCGGGGGAGGAAGAAAATCTCACAAGTGATGAGGAGGTCGAACCAATCATTTTGCATGATGGGGCGATCTGGAAATCGCCTAAAGCAGCAGCCCCGAAGGATGCCAAAGGCTCAAAGACCTCAAAGGTGGTGACTAAAATGGATCGAACCCCATCAATGTTTGTCGAGGAAATTGAAGATCTGGAAAGCGGAGACGAAGCCAAAGGGGTGCATCAGGCCCGCGCTCAAACTGTCTTCCTTGCCCATCTAACCCTTTGCGTGTGACTGCTCTAGGATCGCAAGCCGCTTGGTGACCTGCCTCAAGTGCCGGCCTCACTGAAAGAAGAAGTCGAAGAGATGGCCAAGAAAATCGAATCAGAGGAGGGCAATGAGCAAGAGTTGCTTAAGGCCTGAACCCTTCAACTTGTTGGGAGTGATTCCAAAGATTCATATGCCCTGCGCCCTTTATGACCCCAGCCACTTTGCACTGCCGTGTGAGGCCCAAACAGTGATGCGCCAGATAGCGCGCGAGCAGGATGAAGCTCTGGAAGATCCTGACAAGGCTTTCAAAGAGGAGATCGAATCTTTCCACAAGGAGGAGGACAAACGTCTTGGGCGGGGCAAGCGGGGCCGTGGTCGAGGGAGGGGCCGTGCAGGTCGCAAGGGTGATCCCAGCCATGCATCTAGCCCGAAACGGAGTCGCAAGCAAACCACGAAGAACAAGCCTGATGAGCCGGCAGAAGCCAAGGAAACCAACAGCAGTAGCCCCCCTAAACTCCTCCGATCTCGTTCCAGGCGTTTGGGGCTGCTAAGTAGAAGTGCCAAGAAAAAGCCTGCCGCCCGCTTGTCTCCTAGAGCAGCCAGCCCAGCCACCCAAGAGGAGGAAGATTCACACTCACAGCCAGCACCTCCAGCAGCATCCAGCCCCAAGCAGCCGCAACCGGGCGCAAAGCCGAAGCCAAAAGCGCGAGCAAAAAGAGCGGGCCTTGATGAGGCTTCAAGAGACGAAGCAAAGGTGCTTTGCCCGCATGCAGTTGGGCCAAATGGTCGCAAGGTCTGATTCGCAAAGTGGCCTAAAAGGTGCATGGATCAAAATTCACTCCCGTCACTTAGTGAAATCAGCCCTTGCGGGCACTTGGCCTGAAAACGGGTTGTTGGGTACATTTGCAAAACACACATGGCCTCCAGCTGCAGGCAAAAAACATGAAAGCGCTCCGGATCCTTGCGAAGAAGGATCGCCAGCTAGATCTGCCAGACGCAGTTGCAGGGCAGCCTGGAGCCTGGCTTGTTGCGTCGAATGTGTTTCGAGGGGTGGGGCCGGCAATGATCTGAATTAAGGTGGTTCACTTTGAAGCCAAAAACTGATCTTCTTGAGCGGGGAGGCTCTGTGACATCCATTGGGGTTTTGCCATGTCCTGAGATGCCTGTGCTTGCGCGGGTGTGTCAGTTGAACCGTGCAAGAAGCACATGTGTGTGTGGGAATGTTGAATTCGTGACTGACACAAGGTTGACGCAAAAGTCATCGAGGTGTGCCAGCTTCTACGTGAAACCAGTCCCCGAAGAAAGGTTGGGTGAGATGAACAAGCGATTCAACTTGCAGCTGCGAGTGCCAGCCTCACCCATCATCTCCCGGTTCTCCCTTACAGTACTCCGTTCCTGCAGGTGGACAAGCTGGGCGGCATGAGCCTTGCTTGGGGAAAACATGGAGGAGTTGGCCCAGCGCCGGGTACCCAGATCTCTCAACTGGCACGTTGCTTCGGAAAACCTCTTTGCATTCCACACACACACATGGCGCACAGGTGGGCTCTTGCGGCAGTGGCCGCGGGGTGGACTGCCGATCTTCGCTGAGGCCGGCCCCAGCAAAATCAACTGTGACACATTCCAAAGGAGGCCGAAGTCAAGGGCCAATTGCAACAAGAAGCATTGCCATTAGTTGGTTCTGAACATTCATACGCTCGGTCTTCCTTTGTGCGGCTTCCTGTGCGTGTGTGTGTGTGTGTGTGGTTGGCCTGCCTTTCCTACATGTGTCTGTGTGCCTGTGCACAATTTTTCTGCAGGCCATCAGCCATGTACCACGGCTACAACTTCGAAGGAGTTCTGCGTCGGATGAGGTCGAAGTGAAGGGCCATTTTTGGAAATGACAATTTGAAAATTGAAGGCTGGCTAGGCCCGTGGAATGTGCGTTGAAACCCATGCATCCAACCTATCCAGATTGAGTGGAAGCTGGATCAGCATACGTGATCTCAAAAGCAAACACGATTTGCTACAGGGCCTGGCCGCGTAGGAATGGGATGTCAGCCTGATGGCCTTTTTTGTACCTGGGTCGGCAGTTGAAAATTATTTTGCAAGCGTGCTACCAGGGTTCTTGAATCTTATTCGCCTTGATCGACGTTGATGGGGGTCGCCCCTGCCACTGTGCCTGCCAGGCAACTGACCGCCGCACAGCGTTTGGCCTCAGCGCGGATTAGGAACCATGGTGAAGCCGAAACAATGGCAAAAGTCCCCGCTTGCTCTTTCACGAAAAGCTGCCCAGCTTCTTCTGTGGTGGGGTGCCCCTTTAGCATTGTTCCTTGGTTGCACATCATCGATCGCGATATACGGAAGGAGCACTTACAGTCATATGAACATGCTGCGAACCAAGTCTCCATTTGATCGATTATACCGTTCAATCAGCTGCCACAGATCAACATCGAAGAGTCTGCTACTTAGTACGCGGACCGTCTATGGTTTGAACTTCATGTGGTCTGAAACCCCCCGAAAGGAAAGAAGACTGCGTGCCAGGACCTATCGGTGGTGGATGCCTTTGCTGGCCGCGCCAGCGTGAGTCGGGGGTACAGCTGCGGCCTGAGCTAAATTTCCTCGGACATTGCTCGTCATGGCATGAACGTGATTCGGACCAACACAAATTTGAGATCAGTCGGCTGTATGCTTTGCGCTCCTTGTATGCCTCCTTAGGCTTCTACGGCGAGAAAGCGCCAGGGGCCTATCAACCTTGTCAGCGCATGAAACTGCATGCCGATCTTAAGGGCGGCTTTTGACTGGGCGATTGACGGAGATGCTGGAAACATACTTTCAACGCTGGGGCCCCGGCACAAGTCTGCCTTGCTTTACGAGCACCTGTCATGGGCTCATTTAGCCTCCTCCCCTCCCAACCCCCCCCCTCCCCCCACCAGCATTGCCAGCATTGCAGCAACACCCCCAGCATCACCAGCAACACCGGCAGCATCACCAGCAACACCCCCAGCATCCCCAGCAACTTGGGGTGGCTACCTCCCCAACCCCCCCTCCAGCATCGCCAGCATTACCAGCAACACCCCGCGCATCATCGGCAGCCCCCGGGCCGTTCATTTAGGGCTTACACAGGAGGCGAAATGGAACACGCCCCCGCTCATGTTTTTGAGCGCAAAACGAATCACCCTTGCCAGCGTGGCAGAGCAAATGTTGCGTTGCCAAGGACGGGATTCTGCCGACTTATACTTCTGGTTCTGAGGCTGGTTCCACAAGGCCTACTCATGGGGGGGCCGCCTTGTGGCAGCTATGTCTTCATCAATCGATCTACAAGTCGCCGGTCCCGGGCAAGACCTTTTGGAGACTGCAGGAAGCAGTATGTGCGTGACGCTAACGCGTGCCTTCTCTGAAACCAATATTGCTCTCAAGCACAGTGTGTGTGTGTGTACATCATGGTGACTGTTAACATGTTGTTTTCACAAACACGATGTCGCAACTTAGGGTCACCTGCCGCTTCGTTTTGGCCGCCATGCTGGCAATAGTCCGAAACTGCGAGTTTCTTTGTGAACAGCCACGCACTTCTCTAATGCAAGATTGCCCCTACATCCGCTTCCTCGCCATGGTCATCCAGCCAGTGTTCTGGGGCTCTGTCAGCTTGCGGGGAGCCTAGAGTAGCCCTCCTTGATCTGATAATCGAAAGCTTGAGTCAGAAAACGCCAAGAAGGTTGCCTGTCCAACTGAGTCCCATGGGAGCATTTGGCCACAAACATCGGAAGCAAACGGTCTGCTTCGGAACATCGACTTTGCCTCAGCTAATTTGCGCTAGCCGAGATTTTGAAAACATATTTGGAATGGCCGCGGCAACATCATTGCATGGTCCAAGGAAGTGGCAATCCGGGTTGCGCCGCAGATTGACGAAGAAGGACAAAAAACGCATCGCCAAAGCCAAGTTGGATGAAGGTTCGCGCATGGTCACGCGGACAATTTGCAAGCGCACTGGCAGACCCCAAGTGCAACGGCCTTATTTGCCATGCCAAAAGCTAGCTTGGTAACAGCACACTGTTGCCCTTTCGCTTGAGTGGCAATCGTCATGAGGCAGGGAGGGCCTGGCATGAGGGCCAGTGCTGAATATCCTCAATTATTTGGACGTGAAATTGCTCGCCTACAGCTACAAGCAAGGGTTCCCTCACCATGTTTGCTTGTGTGTAGCCAGCCGCCACCCCATTACACCTGCCCTGCGCAGGCTGCCTCGCACGGTCTGGATGCTCTTCCCGTGCCTCCTCCGGGTGACCTGGAGCCGACACAGGCCAGGATGGCCCTCCCTCCGACATCATGAACAAAACAGAATTCTAGAACCTTTTTTGCCCAGGCACCGTTCAGATGGCGGCACGCACGACTGTTGGAAGTGAGAGCTTTTCTGAGAAGGGAGCGGGACTGTGGGTCCTACAGGCCGGTTCTGGAGGTTGGGTTGGATGACTAGCAACAGCTACATCTTCAATTGGCATTTTGCAACTGACTGAGACTGCCAGTTGCTGCCGAAGCATTTTAGAGTTGTGTGCTGCAGGGCGCCTTACATCTATCAATTGATACACCCTTCAGTCATCTATGTCCTTTCCTGGCTTGAGCGGGGTGCCCTGCAAAAATTGAACATAGAGGGCCGGACCATTGCACGTCCAATGGAAAGGCCCAGTCCGCCACGGTACAACATGAAGCTGGTCTGCAACGCGTGTGCTAGCAAGGGTTGGCCTCGTGAGAGGGGAGCCCACGGAGACTCTCGCGGGAGTTTCACGTTTGCAACCTGGTACCGTGAAACTACCGTGAAACTACCGTGAAACTACCGTGAACTTCCATTCTTTGCAGTGAACAACCTTTCTTTGGCGTGAACCATGTTGGCTCGATTTTCCACTGTTTGCGTCAGCTCCGGGATGGATGGTTTTCAGTCAACCGTGCCAAACAGACAAACCAGCGTCGTTTGTTTGCTTGGTCTAGACCTGAAATCAGCGTGTTGCATCCAGCCATGAACGTGCAGTCCGTGCTTGAAAAGGCAGCTCAGCGGGCTCGGAGGCACGCTGAGCTTGATGCTGCAACAAGAACCGTCCAAAAGGAGCTAATGTTGGAGTTGGATCCGGAATCTCTTCCTTGGGGTGCCGCAATGCCCTAAACTTAGTTCGACGGGCCCTCTTTCAATCATATCAAGATGCCATCTTGCCCTTTGAGCTCTCATGGGTATTGTTTGTTTGCCCGACCTTGCCCCACACTGCTCTTGGCAAATTGAGGTTGGACATGGAATGTGAACCACAAGATCGGAAAAAACCGGCACCTGCTTCCTTAGCTCGATCCAATACTGCAGGATCAGGCCTGAAATGTTTGTGTGCAAGTGTGTGCCAAATTTGTTCCCAATTTGCGCGGTATCACTGCCCAGCCCCACAGGTGTCAGCACCACGAGCACCATCTCGGCCTCAGATGATAGCGCAAGTGCCAACGCGGCCCCGGCTCGGAAGCAGCTTCCACCTGCCAGCGCGGGTGAGTTGCAGACACCGCCGGACAAGATTCGCCGCAGAAACACTTTGCCTGAGGACAGCCAAAGCAGCCAAACAAAGCATGCGCTCAATAAAGCAGCAAACAAAGATGCAGCGAAACCAAAGGCTAAAGCAGTAGCAGACAAGCGTCTCAAACAAAAAGAGGCCATACTGGCGATAGCAAAGAAAGCTGCTGTCAAAAGCAAATGCAAAGCTAAAGCGCAAAAGGCGGCTTCGAATGCAGTCAACAAGAAGAAACAGAGTAGTGGCAAGTCGAATCAGCAGAGCACAGCAGATACAGATATAGCCGCACATCCAGAAGCAGCAAGCAGTGGCAAACAACCAGCGGAAGCAGTGAGCCACAAAGAGCCGGCTCTTGCCCCGAAAGCGGATGTGCAAACACCACCAACTGAGAAGCGCCACAGGACAATGGCCAAGGCTGTAAAAAACAATTTAACACGGCCTGCCAGTTTTGCGAACACCCCCAGCCCTCCAGCCAGCAAACCGAGCTCGCCTGACACCACCAAGGACGCTAAACCAGCCACCAGCGAGCTTCAGCATGAGGAGCAAGAGCAGCGGGCGTCTCCGCGCAAGGGCAGCCAGTCAGGGTCGCCAAAGAAACGAAAGCGTGAAAAGACCGTGGCAGAGAAGGCGATGCATGCAAAATTTATGCGCTTTTCGAGATCCTTGCAGAGCCCCTTGGGCCAAAGCTAAGATTTAGTGCGAACATGCCTAGCGTTACGCAGTTGTATTTGAATTGTATTGTACATTTGGGTTTTTTGCAAGCTAAGGTGTCCGAACACCAATTGAGATCCGACGTGCGGGGCAAGCTGCGAAATACAGTAGTCTTGGTTGCACTTGTTACCCTGCGTGAACACCGCGAATCGGGTTTATTCAGAGAACCGATTTAGTGGAAGTGATGTATGTCAATGCATGTTTCGGGAATCTGGAATGTGTGTTTCCTAGGCACGGACAAGTTGGCAGTGCTGCAAGAACAGTGGGCAGCCTGCAGCGGCAACTGGGCAAAGTCAGACTTGTACATGCGCATGCAACAGAGAACAATGACCCGAACCAAAGGCGCACGAACCTGGTTGACCAGGCCACAAGTAGCGCAGCGCTACCAGAGCCAGGAAATCGCAGATTCCATCTGCAACGCGAAACTTGAGGACGCCGAGCTGAAATCTACACACACAAAGCCTCATCCGGATGCGCCGCAAAATCCGGAGCCTTGACTGAATTGACCAGCGCGCGCTTTCCACCTACAGCGCCTCAGAGCATTGCATCTTGCCTGTGAACGCGCACGTGTGAATGAATGTCACTGCTGCAGTACCCCAGGACCTAACCCTGTATTTCGTGTGGGACAGCGAGTCCGTGGAGCAAACAGAGGACCTGATCATGGACCAGATTTTCGAGGCAGCCGAAGGCAACGATGAGAGTGACTCGAACAAAGGGAAATCACACAAGAAAAGCAAGAAAAGTAAGCGAAGCAGCAGCAGCAGCAGCAGCAGCAGCGACAGCAGTGATGATGACCAAAGCCAGGAGAAAAAGGACAGACCCCCTAGATTGTGTCATCAGGTTGCGCCGCAAAAAGTACTTGCGTGAGTTGACTGCCACCGGGAGTAGTCACGTGTGCGATGTGGGAACGTGATTTGAAAAACACAGTGAGGCGAAGAGGGGAAAGAGCTCCAAGAAAAAGTCCTAAAAAAGCAAGGGAGCGAAAAAGCCGAAAAAGGAAACAGAGACTCAGAGAAACAAGCGGCTTGAGAAGGAGAAAAAGGCCCAGGAAAAGAAAGAACAGAAGGACCAGGAGAAAACTCAAAAGGAAGCCTTCGCAAGTGGGAAAAAGGCCTGGTGTCTTTGAACGCGGAACCAACCCCAACCAGATTGTATCTGTTGGGGGGTGATGAGAATGTAAAGAAGCTTAGCTCAGGCCTTGAACCAGCTGAACGACATGCTCCTGGCCTGCGGCAAGAAGGGCAAGCAGATCTCGAAATTGCCCGGTCCTGAGCGTGGCATGATGGCTCACTCACTAAACCCTTTCATGGCGGCGCGTCTGCCCAGAACCAAGCAGTCGCAAAGTTGGCAACTTACCGGCCTTGTTTGGCCAAGGACGCCAAACCTCAGGGACATGATTCAGTCTGACTTGGCGGAGCACAAGGCTAAGCTACAAGATCTTCGGGACAAGCTGCAGCAAAAGTTGGACAACACCCAGGACCGATAAACACATGTTAGACACGCTACCTGGCACACATACCTCGTTGCGCAATGCAAAATCGCGCATCAGATTTTGCGAGGCGTGTTCCATCCTACAATTCCTAGGACTCTGGGCTGCTCGACCTGGTTTCAAAGACAAAACCGCTGATTGAAGAATACAACTCGTTTCTGTCACGGAGCAATTTGAAGTGAGCCTACTATGCGCTCTCTGCATAGTTTTCTTTCAGGGCCTAGGGGTCACAAGGTAGTTAGGTGGCCATTTGTGCAAGGGTTTGGCACAGTCTGGGCTGTAGCGCCTTGTCGGCCTGTGGTACTTCTGATCTGAACTGTGTCTACGCAATGCCTGCTGAAAGGGTGACACAAACCCTTGTTGATGCTTGCGCTCAACAAGTTTTTGTGGAGTTTCTTTGTTCAAGTCAAAGGTGTTATTTTGCTGGCCGGTTGCAAAGTGCCGCGTTGACAAGCCAAGCGCAGCTGTGCCTTGCAATCGACCCTGATTGCTTTAGAGAGCACAAATAAGCCAACAACTGCCTTTGAAAGAGCTCAGTGGTAAGTGCAAATAGCGCTGCCTGCGTAGAACGTGCTACCACGCCTGCAGGCTGCAAGGATAAAAGGGGGTCCCATCATTGGTTGCTGCCAGGGATTGCTGATTACACTTGGGCACATGGTGCAACCCTCTGGTTCAAACATGAACGGCTTTGCCTTTCGCAGGGGCACCTTCCACAGCAAGGTCTTCAGCAGTTCTGGCAAATGCCATCCACGAAGTTAGCAGTGGAGCCTCTTGGTTGACGTTTGACAAGCCGGGTTTGCTACCTGGCCCGACTGAGGGCAGCACCGCTGGCAAAGCAATGAGGGGCGTGAACGCCCATGTCGAAGTGCCTGGGCCGCATTTTTCAGAAAGCTCAAGTGGCCGATTTGTGGCTTCGAAACATTGAAAACAAAACTAGGCATGAGCTAGTCCAACCTACCAAGGACAGTCTTCACATGCTGCTCGATCCTGTGACCCGCCAGTTGGGGAGCCTGTCAAAAGAAAATCATGCCAGGGACTTCTGGCGGATTCTCAACAAAGAGGTTGAAACTTGTCAGGAATTGTGCGGTTTAAATCTAGGGTTGTGCAGCTTGGGGAGGGGGGGCGGCGCGTGAGGACCTGCCTATTGAGTACGTGCAAGTGCCCATCCGAAACAAAAATGCGGCCAATGGGTATGAGCAAGTTCTGTGGCCGATTATGGACCCTCATGCAATCATTGCCTATTTGTTCAACAATGCTGGTCTGAACATCCCCACGCTGGCGGTTGAGGATTTCTGGAGGAAATCCAGGGCCTTTGGCGAGGAATGGGCCTTGCAAAGCGAGGCGAGTGATCGTCATATCCCTCTGGGATTATATGGAGATAGCGCCCGTGTGAAAACTGAGTTTGGAGGGGAGTCCGTGGCCGCAATTTTTCTAAATCTGCCGTTGTGGAGACCGAAATCAGTGCGAGCGAGCAGATTTTTGATAACAACAATTCAAGAAGAGTTGCTCTTTGGCTACCACACATTGAATGGTATATGGCATCGTGTCACATGGTCTTGCAACCAGCTATTCATTGGCAGGCACCCATCACTTGGCCCCAAAGGAGAACAGCTTCCTGAACACATGGCGGACATCGGAGGAACCGCCATATGCGTGAACAGCGAGGTCTTTGTGGTCACCGAGTTACGCGGTGACTGGAGTTGGCAAAAGAAAATCTTCAGGTTCAAAGGAGCATCCTGGGTTTGGACCAGCAAAAACACTTGTCATCAATGCAGCGCGCAAACAACTGGTGGGTTCGAGCATGCTTACTACAACGTTGAGACCGGTTCTTGGCGGGGGCATGATTTCACACTCCCTGAGTTCTTGACGCAGCGCATGCCAGACCAAGGGTTGTGCCGCTTGATTGAATTTAGCGGCCCAAGGATTAGAATCATGTTGGCTCCCTTTGCTTCAATGACTTTGCCCCTAGGTCCTCTATTGGGCCTCAAATCCTTCCATCCAGGAATTATCAAGTGGTGCGCAATGCACACGATCCACCTCGGACTGCTTTTCGTGTGCAACGGCGCGTCCCTGCAGCTAGGCTAGTTGACCGAACACGCGCCAGGGTTTCAAAGGACTGTTGATTGCTAGCGCGGCTGGCTTGGTGGCTAAGGAAGCTCCTAACTGATATTGGCTATTTCGGGCCGCTTGCTGAGACACTTGCGTCCAGGCTGGCCACAGCTCATTGTGATTTTAAACATTGGTGTGCGCAAAGTGGCATCACTTGTTCACAACCGATGTTTTCTGAGCGGATGGAACTTCGGCCGCACTAGCCGGTACACTCAAGAAAGTTGTTGTACACACATGTATGTTTTGCATTCGCACGTGATTGCAACAAGCGTTGCGCCCCAACTAAGTTGATCAAAAAAACATCTGAAGTGCTCCTCACGACTAAAGCGTGGAATGGGCGAGTGATCCTACAGTGGCTCACGGTGCGCCTTTTGGACGCCTACGCTCAGCCGCGTTTCGCCGATCTGGATGTAAGGCTCAGCATGACAACCCAAGCAATGCGCCTCATCTCAAGTAGGACTTTCTTTTTTAATGCTTGACTGGGTGAACCTTCTTTTTGTCAAAGCGCCGAGCCAAAGCTTCCTGGGTCCCCGGCATGCAGGTGCCATATGGCGCGCTTCATGGGCATTATGGAACGCTCAGGAAGGTTTCTGCCGCTTGTCCTTCTTGTCTTTGGCGTGTGTGTGTGTGTGTGTGTCTGCGTGTGCGTGAGCGCACGTTGTGTGTTTGTGTTTGTGTTGCATGTGTGTTCGCACGAGTGTGCATGTGCTTGTGTGCGCACGTGGGTGTCTGTACGCGCACGTTTGTGCGTTTATGTTCCAGTTGTGTTTGTGTTGCTTGGTTTAGGTGTTTGCGTGTTTGTGTTTGCTTGTTCATTCGCATTTATGTTTGCAGCGTTTGTCTCATCGTGTTTTCGTGTCTTTTACGTTTGTGATTGCAGCTTGTGTTTGAGCGTGCGCGCATGTACATGCACATGTGTGCGTGTGCGGATTTTTGCGCGTGTGTTTGTGTGTTTTTGTTTGTGTTTGTGCCCGCGTTGGTGTTTGCATGCGGTTTTTGTCTAAATATCTTTATATGCGTTTGACATTGCTGTTTGTGCTTGTGTCTTGAAACTGTTTGTGTTTGCGCGCGTGCGCGGTTGTGCTAGTGCGTGCGCGTGCGTGTGTGTGCGTGTGTCTGCGTGTGCGTGCGTGCACATTCGCGGGTGCACGTGTTTGTGCCGTGTGTGTGTGTGTGATTGTGTGCGTGTCCCCTTCCATGCATGCCTAACCTGAGGACTGAAGATCAGGCGCGCGACCTGCGGCAGGATGGCCTGGGGTTCATCCGGCTTTACCTTGTTCTCTGCCGGCTTTCCCTGAGGACCTGTGGAAATTCAGGGTAACACTTGCTAGTGCCTGCTTGCTTTGCGCGTCTTGTTGAACTGGTTTAGGATGCAGAAGCAAGAATGGAGGGTCCGCCCTAAGGTCCACGCGCTCCTACTGCAAGCTTTCGGGATTAGCAAGCATGTTGAGGAACTGGGTTCAATGCCTACTTCCAACAAGAGTTCATCCCAGGTAATGTGGCACCTTCTGGAAAACGCCACGCTTCGACGCCTCAAACCCAGCATGTGGGAGGGTGTGCTGTGCATAGCGTGGAACACACAAGGTGGCAACCCAAGAATGGTGCATTGCTTTGTCGATGAAGACGCAATGGCTTGGGTCAAACGCGCCCTTGAACGCACTTGCGGAATCTTGTGGCCCAAAATCTCCTAAATTTCTGGGTTGTCCTGGGCAGGTGTCTACTTGAGGGGGCACGCCAAGCATCGAATCAGCTGGATTATGAAGTGCGGGAGATTGAGGCTGGTTTTCTGGAGGGGGCACCCTGACCCTTATTGCTTTGGGAGGCTTCTGAGTACCAAGCTCAAGATCGCATCGCCTCTTGGCATAAGGCATGTTGGGCCACCAAGATGTTGCAAATGACTCAACAGAGACGCTGGCACTAAGGTTAAACAGGTCTGCAAACATGATGATTGCGAAGAGCGCTCGCACTGGCGCTTGAAAATGGCTTGGCGGCAAATGCGCTGCTGGGGGTCAATTGAGGCTTCGGGGTAGGGCCAGATTTTGGCATGCAAAGAATCGTTGGTGTGACACCGACCATTCTTTTAAAGGCTCTTTGAATTCCAGGGTATAGTCCAAGTGATTTAGAAAATGTAATTGAAAGACAGAAGAAAATAATTAATTATATGAAATCTAAAAAGATAAAGAAACTACATTCAATATTAATCGTTATAGACGATCATGCAGACGACCCTAAATTTGTTAGATATAGTAAATTATTACATGGATTATTTACAAGAGGCAGGCACGATGCAGTAAGTGTGATTTGTTCAACACAAAAATACAATGTTTTGGCGCCTATCATTCGTTTAAATGCCAGTTCATTATATATTTTTAGGTTGAAAAATGCCAGTGAATTAATGAGTTTTATTGAAGAAAATAGTGCCATTGTTGACAAACAGCAATTATTAGATATGTACCATCAAGCCGTTAATTTTGCTCCATATTATTTTTTCTACGTGAATATGAATTCAAAAGACATTAACACAATGTTTCATATCAATTTTGAACAGGCATTTCAAATTACAAATGATGAATAAAGATATTCTAATTTAATACAATACAATAATATGCCAATGAAACTATGTAGATGTGGTGGATTTTATCGTAGAGGTAATTATAATTGTCATACTAATTCTTGGATACATAAACTTTATAAAGTGTTAACAAGACGACCAACAGACGAGGAATTATTAAGATTTCAAAATAATTTTGTTGATGAAGAAGATTTATTAGATGATATGTGTAGCAATGCCTCAACAAAATTACCCGAAAGTGAAATGACAGATTATGATAGTAATTAATAGCATTAAGCCATAGGCTTAATGTCATCAATTTAGAATAAAGAATAGCTACATAAATTTAAGGCAGGTAATTTATAATATATTTTATCTTTTTTACATTCATTAACTTTTTCTTTTTTATTTATTATTGCTTTCAATGAATTTATTTGTAGAATATCAATTCTTGACATTTCACTTATCGTATTTACATCTATATATTTTATTACTTTAATAGCCTCTTCATCATCAAATTCTACTGGCTTTGATTTACTTGAACCCATTATATATAATATTATTTAGATTTTATTTTTTCAATATTATCTTTTTGTGGTTCTTCTTCTTCGTCTTCAGTTGGTGCTGGTATCTCTGTTGGACTTTCAGATGAAGAACTATGGACAGTAATAGGTGGAGAACTATGAACACTAATAATTTCATTAGAAGAATTACTGCTACTGTGTGCATGTCCTGCCGTTATCTGATTGACTAAATCTGCAATATTTATAGTTGTTGCAATTGCGCTATGTGATAAGTTTAATATTATATCTGCTACTGTAGCGCCGTTGTGTAGCATTATGTCTATCATTTTTGTCAGTTTGAACTTCTTTTCTTCTTCATCGCTGTCCTCCTCGTCTGGTGGTTTCGTTGGCAATGGTTCTGGCGGTTTGTTGTTGTCGAGCATTGTAGTGAATGCTGACACCATTGCATCGCGTTGGTTTTTCAGTGTTTGTGTTGCTTGTGTTCTTGTTGGCTCATTTCTTTTGTATGTGTTGCGCCAAAAGTTTTTAAGCATTATTTTAAACATATCGTCCTGGTTTTCCTTTACCTTAAACGCTTCAAATGTCACATTTAATGGTTGGTCTGTATCATTGTATAACTTTTCGTCAGTCTCTCTGGTTGCTGTAGCAATAGTATCTGTGTTGGTTGCAATGTCAACAAATTCTCTCGGTATGCCCTTTTTCATCAGTTTCGGTGGTTGTATTGTTGTTGAAGTGTTTGGTTTCATTAGGTTATGTATTGAAAAACTATCATCATCATCATATTTATCATTGAATTTCTGCTTCTTTCTTTTCAGTATATGTTTAGTTAATATTATCATTATTATTATTATTTATATTTTTATTTCTTACCTTTGCCCTTAAAACTTGCCTTGAGTTCTTCTATTCTACCCTTGCTTAAATTTACTATCCACCCGCCATTATCAATAGTGTCTAAAATCATATCTGTTAGATATTCTTTGTATGTTCTCGCCTTGCCTCTGCCTTTGTGTTTCAATTCTTCTTGTATCTCGCTTTCTTTTGGCACTTGAATTCCTCTTAAATAAAATTGAAATTTAATATCATCTACTGTTAAATTAGGGTTGTTTTTCCAGTAAGCAGGACTAATATTATTATCTATTGTTGTTTTAAATAATGGCGTCATTGGCAATGGTGGTGGTTGTTGGGCTGTTGAACTTGATGCTCCTGTTGCTTGTTGAACTGGTGTCGCGTCAAAATTGTCATCTACTGCTTGAGGTGATTGTTCAACATCTTCTACGCGCATTGTTTGCTGGTCGTCTGCTACTGCTCTACCTGCTGGCGCTTGTCGTGGTTCTGTTGGTGCTGATTGTCTGTTTGCCACCATTTTATGAAATAATGTTCCGCCCATCTCTCTTAAATTTGATGCCATCGCTCTGCCTACTTCTTCCGCTTTCCGCTTTGTTGCAGTTGCTATATCTTGTAATTGTGTATCTACCATTGCCTCGTGTTGTCTTGCCGTTTGTTGTGGTGTGGAAAAGTCATATTCATCATTTATTGCATCAGCGTTTGCTTGGACTGGTGTTTCTGCATTCATTTTGTGAACTGCATATGTGTGTCCATTTCTATGTGCTTCCTGTTTCATCATTGCCTCTCTCAGTCTCTCAATATTCTCATCTCTTGGTCTTTCAATAATTCTAAATGGTCGCTTCCATCAAAAAAACTACCCTGAGGACTTGCTTTAAAAAAGGTAGCATCTCGGTTAGGTAGTTTTCCCGTTATTACATCATTTTCGCCAATTAGACCTACAATTTCTTCATAAGTAGGTTGTCGTTTCAATCCAAATTGTTCATATGGATTTATTAATTCTAAACTTGCTGTAGTTGCCATATTGATTATAATAATAGTTAGATTATTAATATTATTATAATAAATCTTAAGTAAATATTAACTTGTTTGTATCTTCATACCATTTATTTAAATGTTATTTTGTCGCATGTGGTAAGTTAGGACGATATAATTCGCCCATCATTCTATCCAGCTCATTTACATAGTTTGCTCTCTTGTTTCCTTCGTCAATATTTTTCCTTAATGCTACTGATGCTTCTTGTGAGTTTCTTAACTTCATTTGTTCGTGTAGGTGTTCTAAATCTTTTGTATCTTGCATATCAAATGGACTATATTTAATTTGCGAGGATTGTAAGAATATCTTACCTTTATTTTTTAAGTTATTTCGTTTATGAAATTTATACATTATATATTTATCATAGATTTTAATTTTAATCATATAATACACTGCCCGACTCTCTTAATTCCAGAACAGACTCCGAAATCATATGTAAAAACACCTCACGCACATCCTCATCTGTTGTCAGCGGTCTGTTAGTCCCTTTCAATTTAAACACGAGTAAGCTACCGGATGACTTCGTGTTATATCCAGTAAAATTAGTTTGATTCATTTTCTCGAACGATATACCAATAACAAATTTATCTTCTCTAAAGCGCTTGTAGGAAATGCTAAAGGCATCTTGGTCAGGGTTCATATAACTTAATGTTCGTTTTAAATAATATGCGTTTTCTGCCATTGATTGACATTCAAACTCTGGATATTTCTTATTATTAATTTGTAATTGCCACGTTAAGTTTAAATCTGAATTTTGAAAGCCCTTTCCTTGGTATGTCGCGCGACCATCTCCATCTGGATTAGGACCATCAAAAATACGAGAATTAATCATCGGATTGTAAAAATAATTCCATCGCTTGTAAATGTAGTTGTCTTGTCTGTAATAATTAGTATTTTGTGGGTCAGTTCCTGCTCTTGGTGGGCGATATAGTGTAATGAAACAACCATTCAATTTAGAAGCGGATTTAACAATGTTCATATTAATTTCAGTTCCTGCCGCGTTGAATGATTGTGTCATAGTGTGATACATAGGAAATACAAATTTCAAACTTTGACCCTCTAACAAATGCTTTACTATATTATTGTTGACCGTATTGTCCAATTGAATTACCTCAGCTCTAATGATTACGTTATTTAATTCCCACTGCGTTGAAGTATCGCCGGTTGTGAAATAGTAGCCGTATTTGTCAGTATATGTGTTGTTGATTAAAGCCCCCGCTGCGTCACGAGTAGCAAATGGTGTAATTACTGGTGCGTGCTCATCCGATACAATTGTAAATTCTAATTCAAGTGGTGCATAACGAAGCGGTAAATAATAATTGCTTTCTAACAGTCCACATACCGGTTTATGTCCTAATCTCATATAACCATTAGCGCCGGGTATTCCTGCAACTGAATGGCGGGTATATCGTGCTGTTAAATCGCCCCAATTGTTATGGTCTCCTGCGACGACTGTCACGGCATCTGGTGCTGTTCCAGTAGTTCCTCGTTCATTATTAGCATCAATAAATTCTGCTAATCCAGTAGCATAAGTATGTCGCCAATCATCATCCCAACGAGGATTAGCGCTACTTTCTAAATCATCCATATCTCGGGCATCTTGACTTTTAAAAGAATTATACGTTTCACAGTGCCTATTGTATTCAATAATATCTTGAGCTTGTTGCCCGCCAACTGTGCATCTATAACGACTGAAGAAGGATGACAAATTACCTAACGGGCGTAAAAAATGACTTCGTGTTCCGTCGGTGTTTTGAAGATTGGCAAATAAACGAATAGAAGATAAATCAATATATGTGTTGTCCTCTCCTGATATATGAAATCTAATATTCTTGTTTCCTGCATTTGGATTATAAACATTACTACCCGATGGAAAATGATTAACGTGTCGTCGGTCTGTGATATATTGTGCTGTTTCAGGAAGTCCAAAATTTAATGAGTTAATCATTGTAGTTTCACTTTCTGCAATTATATTATCCATTACTTATATATGATGATATAGATTTTTGTTGTTTTTTATTATTTATATGTTTCTTATGTGGAAGCATTATGGTAGAATTATTTGAAGTTGTATTTGTTATAGTATTTATTAGATATATTTTTTTTGTATCAACTATATCTGTTAAAGTATCATAATCTAAATGTTTATATTGTTTATCGTATTTTGTAGGTTCTTTTGTCAGTTTCTTCTAATGGAATTTTGTTTTGTTTTTCTTTATTTCTATACATTATTATTAATAGTATTGATATTTTATTGTTCTGGTGTTGAATCAGGGTTGAAACGCGAAGCATTCAACCCGAATTATCATTCGGGTTGAATCCATTAGAAATGTTCGTAGTAGGGTTTATTTCAGTCATACCTTGTCCTGTCCAATTATTGAAACTGTGTTTATCTAATAAATTATTGCTTTCTATTTCTCCAGTTATCGCTGCGTCATCAAATGCCGCAACTACATCTCCACGATTTCTAAATCGTAAGTGTCGCGGGTTTTTCTGTTGATTAATCCCTGATACAAAAGGTGATGAATAAACAGTAGTGGCATATGTGTTTCCGTGTCTGTTGTTGATTTCTTGAACAACGGAACTGCCCAAACTGTGACCAACAATTCTATTCACATCTGGGTTTTTACTTAATTCTTCCATTGCGTCTTTATATCTTTCGCTTAATTTAACATTATCAGTAGAAATAAAAAACAAATCTGCAATTACATCATTGACTTTGTGATTTAGTCCCGTTTTAGCACCAGTACCACCAATATATAATGTGTTGCCTATTTTTGTTATTCCATTTACATTAGAATAGGCTGCGTCCAAACCCTTGACATCATCGATTTTATTTTTATTTTGAACATTGATTTCTCCAGCATAGCGTGTTTTATGTTTCATTATCTGCTTATCAAAATGTTTATTGAAACCTCCTATTTTGTCTTCCAATGTCTTTTTATGATTAATAAATACATCTTCTAAAAAATCCTTACCTGCTGTATATGCTTTATCACTTGCTACACCTGCCATCATTTGTGTAGGCGTCCTGCCTTCAATAGCACCTAATAATAATTGTCTTCCTATCATATAATAATAATTATATTATAATTTCTATTGTATATTATATTTATGAGTGACAGATTAACATAAAAACATATATGTTGATAGTGCTTACAGATTGCAAGAAAGTAATTCTACCAGCGATTTTATTATAGAACTTGACCAAAACTTTGAAATTCCACCAAGAACAAAAATGTTCGTGACAGAGTGTTCATTCAGCACTCCGTTTTATACAACAGAGAAAGGGTTTTACGAACGCTTCTATATTATGTTGTATAATAGTTCCAATGTCTTATTAAGAAGCACTGCCGTTGATGCATCCGGTGAAATTTATTATGCCAATCAAACATCATTCAAATACAATCAGAATTAAACGCGGCATTTAATGATATTGCACCTGACTTATTCTTAACAGTATATGGACAAAGCGAACGCAAAATGGAACTTAAATTAAATGACCCTCTAACTTACAAAATCAAAATACCAACAGATGAAGAATTAGAAGCTTATGTAAATGACAAATGGGACAGAGGACAGTTTGAATATGACAATTTAAGACCAAAATCTATTAATTATTTATTAAGTAATTATATTGCCTATGATCCTGCGTCATCTTGGTTAAGTGGATATTTTAATTTAGTTCCTTTTCAGAATGTATATATTAACTCACCTCAACTAAGCGACTACAAATATTCAGCACCTAATAATTTTAGTAGTTCAGTAATAAAAAAAATCAAATTAACCAACAACTGGGCGGAGTCATTAGCCACTACACCTCTCCCATATATGCAGATTTTATTGATGTAGGCGGTAAAAGTATTAAGAGAGTACACTTTAAAATTACAACTTCCAGAAACGAAGTTATTGATTTTCACGGGGTACCCATACAGTTCTCACTGTTGTTTCAGTTAGACAATTGAATAAACAACCTAATTATTAATATTTATATCAAATTATTAATATTAATATTTCTCAATTTGTATATAAAAAATATACACAAAATATATAATATATTATATATGTCAGAAGTTGAACCTGAAATTACTAATACAATTGAAGCAGACGAGCCAGTAAATGAATTACCACCAATTGAAGAAGAAGCACCAAAGGCAGAACCAATAATAGAACCAACACAAGAAATAAAACCTGTAGAACCATTGAAAAACAACTCAAAAACTCAAGCACGCAATGAAAATAAAATAACCTGTCCAAAATGTGCCAAAACTTTAACATTAAAATCTTACAGATACAGTCATGAACGCAATTGCCAAGGACCATTAGAAACTAAGCCTATAAAACCTAAACCAAAAGCAGTTCCAATAGCAAAACCTCAAAGGATAGATCACGCAGTAGCGTACAACGAAGAAAATCAACAACCACAACCGCAACAAAATAATATAATAGCGAACACACCGCCCCCAAGAAGATCGCAACAGCAACCGCCTCCAAACCCGCTACAAAATATAGCACAGCATTACCAATTATTGCAAAATGAATATTTGAGACAGAAGCAAGAAAAATACAATGCATTAAATAAAGGTATATTTGGTTCAAGAGGAAAAACAAGATAGAATATAATTATTTTATAACCTACTATATAATAATTATGTTTTCAACATTATATTTGGATGGCTCAAGCAGAATTATAGCAAGTGAATTAGTATTAATAAATTCAGCAGAACCATCAACCTTAAGCAGTGTTTATGCTACAAAGCAAGAATTAGCAGATACAACAGGTTCATTAGGTGGGGGTTATACAATTGAAGAAGTTTATGCTCTTATTTTAGCACAACAAAATAAGATAGATGCAAACATATCAGCAATATCAGGAATTAACGCAACATCAACAACAATGTTTGACGAACAAGTAAATCAAAACACAACAATGACAAGCAACTTTAATAATATAACAGCACACGGATTAACCATAACTTCAATACTACCGACTATATCAGCAAATACAATTAAGCTTGACACAAATGCTAATAATATTAGCTCGAATACGTTTTTAATCAGTAATTTAAATGCTACAATAACATCAAACTTCAATACTATTAGTTCTAATACATTCTTAGTAGGAAATTCCAATAATACAATCACTTCAAACTTCAATAATATAAGTTCAAATTCTTCACTAATAACAGGACACGGAAACACAATATCAACGATTTTAACAGATATAGCAGATTTACACGCAGGAGCGGGTGCTTCTTGGACTACAGCCGAAAAAAAAACTATTCAAGCAGATGTATCAACATTATATACAAATGATACTAATTTATTCAATACAAATACTGCATACAGTAATACATTAGCCTCAATCATATCAGACAACACGACACAATATTTATTAATAACTCAAAATTCAATTACTATCAATAGTTTATTAGCAACGGATTTACAAAAATTAGATAAACTAGATTTAAGCAATCAATCAGTATCGGGTCCGGTTACATTTCATGACTCTATTACAATGGTTACTGGTAATACTTTATTTTGTAATAATTATAGGGCGCCAAGTAATGGATTACACATTCAATTCGTAATGTTTAACAGAGAATTTAATATTAATAGAGATGGCAGAATGTGGATGAGTAGTTCAGGAGGTCAATGGGAAACTCAAATAGGAGATGCTAATGTTGGTCGTGTCTGGGTTAAGGATAGGTTTGGTTTAGGTGCTGTTGGTGTTTCTGGTTATGTTTTAAACTGTGCCTCCAGTGCTGTTCAGTTTGTAGGAACTGACAACGCAGTAAGTCTTAATAATGGTTCATATTTAAATGTTGCTAATAATGGTTCAATAAGAAGATATACACCAGATGCTACAGAAGGTTTATCTATGGCACATAATGATTTTGTTGCTGTTAGTGTTGGTGATGTTAGTAATTCGTCTAATCAATAGTTTATGTGCGACGGCGCTGTATCAAAAACCATATTCAATAAACCAGTTGATGTATTAGGTGATGTATATACAAATGGCGATTTAACGATGGTTTCTGGTAAGAAAGTTGAAGTCAATCAGGTTCAGTCTGTATCAGGAAATACTTTATTATTACAAAATTCACCGAGTGGCAATGTTCAATTTGGCAACACATCAAAACTAATAATTGATAATGCTGAAATGTATCTCGATACAAATGATTTAATAATCAGGAATAGCAACACTTCAAACTCTATTAATTTGGTTGTTGGAGTATCTGCAACATATGCTGATAATAAAATTATTTTGAATAGTGGAAGTAATAGCGAATTACGAGGCGACTGGACTATTGAC
This sequence comes from Effrenium voratum, assembly GCA_963377175.1. Lineage (NCBI taxonomy): Eukaryota > Dinophyceae > Suessiales > Symbiodiniaceae > Effrenium > Effrenium voratum. Next base: position 1,439,452 of record CAUJNA010003316.1, read on the forward strand.
GGTGATATGACTTTTGGAATTGCTCATAAAATCAATTTGAGACATTTAAATAGTGATGCTGTTTTAAGATTAGAAGCATCAACAACTATTGATAGTTATATTGATGGCACTAAATACTTACAATTGGACGATACACAATTTTCATCATTCAATGGATTTAATTTAAGTAGTGATAAGAGACTGAAAGATAATATAGAAGATGTAGAAGATGATACTATAAATATGGTAAAAAAACATTAAGATTAAAACATTTGTTAAAAATCAAAAAACCAGAAAAAACTGAATTAGGATGGATTGCTCAAGATGTTCAACAATACACAAATCCTAAATATAATATTGTAAATGATACAGGAGAATACATAACAATGTGTTATGACAGAATGGCTTGTATTAGTTGGGATGCTTTATCAAAACTAATCCATCGCGTAGAATATTTGGAAACTAAATTAGTGAAAAAGAAAAAATCTAAATAATTACTAGTATTAAACAACATAATATTATTAAGTATTTCATTTTGTGAGCTTGTCAAGTAGTTGTTGAGGGTTTTTAATTTCATCAATATCTATATTTTGTTTTTCTATGTATTCCTTTATGGCTTTCTGACGATATGCCTTTTTGCTTTGTTCAATTTTATTTTCCATCCATCCTTCTTTTTGTAGGTTCTTAAGATAATACAAGCGGTTGTATATAGCCATCTGTTTTTGTATCTCTTCCATTGTGTAGTCATCCGGGTTCAAGTCCTTAGTAACATCATGATATTTTGATAATCTGGGCATTCTGTTAATATATTATTAACGCAGTATTTCTTTAAATAAGTTTTACATAAAATATAGTTATATACTATAAATTATTGTTAAATAACATTTCAAGAAAAAACGCATTTAAAGAAATATTGACACTATAAAATATATAATATACATATTATTATGACATCAAAAGCTGTAAACAGACATATTAACTCTTTAGAAAGCAAACTCGAAAGGAACAAGGGGAATTTATCAACACAACAAAAGGCAAAGGATAGAGACATTATAGGATTATACACCGACAGGAAAATATCACAATACACAACAGCGGAGAAGATAGTTAATGATTTCATAAAGGCAAAATCAGAGGATGAAAAGAGCAAGGCAAATCAAAAATACGACCAGGTTATGAACAGATATGAAGAGAGAGAACCACTAAGCGAAAGAATGAAAAAGAACAATCCGGAGAACATAACAAGAGGGCACAAAACAAAACCCAGAGATTACACAATCGGATTTCGTTTTTTACTATGAGTGGATATGGAGCACAGAAGGTAAAAGCATCGTTTAAAGACATTGAAGGCGGGACATATTATCCCATGCATTTTGATGATAAGCATGCGGGACTGGAAGATGGATAGAGGAATTAGTCAAGAAGAGATTTTTTAGACTGTATGACAAAAACCTTTTTAAGAAGGTTATTAAAACACTGGCGCAAGATGACGACATCGCTAGGCATTACAAGACAATGAAGCACTATATAGATGCAGTAGTCATTTATGATGCCGACATGGTAGAAGAAGATATTAAAGATTATGACCCTAAAAAGAAGAACTTAAAATACGCAAATAATATTGGTATTTTTCATAGATATATGGAAACAGAACTCGACCCAGAATATTGCACTTTTGAGGAAGCCATTAAGGTAAAGCATTATGTTGAAAACGAATGTTGGATTAACACATTGAATGATTTTTACGGACAAGACAAGAACATGAAGAAGATGACCAGAGAAAGTATTTTGAAACTCATAGACAAAACAGACGAGGAATTCAAAAACCATGGTGCTTCAATAGAAGACATGAACAAGGTATTTAAAGAGTATGCCATCACCGCCAGAATTTTCGATATTGTAGGTAATTTGAGTTTTACATTTGACCCACCAAAAAGAAACCACAACATCAAAACATTCTACGCATTAATAAAGAATGACCATATATATACATTAAATAAGGACTTGAAACAATTGAAATCAAATTTAGGAATAAAGAAAGAGTATAATATCAATGTTAATGCTTCTACCGACTTTTATTTAAATCATAGAGAGGAACCCATTAAATGCATCATGATTGAAGAGCTGGATGACATATTAAAACACACCGAACAGGACGAATACACAATGATATATACACGCAATGATTTGGCGAAAATGTATTATCAAGCAAAGCAGGCGGGATATCATTTCGGAGCTGATGTTTCAATTCAAGATTAAGAAAATAATAATTACATACAGGATAAAAACACAAAATTTGATTGATGCCTTCAATGCAAGTATAACAGTAGAAACTGAAGACACCTATAATAGGATGTCGAGAGCGATGTTTGAATTCAATAAATCATTATTTAATCCACTGCATAAATCTTATTATAATGACATTGATGTAGAAATTTTAAACACATGCAGGACAGTAGCACCCGCTGGTAAATTTCATTACTTTTATCATAGTATTGAATTACATATAGAGATTGACCAGAACAAAGCATATACACATAATTTAACTAAAATCGTAAAAGTTCCAGTGTTTAAACAATTTGACATTTGGATGCCTTATGATTGTGGTAAACATGATTTTAATAACATGGGAGAATTATGTTTATTCTTAGTTAAGTTTACTGGAAAACAAACATCATTATTTTTTAATAAACAATATAATTTAATATATGGCATGTTTTAGGAGAGTTTATTGACGAAGTCGAAATTTTATATTTTAAAAAGCCTTCTTCGATTTATGAAGTAGATTATAAAAGTATAGTTGAGAACCTATGGAAGACTAACATATCAAATAATTTAGGTGAAGACATCAAGGTTAAGAAGTTGATTTCGAATGTAAATATCGGATTGTTAGAAAAGGGAACTAACAAGTCTCAGAAGAGTTTAGTATTTGATACATTAAGTGAAGCACTGTATCATCAAAATCTGTATGGGGGAAGAATTAATAAGATTAGTGGATTTTATGATGATAAGGTTTTGACAGAGATGACAGGTGAATATATTAAAGAATTAGAAAGGAACATAGGCGAGGGATGGGTTTTAGAATTTAAGGCTCATGATAATGATGATGATAGGTACCGGAATTCTGATGATGGTACATATAAATTTTGGAAAACAATATGTATTATCAGAATCATTGTCGTGAGTGTTAAAAAATTATAGATGGTAACAAATACGATATCAAAAACGTTGAGAAAGAATCAGAAATCAAATATTGCACATTGACAATGACACATAGACAAGACTTAACCAATGGCTTTAGGTATATTAAAGAGCTACTCATGCAACGACATAATTTTAAAATGCATAAATATTATGAAACATTGAAAAACAACAATATCAATGTGCATAGTGTTAAAACCGATGCCTTCATTATTGATAGGAAAAATATTGACAAGGCCAAAACATTGATTAAGTTTTCAACCAAAAGGGGAGGATGGAGAGCTGAAGACAATAAACAAGTATCACCACCGAGCGATATATACAAAATTAAGGTTAATGAGTTATCAGAAATTCCGACTTACAATAATGTAAAAAAATCGTGTTAAAGACGAATACGACACCAAAAGCATTTGTGAGCAAATTGTGTCATGTAATCCGGTTTTGATAAAAGCAAGATTGGCTGGAAGCGGCAAGAGTTATATAGGCGAATATATGAAAAATCTAGGTTATAATGTGTTATTCGTATGTCCTAATAACAAGCAGAAGCAAGAAACCGAAGCCGACGCCATAACATTAAGCAATTTTTTTAGCATCCCAATAGAAGCTGGAGAAAGACTACCGACATTTGACCATTCTGATTATAATTGTATTGTGTTTGATGAGCTAGGTATGGCGGGTAATTATATTTTTGAACAGAGTTAGGGAGTTTAAGGATACGCACCCAGAGAAGATAATTATAGGAACTGTTGACGGGAAGCAGTTGAAACCTATAGCTGATTTAACTAACACCCAAGACCACGAGACATATTTAAACAACTGTCTCAATCAAATATTTAAATATAAGATTGATCTTAAGATATCTAAGAGACTTAAGACAGAAGAAGATAAAATTAAATTGAATGCTATATATAATGACATTTGGAAAAGTAAACTGCACTTCAAGGAAATAGTAAATAAACATTTTGAAACTACAAGCGACATCATGGAAGGAGAGCATAACATAGCCTATACTAATGCTAGGTGCAAATGGGTGAGCAAAACCGTAAGAAATAATTTTGGAAAGACAGATAACTATGAAATTGGAGAGCATGTGATATGCAGAGTTTATAAAAAGGAAATGGGGCAGGTGTTTAATGTAAATATTACTTATGAAATTATTAGTATTGATGATTGGAAAGTAGAAAATATCAAAAGTAAAACTACATTCATGACAAACACCACGACTTTAGACAAGCACCCTATACATGCGTATTGTGCTACATGTCATTCGTCTCAAGGGGCTTCTGTAGATAAAAGCATTACTATACACGAATGGCATAAATCACATTTGGTCAGCCGTGAGTGGATTTGGACAGCGATTACAAGGTGCAGAGATATCAATAAAGTCAAGTTTTTCAAAGCAGACATAGATGATACTGATTTAAATGAAGCACAAGTAACCAGATATTTAGAACATAAGATTAAGCAATATAAATTACAAGACATGAATGCAGAGAGAGAGATAGACAACAAAAAATATATTGATGTCAAATGGTTATTTGACAGGCTTAATACCAGATGTAATAAATGCAGTTCAGAGTTTGACATAGAAATAAATATTGGCGTAATAAATAGTAATATGACAGCCCAAAGAATAAACAACGATTATGCCCATCATAAGGAAAACTGTATATCTTATTGTTTAAACTGTAATCGCCGGGAAAAATAATATCTATCGTATTCTATATGGCATCTAAGCAAGATATTATTAGTAATGTTTATTATGATAAAGGAGGCTTCGGGTCAAAGAACCGCACTTTACAAGAAGCAAGAAAAAAGGATAACACAATAACTATAAACAATATTAATGAGTTTTTTAGGAATAATGTAGAACAGAAAGCCAAGCCAAGAGGACAGAATTCATTTGTAGCTCCTAACGCATATTATGAGTTTCAAATTGATTTTTTTTCATTAATGATATCCCTAAACAAAAAATGAAAGTTGGTATGATGTGTATTGACATATTTTCTAAGTATATGGTTGTTGTCCCGCTTATGTCAAAACAGCCAGCGGACATTTTAGCAGGACTGATGGAATGTATTAAAAAAAAATGGATGGAACACCCAAACTAATTTATATTGACGATGAAGGAGCTTATAATAATCAAAGTGTTATAGATTTTTTGAAGGGTGAAAAACTAGAATTACATAGAACCAGAGGACACCCAGCATTCGCGGAGAGGGCGATACGGACGTTTAAAGATAGCTTGTATAAGAGGGTTGAAAACGATGAGAAAAAGGAAAGGCTATTCAATGGACAGACTACATACACGAGATTATATTAACTTATAACAATGGAATAAAGCACACATCGCACGGCTTAACACCGTCAGAAGCAAGAAAGCCTAAACATCAATTAGAAGTGAGTTTAAACTTAGGTATGAAAGCCAAAAGAAATAGAGTTTATCCAGATTTAAATGTAGGAAATGAAGTTAAGATATTCAGGAAAAGGAGACCAAATGAAAAGGAGAGAGTAGGAGTATGGACTAAACAAACCTACAAAATAGCAAAGATTGAAAAGAAGTTAGGACAGGAATATTATTATATTGAAAATTATAACAGGGCATTTTTGAGACATGAGTTATTAAAGGTATAATTTTATTTCTTGGAAAAAGTATTTAAAGAAATAACAACTATATATAGTATAATAGAAATGGTGGAAACCGAAATCAATGATTATTTCATATTTCAATAAGAAATGCTACGACTGTTGCCACTTCAAAAAAGAAAATATGGAATTATATACATTGAATTTACCTAATGGAATAGTTAATAATATTATTGATTATTCTTTGGATAAAAAAATATGTAGAACATGTAGAAAATGGAGATATTACCAAGAAGCAATCGAATACAATTTGGACATTCAAAGGCTTAATGAAAGAAATGTTGAAGATGACATTTTGATATTTTTAACTGTGTATGAAAGGCCACCTTATAGTTATGTTAGAGCATTTCTGAAAATCAGTAAGAAAAAATATGAAATGATTGCAGGTATATTATGGATGTTGACTTATCATAAAAGGGAAGGGTTTGATGTAAAAGAAGACATTAAAACATATTGAAAGAACACAATTTAATGTCAAAAATACAGTTAGAGATACAAATATTATTAAAATGATGTATGAAAGAGGTAAGATATATACACAATTTAATAGTCATCAATTAACTTATTCTCCTGAATTTAAACTATAATCATACTATAATAATAACATGTAAAATATTATGTTATAATTATATTTCAATATTTAATTTTATTTCTTGTAAAAAAGTATTTAAATAAATAAACACTATATATATATTATAATAGCAATGGCGGAAACCGAAATTAATAATTATATCAATAAAAAATGCTACGACTGTTGCCACTTCAAAAAAGAAAATATGGAATTATATACATTGAATTTACCTAATGGAATAGTTAATAATATTATTGATTATTCTTTGGATAAACAAAAATATGTAGAACATGTAGAAAATGGAGATATTACCAAGAAGCAATCGAATATAATTTGGACATTAAAAGGCTTAATGAAAGAAATGTTGAAGATGACATTTTGATATTTTTAACTGTGTATGAAATACCACCTTATGATTATGTTAAAGCATTTCTTAAAATCAGTAAGAAAAAGTATGAAGTTATTGACTACATATTATGGGCATTGATTTATCAAAGAAAAAGAGGGTTTGATGTAAAACAAACCATTAAATCATATATTGAAAGTGAACAGTTTAATGTTAAAAATATGGTGATAGATATTAATATTATTTTTAAAATGATGTATGACAGAGGTAAGATGTATCAATTAAATAGTTATCCTGAACTGAAATTATAATCATAATATAATAATAACATGTAAAATATTATATGTTATAATTATATTTCAATATTTAATTTTATTTCTTGTAAAAAAGTATTTCAAGAAATAAACACCATATATATTATAATAGAAATGTTATTTAATTATTCAAAGTGCGAATGTTGTAAAACTAAAAGGAATGATGTTAAATCAACATTGTATAAGTTATTACCCGCCAATCTATGTAATAAAATAAGTGAATATGATGTATATTGTAATCAATGCTGTATAACAAGAGACCTTGAAAAGTTTTTTGTTGAAGAACATAAGGATAAGGGATATACAAAGTTTCAATTACAATTGAAATTCTTTATGAGATATCAAAAACGATTTCCTGTATGTTTTTACCATAAAGTTGCTAGAAAGTCATTTGAAACAGAAGTTGATGAGTTCTTTAATAATAAAGATTTAATTAAGAGGTTTGGAGGGGCAAACGCAATTAAACCATATAAAGCATTTGTTAAAACAAAATCGAGACATGTTTGAAGCGATTGATTGGCATTTATTAAGTAAAGATAAAATAAACGAGGTCTTGAATGAATTTAGAATAACTAAATATCATGTATGGTATTACTACAACACTAAATATCAAGTATGGCTACTAGTTAATTTGTTTTTCCGGGAATAGATTTATTCAATAATAGGAAAAGACAATATCAAATATATAGATAAAGATGGTATAGATAAATATGTAGATTACATATTTGAAGACATATTTCCTGACTATTAATTTAACCCATAATTCTTAATCATTCTAGAATAATAACATTTATACCCTTATATGTTATCATTATAATGTAAGTATAGCGTTTTATATATTGAAGATAACATCCTACAAGGGACACCACGCCTAAACAAATATATGATGAAACTGATGAAACGAAGGAGGGGGGTGATGTTGTTGCTGTTCTATTTTTGTCCGGGAAATGGACAAATCGTTTTTAGACAGCTCGAATATTTTTTTGATGACACATATTTTTTGCAATATTCATTTTGCATTTTTTTTGAAATGGATGAGGTGAGGAGACTGAGGAAATGACATTTTGAAGGGCAGTTGGTGAAATGAATGAGGCGAGGAGGAAGGAGAAAAGGATGGCGAAAGTTTTGGAAAAATGATGAGAAAAAAGCGGATGAGATGGACAGAAAGGAATGTAGAAAAATGATGAAAACAAATAAGGGTAGAAGATGGAAGATGGACAAAGTTGTAGGGGGGGTGTATGTATGAAGCAATTTATTTGCTAGGCGTGGCCCCCCACTACTGAAACATGGGGCTTTCTGGGACACCAAGTCGATTTTGTTTTGTTTTTTTAAGACTAGCTGGTGGTTGGAAGGGAGCTATTCGGGAGCTGGGGGTATCCATTTTTTCCACTTCAATGGAGCTGAGGAGCTACCAGAAGTTCGGGAAGAGCATGGTTTTGCGGGGAAGCCAAACTCACGCAAGCCCTTCAGCCAATCGGCCTTTTGCCAAAGCTTGGTTCCCTTTGGCCCATGTTGAGTCATGGGTGGTTCTCCTTTGTTCCATTTTTTTGTGGCCCCTTCGGGTGATCAACTTTTCATGTCTGGGTCCCGAATTAAGGGGCAACTGAGACTGGGGTATCCTCCAAAACGATTTGGAGCATATTCTGTCCCGTGTACTCAAGGTGGGCCAAGGTTAGTCAACCAGGGAGTATTCATCCTGCGTTCCCATACTGAATTCCACGGGGGAATACCCTTAAATATAGTTGGTAAAAGGTAACAAATCATGTAGCTCCACAAAAGGATCCAACCCTCACAAACGTCCCAGCTTACTCATACCCACCTGTTGAAACTTGAATCACCGTGGTAAAATCTGTGCATCCTCAAGTGTGCCTGTCATTGGAAGCGGGTGCGTTGGCCGGGGGATAGATGTCAGACCACAGGCCGGTGGCGCATGTCCAACAGACCTTTCCTTGTGATTGGAGGTGGCTTTCTTACAACGAACTGCCCAGCGCTCGGTTCGGTTTGGGCCCATGTGTGACATGACGATGAAGCCCTGAACCCGGGGCGACTTAGACCACGTAAAAAATCAAGACAGAACAAAACAAGTGAACCAAAGGGGAACGGGTGCGAAATACACCCCACATGTGTACAGACCCTTTGTGTGACACGTCAGGTTAACCCTCCATGGTTGCTCCGAACCTCAAAACAGGGAGCAGGACTCGGAGCTGGGGGTATCCATTGTTGCTTTTTCGTAGGGAGCCAAGGAGGGATGAGGTGTTTGTTTGCCTAGGCCTGGGTTTTTTTCTTGGGTTGGTTGGTTGGTCGGTTGGTTGGTTGGTTGGTTGATTGGGTGGTCGGTTGGTTGGTTGGTCGGTTGGTTGGTTGGTCGGTTGGTCGGTTGGTCAGTTGGTTGGCTGGCCGCATGGTTCTGTAGTCCTTGGCATTGGTCCTTTTGTTTCCCCGGGATATAACGTTTCTCCCTTCCGCTTGAGTCTTTCAAGCCTTGCAAACGATGTTCTTTTTCATGTGGGCGTGGCTTTTTTTGAGGGTTATTTTTTGGTGGTTTTGAAGGGACACCAAAAGGAAAACCACCATTTTGGAGGTCCCAAGAAGACACGCCGACTTACTCCCTGAGTTCCTTCCTCCTCATAGCTTTTTGGGAAGACCATATTAAGCAGCAGAACTCAGCTTTTGGCCAACTCAGGACAGTTTCGAGTCTAGCTGTTGCCTCTGCTTCAGGTTCAAGTTCGCTGAAGGTTCTTTTTGCTGACCAGTTCGCAGGACCAATTCATTCCTATTGTTTTTAAATTCAGTATACGGGGGTTTACTCGTGAACACGAAGGCAAGCTGCAGTTGTTGTGTGTGAGAACAGGGCCTGGCCTACACTATGCAGTTGAGTAGCTCCCAAAGCCAATCCCCTTGGCCAAATTGGGAAGGGGCCAAATATGTTTCCCCTTTCAGCCATACATACTGTGGATGGACAAAATCCTGCACCATTTTGAGACCATGGGAAGCCAGTGCTTGTTGGTATTTGGCAGGCTGACGCCTTCCGCCGACCCCCAAGACTTTGTTTCCCGGACTGCCGGACTGTCAAAAACGCAGCACCCGCATCCCCAGCAGGCAGAGCATCACCCAAGGCACCTCCAGTATGATGCCAGCAAAGCTGTGGATGCAAAAGCTGCCTTTTTTCCTGGTGCTCCAAGACCAAAAAGGCAGCTTGCAGCATCGCCAGCGTACCTCGCATTCCCAGGATCATCAGCGATGGTGATGCCGGTGGTGCCAAAAGCATTCCGTAAGAAAGGCTCACAAAAAAAAAAACATCATCATCATCATCATCATCGTCGTCATCGTCGTCATCCTCAGCATCTTTCATCATCATCATCATCATCATCATCATCAACATCATCACCATCACCATCACCATCACCATCACCATCACCGATTTGAGGTCAGGGTTAGAGGTTAAGGTTAGCGGTTAGCCATCATCATCACCACCACCATCATCATCGGCAGCATCACCGTCGTCATCATCATCACCAGCATCATCATCGTCGTCACCATCACCATCACCATCAGCACCATCTTCTTCATCATCATCAAATATCGTCTTCGTCATCATCAGGGTTAGAGGTTAGAGTTTGAGGTTAAGGTTAGAGGTTAGGGTTAGAGGTTAGGGTTAGAGTTTAGGGTAAGAGGTTAAGGTTCGAGGTTAGGGTTAGAGGTTAGGGTTACGGGTTAAGGTTAGAGGTTAGGGTTAGAGGTTAGGGTTAGAGGTTTGAGTTAAAGGCTAGGGCTAGAGGTTAGGCATCATCATCTCAGCATCATCATCATCATCTTCATCATCATCGTCATCATCATCATCACCACCATCATCACCATCATCATCATCATCATCATCATCATCATCATCATCATCATCATGTTTATTGTCATCAACCATCATTATTATCGTCGTCGTCATCATCAGGCTTAGGGGTTAGGGTTTGAGGTAAAGGTTAGAGGCTAGGGTTTGAGGTGAGGGTTAGAGGTTAGGGTTAGAGGTCAGGGTTAGAGGTTGGGGTTAGAGGTTGGGTTTAGAGGTTAAGGTTAGAGGTTAAGGTTCGAGGTTAGGGTTGGAGGTTAGGGTTAAAGGTTAGGGTTAGAGTTTAGGGTTAGAGGTTAGGGTTAGAGGTTAGGGTTAGAGGTTAGGCGTGTCAATATTCCGCCGCGGGACCCCCCACCCCCACCCCGTCAGCTCAAACCTCCACTTAGAACACGCCTCGCCCCTTTGCAGAGACTAACGTTTAACTGGCTATTGCAAAGGGGTCGACGGATTTACAAGGGTATCATCATTCCAGGATTTCTTAGGTGGTGCAGGGTTTCGTCCATCCGCAGTATTAAGGATCACCATGATCACCTGTTGGGCCACTGATTATTTTCCCGGTTGATGTTTAGCGGGGACAGATAGGGAGCAAGTGACCAGAGACCAGACATGCAGCAATCAGCCTCACAGCTTTCCCTTCCAGGCGATTACCAGGACTGCCCGGCCTGGGTCTCTGAAATACTTATTTGTAAGGTTGGTTGAAAGGGAAGCCAAATGAGCTTCGCTAAAACCCTTCTGTTCATTTTTAGTAGCTTTTGAGGCGAAGTGTACTCAAAACCCAAAGTGCTGTCTCTGTGATTATCCAAAGTGTACTATTGTACTTTGCGTACCACGCTGGTACTGAAAAGTTGCGAGTTGCGAGCTGATCCTTTCCAATTTCCACTTCGTGTACTACTGTACTGAATCGCACTTTGAGCGCTACTTCCGGACCAGAAAGGCTTCGCGTAGGCTATCGTCTATCGTGCAAAAGTATTGCTAAGCACAGCAGCGCAAGCCTCGCGTAAGCTCTGCAACTAAACGCTTCTGCACGTAAGCTGAGCGTTGGCGAAAGCAGCTTGTTATCACAGAGCAATCTATCAGGCCTCAAATGGATCACCGAAGCCTCTGTTTTTGTTTTTTTTTTCTGGGTTGCGGGGGGAGGGGTCCCTATTTTGACATACCCAAATGGGATTGAATTACCCTTTGGTGGGCATCATTTCGGTTGGGATTCATGTCCCACAACCACTTTTCAGGTAGTTCCTTCTCGAAGTTCAAAGCCAACACGCAATGACCTCGGATTAATCCGGAGGACCCTAGTTAGAGGACCCCTTTAACATATTATATATATATAATATATTATTTCCTCAAAAGGGGAGCCACCCCGGATTTTTGTACGGTCCCCCGGAATCCGAAGATGGAATTCCTGGAGCTGGTTGGCGTAGTTAAAGACTCGCCAAAATAGGGGACCCTAATTGAAGATGAACCAAAGGGATCCCTCATCTATTCTAGTTATTCCATAGTCTCTATAGTTTCAACTCGGGAATCGGAAAGGACTGCGGATCCGTTTTCAGCTGTCCTGCTCAGTTGGTGGTTGCTCCCGGGCGCCGTTTGGTTTCACTCCCAAAATGGTCTCCCCCCGCCCCCGATCAGGGGGGACACAAAAACAACACTTGCCTCATGGTTGTTGTGTTGCTATGGGTTTTCGGCAGAGTTCCCACGGTTCCAGAAAAGCCATCAGTCCTGACTTTCAATTAAGCCGAAACAGGGCGTTGCCGAAAAGGTTGCTGGGCAACTATGTCAGGGAGGTCAAAAATCGTTGACACTTGGCGGTTTCGCAAGTCCGAGACTGATTCAGAGCCCAAGTTGGGAACCACGAGAAGTTTGGGTAGGTGAACATGTATTAACTTTACTTGACCTTCCAAGATGGTTGGCGGCCACAACCCCCATGCAAACGTTCACGGAAGGGTCGAGCAACGTGCATATGATTCATGCTCAAAGAGGTCTGTTAGATCTTCACGAGCGCAGGTTCATCGATTCATGGCTCAACGGTTCAACCCAATCGTTATGCGTTGCGGCCTTTGCATATACTTTCTGATGTTAGGCAGAGCTCAAACACTTTGCGCCTTTGTTACACTTGGATGTATACATGATTGTTTGGTTTAGTATTATATTGATGTACTGCCAAATTGAAACGGGCGGTGTTCCTGCGTTTCAAACAATACAACAACTCAAACAAGGGGAGTGCGTGTACTTCCGCGAGGAGTTCATGGACCTGGGTACACTTCTCCATCTTGGCCTCTTGGTCGCACCACCAAGCGGAAAGCGCCGCGGAACGGCTTTCGGTTCGGTGTGGGGTTCAGTCGCGAGGTGATGTCTCTGGAGCAAGCGATTGTTTAGGGTTGGGCCTCTTTTGTTTTTTCTGAACGGGTGGGTGGGGTGGGGGGAGGAGGCGGATGGTGGAGGGGGGTATGGTGGATGGTGGGAGGGGGGTATGGCGGACGAGGGGAGCGGGTATAGTCGGTGGAGGACTTGCAAAATTCCGCTTCCGTGTCACGGGGGGGTTGATATGGACACAATATGTACCTTTTTTGCACTTACGTGCTTAGGTGGAGTGTCGAAGCTTTTCAGGGTTGGGTCTCTGACTAGGTCCCCCAGTAGTGCCCTTTTTCCGTTTCTTTTTTGGGGGAGGGTTCCCCTACTCAAATAGACTACAGAAAAAAAGTCGGGTACCAACTTATTCTAACCTCTCTACTGGAGGACTGGAAACGCGCGCCAAGGTTACTGTGACCATGGCTGCCTCCCTCTGGCTGAGTCCACAGCGCTTGCGCGCCAGATCTTGAGAAAGATCTGCCGAGGGGTGAGGGAAGGGCAAGCGCCTAGTCCCCCCAAAAGAGGCAAGACGACCTGCGAGCACTTTAAGGAGCGTGTTGCCAGCGGCTCCCGCTTTTTCCTTATTTGTTTGGTGAAAGGTTCCCCTGAAAACTCAACCAGAAAGGATGCCCATGTCTTTTTTCCATGGTCACTGAGTATCTGGGAGCTCCTCAAAAGGCAAAGCCCCCTTTTGTTTCTGGGGGTGGGGAGGGATACGATTTGGTCAGCGGTTGTTCACCTGGCCATTCCGGTGGCAGGATGGCCGATGGGGAGATTCATAGCCACAACTCCTTAGGGCCGTATTTAAGGCTATTCTCGGCTTACAGCTTATCTAGGCCGACGGGGTCCCGCTCGACTGAGGGGTTGCGGTGGGCGTTGGGATTTGGCAGGTCATCTAGAGGTTTGCTTAGGGTCGCGACACTCGAGCTCACCGAGCGCGGGTAAAGCTTTTTTGTTTTTCCCGATGGTCCAGAACCGATCCTATAATTATCTCCAGTGTTTGGAGTTGTTCGTCCTTGCGGATCGGAAGGTGCGATGTTCTTTGCTTTGCAGCCCTCAGAAACACTTTGCTTTTCCTGGCTCTTCTTGAGTGGGAACAGAGCGCTGCGAAGCACTTTCACGGACACTTCCGATGCATTCATGGCGCTGCCGATGGTTTCCAGCAGAAAGAGGGAGAACGGAAAGGCTATAAGGCTACAGTAACCTTTTTCCAACGACCAGGGCACAGATGACACATGCCTGTGGGTCAAAGCCAAAGCCCTCAATGGTTGAACTCATGTTTGTTCCCGTTGAACACCGTCCACACGAAACAGGTTCTCGAAAGATACCCAGACAGAAACCGCCATTTTGGGAAGGCCTTAGAGAGTGGTGCTTCTTGTTTGGACAAGCAGTATGTTGTTCTCCTCTTGTACCACTACGCACTCCACAGTGGGTGGATGCAATTGGCGGCGTTGGACCTCTAGAAGAAAGCACTGAGGACGTGACAGCGGCCCATACGTTTGTTGCCGCGCTGCGCATGTTTGCGTTTTTGAGGGTACCCCCCTTTTCTTTGTCGGGGGGGGGGTCGTGTTTTTTTTTTGGCGGGGGGTGGGGGTGGCAACAAAAGGGCAAGTAACGTCTTGTCGAGGGCAATCTTGTTGAGGGCGTTTGAACGGGAAACCTGCCATGTCCCTCCCAAAGAGACCAGTGACCAAGCCATGTGAAGCCATGTCCGCGACACTTCGAGCTCAGCTTGCCAAAGCAGGCAGACCGAGTTGCATTGTGAGGCTCAGGCTCGGTTTTTGGTAGACTTCGCGTGAACGTGTCCAGTTTTCAAGGTTGGATAGAAATATCTCGTTTCAACCAACCTTTGGGAGGATTACGGTCGCGTGAACAGGGGCCCTGAAATTTCGCAAGACCGAAGTCACCTTCCAATTTGGAAAAGAAGTGAGTTTCCACTCGGCCAGAAGGTCAAGCAACTTTTCGCAGGGAGGCCCGGATTGTCCAATCCATGGACCAAGGATGGACATTGAAGTGCATGCTCCAAGCACCAGCCAGTGAGCCAAAAAAGTCGCCATGCTGAGCCATTTTGGCATATCCTGCGTTGGATGTTGCCTTTTGAGGTTGGGGGGGCTCCAGAAAGGGATCTCTCACAGTTGCCGAAGAGGACTACCCACATCTTCACCGGAGCTGGTTTTCCGTTGAACACCGGGTGCTGCTTGTCGTCTCGGATTCTCGAAACGGAACCAACGGGAAGCTCTTCGGAACCCGTTGGGTCGCACTTGGTCCTAGCCATAGGGCAGTTTGCTTGCGTATTGGAGACAAAGCTTTCGACCATGCATTGGCGAAAGATGTCGGACAAAGAGCTGTGGTAACCTGAAAATGATTTGTTTGTTTTATCAAAACCGGGGTGTGGGATGAGGTGTTGTTTTCTGCCTAGAGCTGCTGTTTTTTCTCCCCATTAACTCTGATTGGAAGCTCGGGGGGGGGCGGTTGAGTTGGGCGAAGCGAAGGGCTGACAGCCAGGCTGCTGTTGGGCGGGTTTAGGTTGATTGGGTTTTAGGGGGTTTTGGGGGGTTTGGGGGGTTTGGGGGCTTGGGGATTTAGGGTTTTAGGGGGTTTTGAGTTTTTGGGGGTTTGGGGGTTTTGGGATGTGGGTGGAGGTTTGGGGTTTTGGTGGTTTGGGGGTTTTGGTTTTTAGGGGGGTTGGGGGTTTGGGGGTTTTAGGGGGGTTTGGGGTTTTTGTTGTCTTTCTTTTTTTTAAAGCGGGTTTTGGATTTTAGGGGGTTGGGGGGTTTGTGGGTTTTAGGGGGGGGGGGGGTGTTTTTTTTTAGGGGGTTTTGGATTTTAGGGGTTGGGGTGGTTTGTGGGTTTTAGGGGGTTTGGGGGTTTGGGTTTGCGGGTTTGCGGGGGTGTGGGGGTTGTGGGTTTGGGGGGGTTTTGGGGTTTTGGGGTTTTGGGGGTTTGGGGGTTGTGGGTTTTACGAGGTTTGGGGGGTTCGTGGGTTTTAGCGGGTTTTGGGGTTTGGGGGTTTGGGGGTTTTGGGTTTTAGGGGTTTCAGGGGTTAAGATTGGGATTGTACCGTTGCCCCAAACCACCAATCCTAGCCCACAACTTGCGCAACTACACCCTGAAGCAGGAACACCTAACACAAATCAGCTCCAAGCCAACCCAAACTACCCAAAGTCGCGCCCAATCCTTCGCTTCGCCTAAATCAACTCCAAACCATTCCAAGACTGACCCTCATGAATATGTAATCCAGCCTACCCCCCCCAGCTTAAACCAGCCCCAGCAACTCCCAACTGCCACCCAATCAGAGCAATAGAGGTAGACAACTCCAGATCCAAGTGAGGCTGGTGATGCTGGGGATGTTGCCAGCCCTGCGCAGAACCAGCCAAAAACAGACACTTTTACCCCACGGTGTGTGTGTGTGTGTGCGCGCGTGTGTATCTGTGGAGTGTGGTGTGTGTGTGTGTGTGTGTGTGTGTGTGTGTGTGTGTGTGTGTGTGTGTGTGTGTGTGTGTGTGTGTGTGTGTGTGTGTGAGTGTGTGAGTGTGTTGTGAGTGTACCCTTGTTGGATGGTTTTGAAGGCCGGCTATAGACAAACTCAGCTTTCGCCATGCATGGATTACAAGAGATTGGGTACTGCAAACATATGTCAGCTTCCCCTTATTTGGTGTTCCAGTGGTTCAAGTGTCCACCCAATGTGCAAGCTCCAAGCACAACAGCCTGCCAAAGACGCCCCCCTGCATTTGTGCTTTAACCTTGTGATTTGCCCTACAGGGGATGCCTTGTGATCTCACTGGAAATCTTTCTGCCACCCGGGGTGTTTGAAGGGATGGCATTGAGGGTCCCAGGGCAGTTCCAATTCAAGGCCCCACCATTGTTCAAGAATGTCAAAGCGGCAAGTTTGAGAGCGCTGGCTTGAAATTCTCTGACTGCCAGCGCCATTTTCCTCTGGGACTAGCCTGAGCTGACAGAAAAGCGGCAATATTGATCATGTCCTCCAGCAACTGGGATGAGGCCTTGCCGCCATCGTGCCAATGTCTCATGTTCAAGCTTGGCCGCAAAATGACGCAGCAAGAGTTCCTTGTGCGTTTCAATGTGTTGTATGGGTATGACCTCTCCGAGTATTGCCCCTACAACTTCGTTCACCTCCCTTGGTCCACGCTGGCAATCGTAAACTTTGTGAACGGGCAGGCGTGTGCAGACTGCTGGGTTCGGACCAAGAAGCTCATCGTGACGGGAGAGATGAAGGGCGTACAACCAGCCGCCCACCACGGGCTGGAGAGCAATTTGGTGGACTACCTCTCCCGAGCCAAAGGGATCTCCAGGTTGCCCCCCCTTGTGTTTGACCGGGGAATTTGCATGTCCTTGGCTCAAGCATGCCGCATGCTTGGGATAGGCTTGCGCACCAAGAAACCCAACTTAGTTCAGATTCACTTGGACCTTCATTCAATGTCTCAGACTGCGGCTTGGCACTACCTGAAGCAGATGCCAGGCACGCAGATTCTGATAGACCTTTGAGCCGGCCAGTGAGTTGGAACTTTTGCTAAACCCAGCCCAAACTCGGGGGCAAAGTCCCAACCCTTCAGAGAAAATAGATGCAAACATCAGCTCGCTTCTTTGGCAGCAGCCGTTCTGCGTAAGGCTTGGTCAACTATCAGGCTAGCGCGCTATGGATGTTGCCCCCCAGAAAGCTGCTCCAGGAAAAGCCTGGCTTGCAATGTCAAGTATAACAAGCGAATTATCCTTTTTCCCAAACCAGCGGGCTTCTTTGGGGTGGCTTCACTGAAGTTGTTCCCGCCAAGCCACCAGAGGGCTTGGTTTCTTCCAACCAGGTCGCCCCGACCATAAGTGCGAACTGGAAAGGCCGAGCAAGCCAGTCTGAGAAGTCATCCAAGATGTTGCAAGTTGGGCAATTTGTTTACTCACAAATACGCTTCGATGGCAAGCGCATGTTGGTGAAACTGGACTCAGTGTGATTCTGGCTGGCATCGGTTGTCTCTAAGGAGTGTTTCTCTGGGCACACATCGCAACGGGATCTTTTGTTAGGGTGAGTCCAGTTTTAGAAGCGGCCTGCGTTGTTCGAAGTCATTCCTGGTGGCGCTGATTTCGGACAAGCATCCGGGACCCGGTAGCAAGCAGCAAGGCGTTGTTGCTTCCCCCGCCTTGTGCGTCACACCGCCAACGGAAGCTGATCGGGAAGGGGTGAGAAAACTAGTTTTGTTTGGTGAACTTCCGTAATTTCCATGGTTGTTGAAACCGGGTACTTAGTTCGCCAATCGGGCTTGATCGGTGTCCCGAGTCAACAGACTGCGACTTGCGCAACAGATTTCAGAGTTCAGAGAGACTCCCCCTCTTCGTGCTTGCTTGGGGTCAATCAGTGCAGCAACACCAAGACTAGCTATTGAATGTGAGTTTGTTTACAAACAAGCACGGCGCTTCGGAGTCGCTTATTGAAGCAAACTCTTGGACAGCCATCGCGGCATCCCATGATTCAGCCGGGCGGGCGATTTGATTGATATTCACCTTCCACCGGCTGGCCGATTCAGGATGCGAGACCGAGAAACGCCGAGCGAAGCTCGGAATGAAATTTGGCCCGATTCAGCGTGCATTTCCGGACGACTTGGTCCGTCTGTGCAGTGGAGCAAATGTACAGTCTGCCAAATTCATCCCGACAGAGATCTTTGGGGTCTTCTTTTTTTGGCGACATGGATTGTCGATTGATTGGAAGGACGCCTTGTGCAGTGCGATATTGTTCATTTGCTTGGAAATGCAGCACTCCATTTTGGGGGTGTGTCGCTAGGGTGCAACATACTTGGGGGGTTCAAGCAAAGGTGTCGAGCCTTCGCGTCAGTCCACAAAGGGCGCCCAACTTCCATCAGATTCACGTAGACCTTCCTTCGTTCGGTGTCTCAGACTGCGGTTTGGCACTACCTCGGGCAGATGCCGGGCACGCAGGCTTTGATTGACCTTTTGGCCGACCAGTGGGTTGGAACTTCTCGCTATACCCAGCCCTGGCTGGGGGGCCAAGTCCAACCCTTCAAACCGCAGCTTGCGGTTTGCTTTTTTCGGCAGCAGCCTGTTCTGCACAAGGCTGGTTCACATGGCAAGCTTCAGGAAAAGCCTGGCTTGCAACGTCAACAAGTGTAACAAGTGGATCGATCCCTTTTCCAAACCAGCAGTCCTCTTTTGCGTGGCTTCTTGTTCCCACCAAGCCGGCAGAGAGCTTGGTTTCCAACCAGGTCGACCATAAGTGTGAACTGGAAAGGCCGAGCAAGCGCAGTCTGAGAAATCATCCAAGATGTTGCAAGTTGTGTGCAGCGTGCTTATGCACAACAGCGCTCGGATGGTTTTTTTGCAGTTGACTGGACTCGCAATGTGTCTGTGGCATTGTTTTTCTCTGAGGAGTGTTGCTCCGAACAGATTTGTCACGCACGCATCGCGACGTTTTTGTTTGGCAGGTTGAGTCCAGTTCTATTAGCGGCCTGGGTTGTCCAAAGTCATTCCTGGTGCTTTCCCTTGCCTACTGCGGAGTACGGAAAGGCATCCGAAACCCCATTTTGAACAAACCCGTGCAAGTTCTTTTGCAGGTTGCCAAGGTGCTGCTGTCATGTGGCAAGCGCCTGGAGGAGAGAATAGTCTCTGAAACTTGTCATGAATAAAATGTAATCAGATGAGCATTGCTTCAGTCAAAGCTGCAGCCAAACAGGACGCAGGATGCGCCGTTGTGCAAACATACTGGCGATGCATCTTTAGCCAGAACCATCCAATCTAGCCACATCTAGCCAGTGGCTTAGCCTATTGTTTTGGGGACGAGCAAATGAGCAGAGGTGATCTATTCATCTGGTCTTCGGGGTGTGTGTCGCTCGTGGTGCCTTTCGGTGTGGCAAGCCATCGCCTCGAGGCCCAGGAGATGTGCATTGAAGAGCGGTGAAGCCACGGCCAACCTGCCGCCAAAGCCCATAGGTGACTTCCGGGCTGCGCGTCAAGACTTGGCCTTGGGCTGCTGGCGGCCCGCCACGCCAGCCATTTTGGCCTCAAGCTCGAGCGCTAAAACGGAAAGTGCAAGGTAGTGGATCCGTGCAGGTGAGTCCTTAAACGGTTGCCTGGCGCAGCAGCATCGCCAGACCAGGCCAGCTTAGATAGGTGGACCTCATGGATGCAGATGGGCTTGTATGGATGATGGTTTCAGACGATGTGTGTGTGTGTGTGCTGCTGGGTGACCCGACCTTGACTTCACATGCTATGGCAGTCATTTCCGCAACTTCCTCCGTTCCGATGTCAATCCGCCGAGCCAGGTTTTGACTTGGCGCTATGTTTTTTCAGAATGGTTCTGCGCCGACCTTCCGGCCTGCGTTGTGTTGGTAGCTGAAAATGGTTGGCTGCAAGGCCTGCTTTTTGTAGTGCAAAAAGCGTTGGGCTTTATAGAGGCAATGCCCCTCGCGCTCTTGAAATGCACATGGCCGCCTTGGGTTGTGCCAACCTGAGTCTCTTCACACCTGACGGCATGTCTCACTTCACCTGTAGGTTCTAGTGCCCTAGCGGAGTCGCATCTATAAGGAGAGCAAACGGGAGGTTTCCATGCACCAACAAAGAGCTCCCGCAGAGTCTCTTACAAGCATCGCATGAACATTTGGGATACACACATGAGAACTTTTAGTACCGGATGCCAGTTCAAAGCAGGAGGCGCGGATTTCTTCAATAGGCCAAAATCACCCTGCTCGACTGCCCCTCGCGACACGTCTGCTTTGTGTGAACCATTACATGTTGCACCCCAGAAAACCTGTTTTTTCCGGACCGCTCACCCAAGCGCACGCGTCGCAGCAGGAGGTCTTTGAGCTGGCCCCATTGATGCCCTCCCGGATTTTTCCGGGAGACCGTGGGCCACACCTTCGGGGGAAGCTGATCGAGTAGGTGTGGGAAGACCAGATTCCTTTTGAGACCAAGAAGCGTCGAGCAAAGTTCGCGCTGGAATGCAGAGCTCACAGCGCCCGACAATCTTCGGCCTCTTTGTGCGACAGCAATGTGGTGTGCGAAAAGCTCAGTTTGTACTTCACCAAGTTTCAGTTTTCATTTGACAATGTTGCCTATGCGGCTGATGCGCTCAATTCATGCCATATCTTGCCCTTTGGAAAATCCATGTCCTTTGTGCACCCCTGTATAACTCTGGAGTTCGGAGAAATGATTGCTTGAGCACGAAGACTGAGTCAAACAAGGGCCCTTTGAGACTTAGTTGAAATCTGTACACAGGCAGCGGAATGCGCCTTTGCGGCACTTGTTGTTGCCAATCCAATTAGGAAGAGATGAGAGAGGGAACGCCACAGGAAGAAAATCTCAGCTGAGCTTTGGCTCTAAGATTTTGAGGGTTACACGGCCTGACAGATTTCCCGGGGGCTGCTTCCGAGATGCTCACCCGTGAAGTTTCTCCACGTAGCAGGAAAGGGGAAACTCAATCTGAGAAGAATGGCTTTAGGCTGCCATGTGTTGTTTCCCCTCCCCTCTCCCGACCCCCTGCGACGATTTTGCAGGCCTGGACCCTAACAAAACAATACTAGCCTAAATAAGCAAGTTGCAAAATAGCGCTGTCAACCTCCCCTGAAACAAAAGGCAAAATCGACCTCATGTGTCCACCATTTGCGTGTTGGGGGCAAGCTTGGTCTGCGCAGGGCGTGCCCCTTTGACACGTGCTCTACAAGGCGTGGGCTGAGGCGTTAAGGCGTTAAGGCGTTGGGGCGATGGCAAGGCTTGAGCATGCTTGGCGTATGAGCTTGAATCCCATGGTGTTTTCGGGGGTCTCCTCCATTTTGTTGGAAGGGTAGACCAAATATGGGCCAGATGGAATTTCCAAGGCATAACCAACCACTGCTCAGGGTGCCTATTTCTGGGAGATTCCGAAATGTGGTTTCTCTTCCTTACCTGAAAAGGATACCCAGCCAACAGCACACGGACACACACACACACATGTTGTTTCTGCAAGCGTCTTTGCTCCTTCTGGCGGCTTGGTACACTAACCTGCGGGAGCTCAGCCTGAAGCCTTCCGCCATCCTTCCCCAATTGGCAGACGGCAGATGCGCTTGGTCAGGGTTGCCGTGGTCGTTGCGGGGAATCCATGAAACAAAAAGCGAAAAGGGTAACGATGTGTCATTGAAACGTTTGGAGGATACATGTGGCTAAATATCCATCTAAAATGATCTGACTTCAACTTCCCTGACAGAAGCAGCAGGCACAGGTTTTGAGGAGCGTTTGGGATTGAGCAGCTGGTGTTTATTCCATGCTTTTGGATGCCTCCGATTGCAAACGTTTCCTGAAGCCAAGCAAACGAAACAACAACAAAGCAAGAGCAGCACCCACCTCTCAAGCACAACAAACCATGGCACAAATCCGGCTACGCAGAAACACACAGTTCAGATTCCCCATATGAGACATGCCGATAACCCAAGACACTCTCACTCCCAGTCTCCCCAAATGGGATTTAGGACCATTGGTCCACGGGTCAACAGGGTGCTCAAAGTGAACAGCGTGCTTGAAGTGACAACATCCTGCACCAGTCGGGATGGATGAAGCTTCGTGAACATGTGCGCCAAACCTGATAGACAACACGGGACGTCCGAGAGTCAGATGAATACACCCCAGAAACTGATTCATATGGGCAAGTGGGATCAACAGGGCCAAGGATTTTGTCTTGCGACTTTGCAATTTGCGCTACAGGCGCCGAAGTGTGTGGAAACCTTTCTGCCAGCCCATTCCCCAAACACAGCAACCATCACCCCCCCCCCCTTGTCAAAGACATCGCTTGGCGAGAAAGATTATTTTCAACCGAAGTTGAAGGGATTCACACACGTGTGCAGGAGTTTCAAGGAGGCAATTGAGAGCACTGGCTTGAAAGTGTCTGACTGCCAGCGCCGTTTGTTTCCTCGTGGGACTAGCCTGAGCTGACAGAAAAGCGGCAATATCGATCATGTCCTCCAGCAACTGGGATGAGGCCTTGCCGCCTTCGTGCACATCTCTCATGTTCAAGCTTGGCCGTAAAATGACGCAGCAAGAGTTCCTTGAACAGTTCAATGCGTTGTATGGGTATGACCTCTCCAAATATTGCCCATACAACTACGTTCACCTCCCTTGGTCCTCGCTGGCAATCGTTAACTTCGTGAACGGGCAGGCGTGTGCAGACTGCTGGGTTCGGACCAAGAAGCTCATGGTGACGGGAGAGATGAAGGGCGTACAACCAGCCGCCCACCACGGGCTGGAGAGCAATTTGGTGGACTACCTCTCCCGAGCCAAAGGGATCTCCAGGTTGCCCCCCCTTGTGTTTGACCGGGGAATCTGCATGTCCTTGGCTCAAGCATGCCGCATGCTTGGGATAGGCTTGCGCACCAAGAAACCCAACTTAGCTCAGATTCACTTGGACCTTCATTTAATGTCTCAGACTGCGGCTTGGCACTACCTGAAGCAGATGCCAGGCACGCAGATTCTGATAGACCTTTGAGCCGGCCAGTGAGTTGGAACTTTTGCTAAACCCAGCCCAAACTCGGGGGCAAAGTCCCAACCCTTCAGAGAAAATAGATGCAAACATCAGCTCGCTTCTTTGGCAGCAGCCGTTCTGCGTATGGCTTGGTCAACTATCAGGCTAGCGCGCTATGGATGTTGCCCCCCAGAAAGCTGCTCCAGGAAAAGCCTGGCTTGCAATGTCAAGTATAACAAGCGAATTATCCTTTTTTCCAAACCAGCGGGCTTCTTTGGGGTGGCTTCACTGAAGTTGTTCCCGCCAAGCCACCAGAGGGCTTGGTTTCTTCCAACCAGGTCGCCCCGACCATAAGTGCGAAATGGAAAGGCCGAGCAAGCCAGTCTGAGAAGTCATCCAAGATGTTGCAGGTTGATCAATTTGTTTACTCACAAATACGCTTCGATGGCAAGCGCATGTTGGTGAAACTGGACTCAGTGTGATTCTGACTGGCATCGGTTGTCTCTAAGGAGTGTTTCTCTGGGCACACATCGCAACTGGATCTTTTGTTAGGGTGAGTCCAGTTTTAGAAGCGGCCTGCGTTGTTCGAAGTCATTCCTGGTGGCGCTGATTTCGGACAGGCATCCGGGACCCGGTAGCAAGCAGCAAGGCGTTCATGCTTCCCCCGCCTTGTGCGTCACACCGCCAACGGAAGCTGATCGGGAAGGGGTGAGAAAACTAGTTTTGTTTGGTGAACTTCCGCATTTTCCATGGTTGTTGCAACCAGGTACTTAGTTCGCCAATCGGGCTTGATCGGTGTCCCGAGTCAACAGACTGCGACTTGCGCAACAGATTTCAGAGTTCAGAGAGACTCCCCCTCTTCGTGCTTGCTTGGGGTCAATCAGTGCAGCAACAGCAAGACTAGCTATCGAATGTGAGTTTGTTTACAAACAAGCACGGCGCTTCGGAGTCGCTTATTGAAGCAAACTCTTGGACAGCCATCGCGGCATCCCATGATTCAGCCGGGCGGGCGATTTGATTGATATTCACCTTCCACCGGCTGGCCGATTCAGGATGCGAAGCTCGGAATCAAATTTGGCCCGGTTCAGCGTGCATTTCCGGACGACTTGGTCCGTCTGTGCAGTGGAGCAAATGTACAGTCTGCCAAATTCATCCCGACAGAGATCTTTGGGGTCTTCTTTTTTTGGCGACATGGATTGTCGATTGATTGGAAGGACGCCTTGTGCAGTGCGATATTGTTCCTTTGCTTGGAAATGCAGCACTCCATTTTGGGGGTGTGTCGCTAGGGTGCAACATACTTGGGGGGTTCAAGCAAAGGTGTCGAGCCTGCGCGTCAGTCTACAAAGGGCTTCCATCAGATTCACGTAGACCTTCCTTCGTTCAGTGTATCAGACTGCGGTCTGGCACTACCTCGGGCAGATGCCGGGCACGCAGTTTTTGATTGACCTTGCCGACCAGTGGGGTGGAACTTTTCGCTATACCCAGCCGTGGCTGGGGGGCCAAGTCCAACCCTTCAAACCGCAGCTTGCGGTTTGCTTTTTTCGGCAGCAGCCTGTTCTGCACAAGGCTGGTTCACATGGCAAGCTTCAGGAAAATCCTGGCTTGCAACGTCAACAAGTGTAACAAGTGGGAATGATCCTTTTTTCAAACCAGCAGTCCTCTTTTGGGTGGCTTCACTGAAGTTGTTCGGCAGAGAGCTTGGTTTCTTCCAACCAGGTCGACCATAAGTGTGAACTGGAAAGGCCGAGCAAGCGAAGTCTGAGAAATCATCCAAGATGTCGCAAGTTGTGCAGCGTGCTTATGCACAACAGCGCTCGGATGGTTCTTCCAGTTGACTGGACTCGCAATGTGATTGTGGCATTGTTTTTCTCTGAGGAGTGTTGCTCCAACAGATTTGTCCCGCGACGTTTTTGTTTGGCAGGTTGAGTCCAGTTCTATTAGCGGCCTGGGTTGTTCAAAGTCATTCCTGGTGCATCCGGAACCCCATTTTGAACCAACCCGTGCAAGTTATTTTGCAGGTTGCAAAGGTGCCGCTGAAGTGTCATGTGGCAGGCGCCTGAGGAGAGAATAGTCTCTGAGACTTGTCATTAATGAATGAGCATTGCTTCAGTCAAAGCTGCAGCCGCCGAGCAAGACGCAGGAAGCGCCGTTGCTCAGAAATAGAACAAGATAGATGAAGCTGCGCGGATCTCGGTTACAAACCGCTTTGGGCACGCAACGCTTTGTGACAGCCCGTTGCATTCAGGCAAGTTGACATTGTGGCAAGGCATTTTCCGGCCTTTGCGCCCAACAGCTTGGCCAGCGATGTGCCCCGAACCATGGTGTGGCCGCTTCTTCTTGTTTGGGGGGATCAGGTCTGGCTTCCTTCCTCGGGATTTCAATCTGCCCGACCTCTTCTTTGCTGACTTGGCGCAAGGGTTTTCGGGGCAGTTTTGCGCCGACCTCCCAGCCTGCATGATACTTACTTGCATTGGTGATTGCCAGTCATGCTTGGCTGCAAGGCCTGCTCTTTGTTGCGCAAACACCTTTGTCGGGGGCAAGATGCAGGGAAAATCCAACATAGCATGGAGCTCGTTCTTTGGGCTACTCAAGTAGCGTAGCCAAAAACAAGGTCTGAACCCAGTCTGCAAGGAGTCTGAAATCAGTTGGTTGGAGCCAATAGTTGTGCTTCTGCTATAGTGCTCGCAAATCAAAGCTCTCTGGTATCTTGTAGCGGTTCACCTTTGGTTGTGATTGAGGCTCGGGGCCCCACTTGCAGGTTGGCAGGTTGCAGCCAAATTGCACTTCGCACCAAAATCCCACCCGTCGCACCCACCACCTCAATATTTGCCAGCCGCAGCCTCAATCCCAATCAAAAGCTGACTTTGACCTGCCAATCAGAAGCACAGGAAACGACTGAGTTCAGACAGGGCGCAGACTGGGTTCAAACCTCTTTCCGGTTGTGCGCGTTTCCGAATTAGCTGATGATCTTCATGAGCTGTTGTCAGCTAGACTTGCAAATTTGTAACTCATGTAGATCATAGTTACAGTAACGGGTAATGCTGTAAGATTTCTCAACACACTGAACATCCGTATATTCTGCCAACCTGACCAGTGCTTTGAGGGGGATGAGAATGATCATGATGATGATGATGATGGCTTGACATGATGATGATAATGATGATGCTTGCACCTCCAGCACTGCAAGCGCTGCCTTCAGTACATCGGATGATGATGGCTTACCATGTTTTTGATAATGGTGATAAGCGCTGCGTGAAGTCACATCCAAAACCTACATACAAGAGGATGATTTTGAGCGATGGTGATGATGACTTACCATGAGGATGATACCACGGTGATGTTGATCAAAGGAATTAGAAGGAACTTCCGTGTTACAGCAACGAATTGAAAGCTAGCTCTCTCTGAGACAGATGACAAGAGAAGGAGTAAGCACGCCAGGCGCGCGTGTGGTGGCAGAGTAGAAACGCGCAAAAAGCATGGCTCCGCGTGAATTGACGTCTCCGGAGAGCTGAAAGCTAGCCTGTTCGCGCGCCTGGTCGGACCAGGGTCGGACCACTCTCGGAACACATTCGGAGCACGGGGCCATTGGCACGGCAACGCGAAGGTTTCGCAATGATTGAATTGCGTGGCAGGCGCAGCACTTTCGCAAGGTGAGGTACAGATTTCGTGGCAGGCGTTGCACTTTCGCAAGGTCAAGTTTTCTTGAGGGTTGAGTTGCTTGGCAGGCGCATCACTTTGGCAAGGTCGGGCGCAGATCCAGGCGCAACTTTCGAAAGGTCAGGCGCAGATTACGCGGCAGGCGCAGCACTTTCGCAAGATCACGTACAGATTTCGTGGCAGGTGCAGCACTTTCACAAGGTCAAGTACAGATTTCGTGGCAGGGGCAGCACTTTCGCAAGGTCGAGAGCAGATCTCAAGGCAGGCGCAGCACTTTGGCAAGGTCAGGTACAGGTTTCGTGGCAGCACTTTCGCAAGGTCAAGTAAAGATTTCGGGGCAGGCGCAGCACTTTCGCAAGTTTAAGTACAGATAGATAGATAGATAGATAGATAGATAGAAAGTAGATAGTGAGAGAGCCAGAAAGATTGATAGATAGATAGATAGAGAGATAGATAGATAGAGAGATAGATACACGAGATATAGATAGATAGATACATAGATACATAGATAGATACATGTAGAGAGATAGAGAGATAGAAATAAAGATTGATAGAGAGAGAGATAGATAGAAGGATACATAGATAGATAGAAGAGATAGATGGATCGATAGATAGATAGAGATAGACAGATAGATAGAGAGACAGAGAGATACATAGATAGATGCGCGAGAGATAGATGGAGAGAGAGAGAGAGAGATAGATAGATAGATAGATAGATAGACAGAGAGATGGAGAGATAGATGCAGACAGAGAGATGGATAGAAAAGTAGATAGACAGATAGATCGAGATTGAGAGATAGATAGATACATACATACGTACGTAGATAGATAGAGAAATAGATAGGTAGATAGATAGAGAGATAGAAAGATACACGAGAGATAGATGGAGAGAGAGAGAGAGAGAGATGAATGGATAGATAATTAGAAAGAGAGATAGAGAGATAGAGAGATAGGTAGATACACGAGAGATAGATAGATAGATAGATAGATAGATAGATAGATAGATAGAGAGACAGGTTCATAGATAGATAGATGGATAGATGGATCGATGGATGGGTAAAAAGATAGAAGGAATAGAGAGATAGATAGACAGATAGATAGATAGATAGATAGATAGAGACACGAGAGATAGATGGAGATAGATGGATAGACTGATAGAAATATAGATAGATACAAAGAGAGATAGATAGACACAAAGAGAGATAGATAGATAGGTAGATAGATAGATAGATACATAGATAGAGAAGAGGTAAAAGAAAGACACAAAACAAGCAAAACAACATACAGAAAGAAAGAAAGAAAGAAAGAAAGAAAGAAAGAAAGAAAGAAAGAAGGGAGGCAGGAAGGAAATAAAGAAAGAACAGGAAGAAAGACAGAATGACGGAACAAAGAGAACCGTGAAAAGGAAGAAGAAGAGAAAACAAAATCAAGAAAAGAAAGGGACATATAACTATAGTGTTTATATTGTGGAAACTTCCGCCCACCGGCTTCGCCGGCTCTATTGGTAATGAGGTTGTACCCCCAGCGTTGCGAACGCTGCTGAACGTCACACCCGAAGTCAAAACACAGGAGACTGATCACTACCAATGATGGTGATGGTGGCCTGGCATGATGATGCGATGATTGCAACCCCAACAGTATGATGATGATGGGAGCATTCCAAGCGCTGACGAGCGCCGCGCTCAAAATCCATATGCAAGAGAATGATGAGGCTTACCATAATGATGGTGACTAGCCACATCCAGGGAGTGATGACGACTGATGGCAAGCCATGGCCATGATTGCATTCCCAGCATTGCACGTGCTGCTCAACATGACTTCCACAATGTGTTTGAATGATGTCGACGATGCGGACCACTATGATGGTGATAACGATGGTGATGATGATGATGGCTTTCCATGATGATGATAATGATGTAGATTACTCCTTAGCTTTGCAACCGCTGCCCACTGTCACATCCAAAATCTACATACGCGGCAGTTGTGCCTCAACTGCAGAGAACAAAAAGAAGAAGCTGCTGATTTCAGCGCCGTTGAGAGCTGCGCCGGCAAAAGTGCAAGACGCGCAGTCAAAAGCAACGAGGCTAATAGACATGTTCAAACTGCAAGACGTCGTAGCCCAAGCAGCGCTTTCTGAGATTCGTTCGGCAGCGTGGTGTCCAGAATGGCAGGCAAAAATGCGACGCGCGCGAAACGGAGCAAGACTTGCAAGACATTGCCCCAAGAAGTTAGATGCGAATTGCCAGAACAGACAAAGCGGAGGAAGAGGACCATTGCAGAGGTGCGGCGTTTGGTCGAAGAGATGCGTGGGGCGCCAACTGCTGCAGCGCCCGCAAGCTAGACGGAGCAGCAGCGCCCATCTAGCGAACCTAGCAGGTTCCCCTTAAAACGGCAGGCCAGAGAGTGCGATGGTATCGTGAAACCAGCAGAGAGAAACGAGGTTTCTTTTGTCTTCATGAAGCGTTCTTGCGTGCGCCCCGTCGCTGTGATGACAGCGATGATGCAAATGATGATGATGATGATGATGATGATGATGATGATGATGATGGTGATGATGATGATGATGATGATGACGATGCTGGTGACAATACTGGAGACGAAACTCGCAACACGCCGTCGACCCTGTGCAGCTTTGCGACACCGCCTCACCCTTCATGTCTGGAGCGCTGAGCGCTAGGAAGGCTGCGCTGCTTGTGTTGACCCCGTGCTTGAAGTACTTGGAGCGCTCCACGCAAGCTCTTTGAGCTACTGTTGCGACTGACTTCTCGCTTTCAGGTGCGCCGCTTGAAAGACTGCAGAAGGCCGCGACAAAGCACAAAACTCCGCCCAGCAATGCAACTTGATATGGCGCACAAGCATACTTAAGGTTCCTACGCTGTCGACTTTCAAGACACAAAGCGGGTCTCTTCATCCTCTGATTTGTTTGCGGCGCTGAACATGACATCCAAGATATGTTTGGCTTCGTCAAAGAGAGCCCAAATGTGACTTCATCATCCGCACCGTCGTGACTCTCATCGCAACATGTCCAGCACCCCCAGCTGATGATGCTGAAAGCATCCTCAGAATAGCAAGCCGGGCCGGATATAGACTTCGTGCGCATCTTGCCAATGAGATGGTATGAGCGAGCACACAAGCATGGAGTCTGTAGGAAGTCACCCCGAAACCTCCCGCGTGCTGGGGCACCGTCCTGCCACTACACCAACTGGCGATAATAAAGGAAAATTTGTTTCTTCCCCAGCTTTGGAAGCGGTGCCTAAAGTAACACCCAAAACCAAGAGACAAAAATTAGCAAAAAGAACGGCGACGATGAGTATGATGATTGCACCCCTAGCTTCCCAACCGGCGCCGAGCGTGACATCCAAAGTTCAACCACACATGGGTAGAAGAGATTGACGACGACGATGGTGCTAATGATACATGTAAAATCTAGAAATTCAACAATAGAAGAGAACGATGCCGACGTTGATGACATTGATGATGATTGCACCCCCAGCATTGCAGGCGGTGCCTAACGTGACATCCAAAATCTCTATCTATGTATATGTATGTGTACAAGAGTGGCGACAATGAGGATAATGATGATGACTGCATCCCCAGCATTGTGAGCGCTGCCAAAAAAAAGATGACGACCACGATGATGATCAGGATTGCACCCCCAGCATTGCAAGCGGCGCCTAACGTGACATCCAACATCTACCTATATACATATACATATATATATATATGTACAAGAGTAGAAGAGAATAAGGACGACGATGATGAGAATGGTGATTTCGGGAGCCGGATGCCAGTTCAAAGCACGAGGGACACGGATTTCTTAAGTAGGCCAAGATCATCCTGCGACACGGGAGCTTTGTGTGAATCATTGGATGTTTGCACCCCAGAAAACCTGGTTTTTAAAGCCCATTCGCCCACGAATTGCAGTGGAGCCGGAGAGGCCTTTTCCGTGATAGTCTTCGAGCTGGTTCCGCTGGTTCCTCGCACTCCGGGCATGCGGGCGGAAGCAAGCGGCAAGGCGTTGATGCTTCCCCCGCCTTGTGCGTCACACCGCCAACGGAAGCTGATCGGGAAGGGGTGAGAAAACTAGTTTTGTTTGGTGAACTTCCTTTTTTTCCATGGTTGTTGCAACCAGGTACTTAGTTCGCCAATCGGGTTTGATCGGTGTTCCCGAGTCAACAGACTTCGACTTGCGCAAGAGGTTTCCGAGTTCAGAGAGACTCCCCTCTTCGTGCTTTCTTGGGGCCTTGGAAGGTCAATCAGTGCAGCAACAGCAAGACTAGCTATCGAATGTGAGTTTGTTTGCAAACAAGCACGGCGCTTCGGAGTCGCTTATTCAAGCAAAGTCTTGGACTTGAGCCATCGCGGCATTTCATGGTTCAGCCGGTGGGCGCTTTGATTGATGTTCAACACCCACTGGCTGGCTTTTTCAGGATGCGAGACCGAGAAACGTCTAGCGAAGCTCGGAATGAAATTTGGCCCGGTTCAGCGTGCATTTCCGGACGACTTGGTCCGTCTGTGCAGCGGAGCAAACAGTCTGCCAAATTCATCCCGACAGAGATCTTTGGGGCTTCCTTTTTTGGCGAGAGGACTGTCGATTGATTGGAGGGACACCTTGTGCAGTGCGATATTGTTCCTATGCCTGGAAATGCATCACTCCATTTTGGGAATTTGTCGCTAGGGCGCCACGTACTTGGGGGGTTGCCCTTTTCAAGCAAAGGTGTCGAGCCTTAGCATCAGTCCACAAAGGTGCTGCAGGGTGAGCAAACGCAGAGCTCGCAGCACCCAGCAAGCTTCGGCCTCTTGTGCGACAATGTGCCAATGCGGTATGCGTACATTGCGCAACTTGTGCTTGTTGACAATGTTGCCTTTGCGCGTTTCTGCCCTTAATCTATTCCATATATTGCATGCCCTTCATGTGCCCATGGATGACTCTGGAGTCCGGAGAAATGATTGCTTGAACACGAACCCTGAGTCAAATTCAGGCCCTTTGAGACTTGATTGAAATCTGTACACATCGCAATGCGCCTTTGCTCAACAATGTGGTTGCATGAGGCAGAACAATCCAGTCCAAGCCGTCAAAGGAAGCTTCAGAGACAGCCCAGACGTAGATACTCACAGGCACTGCATAAGCATCGGCAGACGCCCGCGAGATCCGCGGTCGAGCTTTCTACGATCCATTGCTTTCAAGACTTGATCCGATAACCAGCGAAAAGCGTGCGGTCTCCATGGAAATGCAGGTCCTCGGAACATGGAACATGTCGAGGACAAAGCCTCGGCTAGGGTTTGCTTGGGTCTACCCGTCTCTATGAAAGGAGTTTCCAACAGGAGTTACTAGTTGTGGGAGCTTCCCGTGCTGGTTGCGCACATGTCAGAGACTTGCTTCCTGGATTCATGGACTTTCATTTTTTGGGGAATACCTATGTAGCGGTAAACACGAAGCTTAGATCTCCTTGTCAATCCACTCAGGAAGTCAGGAGAGAGGGAGTGCCACAGGGAGAGACATCTCAGCTGAGTTGGAGCTCTAAAATGTTGAGGGTTGCACGGCCTGACCGATGTCCTCTCAGACCCTTACGCCAGTGCTTGTAGTTATTGAGCCCAAATCAACAAGCCTTGGACGAGGAAGGGGCGCGTGCTCAAGAAACAAGATGTTGATTTCCTACCATTGGGCAGTGAGTGGTTGGGCTTCTCCTAGAAGGAAAAAGGGAAAACTGAATCAAACGAGGTTCCTGAAGGGGACTTGCCTAGGCTGGCCAACCATTTCGCAAGCATCCAGGACTTGAACTTCTGCTAACGCGGGAATTGGAGGGTTCAAAGAGTTCATCCACGCCTCCCGAGGCAGGGCTGGACACTTAGCGACGATCTTGCAGGCCTGGACCCTAACAAAACAATACTAGCCTAAGTAGGGACGCTGCAAAATGGCGCGTTGTCAAGCTCCGCTGAAGCAAAAAGGTAAAATCGACCCTAAGTGTCCACTATTTGCGGGGTGGGGGCAGCTTGGTTTGCGCAGGGCGTGCCCCTTTGACACGTGCTCCACAAGGCGTGGGCGTCGAGACGTTGGGGCGAAGGTTTGAGCAACCTGCCCTGGCGTATGAGCTTTGGAACCCATGGTGGTTTGGGGGTCTCC
This sequence comes from Effrenium voratum, assembly GCA_963377175.1. Classification (NCBI taxonomy): domain Eukaryota; class Dinophyceae; order Suessiales; family Symbiodiniaceae; genus Effrenium; species Effrenium voratum. The sequence continues at coordinate 1,472,927 of CAUJNA010003316.1, forward strand.
TATTTTTAAAGGGTAGACCAAATATGGGCCAGATGGGATTTCCAAGACAAAACCAACCACCGCTCAGGGGTCCTTTTTCTGGGGGATTCGGAAATCTGGCTCCTCTTCCATACCTGAAAAGGGTACCCAGCCAATAGTGCACACTTTGCTCCTTGGCTACATGTCTTGGGGACAGCTCAGCCTGTCCTTCCCAGTCTCCAGTGGGCCTCCCCAAATAGGATCTAGGACCATTGGTCCACGGGTCAACAGGGAGCTCAAAGTGAACAGCGTGCTTGAAGTGACAACATCCTGCACCAGTTGGGATGGATGAAGCTTCGTGAACATGTGTGCCAAACCTGTTAGAGAACACGAGACGTCCGAAAGTCAGATGAATACAGCCCAGAAACTGATTCATATGGGCAAGTGGGATCAACAGGGGCCAAGGAATTGGTCTTGTAACTTTGCAATTTGCGCAACAGGCGATGCTTGTGATCTCACAACTCGCCGAAGTGTACAATCATCAACCCCCCTTGTCAAAGACATGCGAGAAAGACTATGTTCAACCGAAATTGAAGGGATTCCCACACAAAGCAACCCTCAACTCCCCTTGTAAAAGCATCCTTGGCGAGAAAGACTAATTTCAGCGGACATCCAAGGCAAGGGATCCCCACATGTGTGCAGGAGTTTCAAGGAAGCTTTTTTGAGAGCACTGGCTTGAAAGTGTCTGACTGCCAGCGCCGCTTTTGTTCCTCGGACTAGCCTGAGCTGACAGAAAAGCGTCAATATCGGTCATGTCCTCCAAGAATGCAGCCTTGCCGCCTTCGTGCACATCTCTCATGTTCAAGCTTGGCCGCAAAATGACACAGCAGGAGTTCCTTGGACAGTTCAATGCGTTGTATGGGTATGACTTCTCCAAGAATTGCCCATACAACTTCGTTCACCTCCCTTGGTCCTCGCTGGCAATCGTTAACTTCGTGAACGAGCAGGCGTGTGCAGACTGCTGGGTTCGGACCAAGAAGCTCATGGTGACGGGAGAGATGAGGGGCGTACAACCAGCCGCCCACCACGGGCTGGAGAGCAATTTGGTGGACTACCTCTCCCGAGCCAAAGGGATCTCCAGGTTGCCGCCCCTTGTGTTTGACGGGGGAAGCTGCATGTCCTTGGCTCAGGCATGCCGCTTGCTTGGGATAGGCTTGCGCACCAAGAAACTTAACTTAGTTCACTTAGACCTTCATTCAATGTCTCAGACTGCGGCTTGGCACTGCCTGAAGCAGATGCCAGGCACGCAGGTTCTGATTGATCTTTGAGCCGGCCAGTGGGTTGGAACTTTTGCTACACCCAGCGCAAGCTCGGGGGCAAACTCCAACCCTTCAGAGAAAATAGTTGCAAACATCAGTTCATTTCTTTGGCAGCAGCCGATCTGCGCAAGTCTTGGTCAACTATCAGGCTAGCGCGCTATCGATGTTGCCCCCCGGAGAGCTGCTTCAGGGAAAGCCTGGCTTGACAATGTCCAGTATAACAAGTGTGTTATCCTTTTTCCAAACCAGCGGGCTTCTTTTAAGCGGCTTCACTGAAGTTGTTCCCGCCAAGCCGCCAGAGGGCTTGGCTTCTTTCAGCCAGGTCGCACGCCGACCATAAGTGCGAAATGGAAAGGCCGAGCAAGCCGGGCCATTCTGAGGAGTCATCCAAGATGTCGCAAGTTGTGCAACGTGTTTACTCACAACAATGCTGGGATGGCAAGCGCATTTTGGTTGAAACTGGACTCACGGTGTGATTCTGGCATTGGTTGTCTCTAAGGAGTGTTTCTCTGGTCACACATCGCAACGGGATCTTTTAGGGTGAGTCCAGTTTTAGGAGCGGCCTGCGTTGTTCAAAGTCAATCCTGGTGGCGCTTTCCCTTGCCCACCGCGGATTTCGGACAGGCATCCAGGACCCGATTTGGAACAAGCCCGCAAATGTTTCGGGCAAGGTGCTGCTGAAGTGTCATGTGGCAAGTGCCTAGTGGAGAGAATAGTCTCTGAAACTTGTCATGAATGAAATGTAATGAGATGAGCATTGCTTCAGTCAAAGCTGCAGCCGAATGGCGTTGCTCAAGAATACTGGCGTGAGTCTTGCTTGAGCCAGAACTGTCTAGCCACATTTAGCCAATGTCCAAGCCAAAACCCTATTTGAAGACAGATGACGTTTTTTGTTTTTGGGGATGAGCAAACGAACCAGCAAATGGGAGGTTTCCGAAGCTGTTAGGGCTCAAACTGCCTAGACGGCTTAGGCGGTGGGGGCGCCTGGGGGTTTGTCCGACTCGCCTTTTGGTCTGCCCTCCTGGCTTACAGTTCTTTGCCCTTCGGTTGTTCGGGGGTGGCGCCCCTCGGTCCTTCGTGGTTGCTGCCCTCAGGCTTCAGTCCCCGCCGCTTTTTGCCTTCTCGAGGTGCCACACATGCCGCTCTTCATGTTCCTGCTTGCATCACCGTGGTTTACACTTCGATGTCGCCCTGCCCTTCTCTCGACTACCTGATTGCGATTGCCGTTTTGTGCATGGGCTGCTTTCAAGTGATGGTAACGCGACCATGTTGGGCCGGAGACTTTGTGCTGAGTCTCAATGATGCCTTTTGCCTGGGGGCTTGAACGACGGGCAGATGGTACGAATGCTGACTATGCTAAGCAGAGCATATTGTTTGGCAAAGAGCTTCCCCAGAACGTGCTTCTCACCTCGAGCTTGCAATTAATGTGTGGCAGTCGCACCTCATTGCTGGAATTGCGGAAAGTCTCTACCTGACGTGCGTGTAGAAATGTCGCTTAGACGTTTCGATGATATGTGTGTGTAAAAGTGGCGCTCAGAAGTGTCGCGCAGAGGAGTGTCTCCCAAAAGTGTCGCCCAGATGGAAGTGTATAATTTTCGCTCGAATTGTCGCTCAGGAGTGTTGCTCAGAAGTGTCGCTTGCAGAAGCGTCGCTCAGTTTGACGTATTTTGTCGCTCAGAAGTACGGTTCAGGATTGTCTCTTGATGCTTAGATTGCCGAGATGTGCCAATCAAAGGCCGCTTCGGAGGGTAATTCGAATTTCTGGTTGTAAGTGTACTCAGAAGTGTTGCTCTCTGTAGCGTCTCTCAAAAGTGTCAGTGACAAAAGTCTTTCACGAGCGTTGCGTTGAAGAATCGGTTGAGCGGCCGGTCAGAAGCCCAGAAGCGTCGCTCAAAGCATGGCTTCAGCTGGACAACATTGCTCAAGTTGACGAAATGCACACTTCAATCAGGTATCAGGCTGCATCCATCTTCCGCATGAACATTTGGGAGACACACATGGGAATTTTCAGTGCTGGATGCCAGTTCAAAGCAGAAGGGACGCGGATTTCTTAAATAGGCCAATGCAACCCCGCCCGTTGCCGCATGCGACACACGAGCTTTGAGTCAATCATTGGATGTTGCACCCCAGAAAACCTGATTTTTTAAATCCCATTAGCCCACGCATTGCAGCAGAACAGGGGAGGCCTTTTCCGTGGTAGTCTTCGAGCTGGCTCCGCTGGTTCCTCGCACTCTTTGCATGCGGGCGGAAGCAAGCAGCAAGGCGTTGATGCTTCCCCCGCCCTGTGCGTCACACCGCCAACGGAAGCTGATCGGGAAGGGGTGAGAAAACTAGTTTTGTTTGGTGAACTTCCTTTTTTTCCATGGTTGTTGCAACCAGGTACTTAGTTCGCCAACTGGGCTTGATCGGTGTTCCCGAGTCAACAGACTTCGACTTGCGCAACAGATTTCAGAGTTCAGAGAGACTCCCCTCTTCGTGTTTTGCTTGGGGCCTTGGAAGGTCAACCAGTGCAGCAACAGCAAGACTAGCTATCGAATGTGACTTTGTTGCAAACAAGCAGAGCGCTTCGGAGTCGCTTTTTGAAGCAAACTCTTGGACTTGAGCCATCACGGCATCCCATGGTTCAGCCGGGCGGGCGATTGGACTCTTACTGTCCACCGGCTGGCCGTTTCAGGATGCGAGACCGAGAAACGTCGAGCGAAGCTCGGAATGACATTTGGGCCGATTCAGCATGCATTTCCGGACGACTTGGTCTGGCTGTGCAGTGGAGCAGACAGTCTGCCAAATTCATCCCGACAGAGATCTTTGGGGCTTCCTTTTTTGGCGAGAGGACTGTCGATTGATTGGAGGGACGCCTTGTTGTTCCCATGCTTGGAAACGCATCACTCCATTTTGGGGATTTGCCGCTAGGGCGCAACGTACTTGGGGGGTTGCCCTTTACAAGCAAAGGTGTCGAGCCTTAGCATCAGTCCACAAAGGTGCTGCAAGGTGAGCAAACGCAGAGCTCGCAGCACCCAGCAAGTTTCGGCCTCTTGTGCGACAATGTGCCAATGCAGTATGCGTAAATTGCGCAACTTGTGCTTATTGACTCATCATTTGACAATGTTGCCTTTGCGCGTTTTTGTTCCTCAATCTATTCCACATATTGCATGCCCTTCATGTGCCCATGGATGACTCTGGAGTCTGGAGAAATGATTGCTTGAACACACAGCCTGAGTCAAATTCAGGCCCTTTGAGACTTCTTTGAAATCTGTACACATCGGAATGCGACATTGCTCAACAATGTGGTTGCATGAGGCAGAACAATCGAGTCCAAGCCGTCAAAGGAAGCTTCAGAGACAGCCCAGACGTAGATACTCACAGTGCATAAGCATCAGGCAGACGCCCGCGAGATCCGCGGTCGAGCTGTCTACAATCTATTGCTTTCAACACCTGATCCAATAACCAGCGAAAAAAGGCGCGGTCTCCATGTCCAGGTCCTCGGAACACGGAGCATGTCGAGGACAAAGCCGCGGCTAGGGTTTGCTTGGGTCTACCCGTCTCTGAGGAGTTCATTAGTTGTGGGAGCTTCCCGTGCTGGTTGCGCACATGTCAGAGACTTGCTTCCCGAGTTCATATCCTAATATTCCTTTCAGAGGACCACTTTAGTTGTAAATTAAAGAAACAAAAAAACGTGCATCTTGTTGCAAATCCGCTCAGGTTTGAGGAGAGAGGGAGGAGTGCCACAGGAGAGAAATCTCAGCTGAGTGGGGGCTCAAAGATGTTGAGGCTCACACGGCCTGGCAGATTTGTTATGGAGTTTCTTGTGTCGGACCCTTGCGCCAGTGACTCAACGCTGGTAGTTGTTTGAGCCCAAATCAACAAGCCTCGATTCTACCGGTACCTTCCCATTCTTTCCAGGGATCTTACTTGCTAGAGCACCTCTGGAATCCCAGGAAAAACGGATCCGGTTTTTGAAGAAAAAAAACGATGGTTGAAAAGAATGGAGAGTCAACCCCTGGAAAGATGTTGATTTGCTACCATTGAGCAGTGGCTTGGGCTTGCCTAGGCTGGCCAACCATTTCGCAAGCAACAACTTGAAGGGATTGGAATCCCCGTCCAAACAGTTTATCCACACACACACACCCAGGGCTGGACACTTAGCGACGATCTTGCAGGCCTGGACCCTAACAAAACAATACTAGCCTAAGTAGGGACGTTGCAAAATGGCGCGTTGTCAACCTCCGCGGATGCAAAATGCACAATCGACCCCATGTGTCCACCATTTGCGGGCTGGGGGCAGCTTGGTTTGCGCAGGGCGTGCCCCTTTGACACGTGCTCCACAAGGCGTGGGCGTCGAGACGTTGGGGCGTTGGGGCGATGGCACCGTTTGAGCAACCTGCTTGGCGTCTTGTGAGCTTTGGAACCCATGGTGGTTTCCGGGGGAGACCAAATATGGGCCAGAATCTGCGAGGTTTTTTTCTGCGTAGCCGGATTTGTGCCATGGTTTGGGGTGCTTGAGGTAGTGGTGCTGCTTGTGTCGTTTGCGTTGCTCTTGGGTGGGTGTTGTTTCGCTTGCTTGGCTTAGTGCTGCGTTGGCCATCAAGACATCCGGAAAGCATAGAACAAATCCAGTTGCTTAAGCGCACACACTCCAAGTGTGCAATAGTTAATCAAATGTACGCTCCAAACGGCTCAAAGAGTAAAATGTATGTATAAATGTTATATATATATATACACATACATACATATATATATATATATAATATATTTATATGTACGTACAGAAGGGCCCCTGATGGGGGGTGGGTATTTGGACACACAGGGATTTCGCAGTTGTTTTGCGTATGTTTCCTTTGCGCTTTTCCAAAAAACCCAAAAAGGCCTCGAGAAAACCAAACAAAAATGCCAAACTGTCAGACCCTAACTCAGTCAACATGGAATGTCAGACCCTAACTCAGTCAACATGGATACATAGGGTCTCAGATTTTTGTTTTGTTGTGTTCTCGAGGTTTTTTGCACATTAAACAAAAAACAAACTCGATAAAAACCAAGAACAACAAAACACAAAATGTCAGATCCTAACTCAGCCAACATGGATACATAGGGTCTGATATTTTAGTTGTTTTTGTGTTCTCGAGTTTTTTGCACTTGTTAAAATGAAATGGCCTCGAGCAAACAAAACCGAACTGTCAGACCCTACCTCAGCCAGCAAGGATACATAAGGTCTGAAATGTTGTTTTTGTTTTTTTGGGGTTTCTCGAGGTTTGCTTGGTTTTGAGGTTGGGGTCAGCAAGAAGAAACAAATATCCGCAAGAAGGAAACATTTGCCATCGCGGCCTGGGCATTTCACTTGCTAAGTGCAACCGAATTCTATTCATATGAATTGAAAGAAGTAGCCAGCTTGTCTTTCCTTGCCATATTATCCAGATTACAGCTAAAATCCAATTACAGTCTTAGATACTTGGAAAGGAAATCCATCTTTATTCTGGTTCAAAACAGTAACACAAATTGAATCAGTTAGAAGAAACTACCAGCTTGTCTTTCCTTACTAAATTCTAGCAATAAACATGTCAAACAAAGATCATATTTGGAAAGAAAATCCCATTCAGATTTGGATGAAATTCCTGTTTACAATGTACTCAATTAAGAATAATAAAGCAAATATATAATATTTGGATACGACCCCATGACACACATCTAAAACTAACAGTTACCCTTCTAATCGGAACCATTGCTTGGAAGGAAAGTGCTGACTAATATCTAATTCGAGAGCATGAAGTGAAGTCTGATCGAAATCCAATTTGAATGTAAGTAATTCCTCGCAATGTAAACCTTGCAAACAAATTGCAATGCAATCAGCTTTTTGCCATGGGCTTTCCGAGCTTTTTTCAGAGGCTTGCATTGCAAATTAGAAGAAACAACAAGCTTCTCTTTCTTCAGCAGATTCCCGATTAAAATCCTACTTGGGAAGGGACACCTATTTAAATTCTAATTCAACATACTGTGTTAACTTGAAGGCTAATCAAGATTTGATTCAACCTAAAGCGGTGCAATCTAAAACCAAAAAATATGACGTTGCATTTCCTTTGAGTTTCTATTGGTTGGTCTCTCCTTTTATGGGGCAGGCAATTCAGAATAAACGACCAACTTGTCTTTCCATAATCATATAGGGTTCTATTTGAATTCTAATTCAGTTCTAATGCTACACACTGCAACAGGAATGACAAGAAAGATGCTAAGAGAATTGCAGCTACACTGGTAATAGACAAGACACTTTTGGCGACTGGCCTGTCCTTCAACACTGTCTGATAGTGCAATTGACAAGCAATTATGGGCCCTGTTCAAGGTCCAATTGTTTGATGAAGCCTGTTGAAACAGACAAGCGATTTGGGCACAACATCCAAGGTCCACAGCACTAAAAGTGCATTGCCCGTGGGGTTGAAATTGGTGAATCTTATGGGTTTCAAAAACCCACCCCCCATGAGGGGACGCTCTCTCTCTCTCTATATATATATACACATGTTCCCAACCAATTTGAGCGCCGATCAAAGCTTGGAGTGAAGATTTCACCAAAGCGCTCAACCATAAACATGGACAGAAGTCAACGCCCATTGAATTATTTTCCAGGTTACTTTTGGGTAGACCAAGTTAATACCGGGTGTGTATTTCAACTCATTCGGGTTTATTGCAAATTGAAGCCCAAACATGGGGCGAGTTGTTAACTTTCAGTATTAGGGTTGCTTATTAGGGGGGGTTGCGTTTAAGGTCCTGCCAAAAGCGGTTCAGGTCATTTCTGTTGAAATCATGCCGTGAGGCTGTCGGGACATTTAAATTGACAATTGACCCATTTGCCATTGGGCACATATGTATATATAAAAAATTTATGTATGTCAGCTTACACGCACTTTGTTTTTCCTTGCACGGGACTATTGTTTGCGCAAATGTGAAGACACGCCGATCGAGGGCAAGAACACTATCAAACCACATGTTGTTTTGCTGACCGACTTTGTGTCCCGACAGTCCCCCCCCCCACCGGCCGTATACAAAAACTGTTTTTTGTAAGCAGCCTGGCTGTGGGTTGGCTGTGGGTCGGGTAGGAGGTCCAGGAATGCTCAAATACCAAGCATCCTTAAACGCACCCCCCCCCCCCCACAAATTGAAGGAATTGCGTGGGAAGGGGGGGGGGGGGGAAAAAATACACCCCGCCCCCCCCCCGAATTTAAGCAATTGTGTGGGGGGTGGGGGGGGGGGGGAGCGGCAAAAATCCTTAAATACACCCCCTTCCCCATCTCTGAATTTTGGGTGGCACGGGAATGTGGGGGTGGGTGGAAAATCCTAAAATTCAGCGGGGGTGTATTTCAGGATTTCCCCCCCCCCCCCCTCCCGGCACAATTCCTTAAGTTCTGGGCGGGGGGGGGGGGAGTATTTAAGGCGTCCCGGACCTTCTCCCCAACCCACAGCCAGGCTGTTTACAAAAACAAGTTTTTGTCTACGGCCGGCGGGGGGGGAGGGGTCGGGACTGTCGCGACACAAAGTCGGTAAGCAACAAACACAAGTGCTTTCATAGTTTGATTGTTCTCGAACCGCGTGTCTTGACATTTGCGCAAACAATAGTCCCGCGTAAGGACGGAAAACAATGCGTGCAAGCTGTTGGTGTGACAACCCCTTCAACAGATCCCAAGGTCAATGGGCGATATGTGCCTCTTTGTTAGGTCAGCGAGCCTAATTTAAGGCACTTGCGGCCATGTTGGGTTCATGTCGTCGCAAGCGGATGAGTGTACTTGCGCGGAGGGCCGCCCTTAGGACGACCCCCTCTTCCTTAAATACAACCCTGACCACTAAAGACTGAAAGTTGACACGAGTCCTGCTGGCTTCATCAAAAACAGCAACCACGAACGGCCCTTTCCGACGGTCTTCTAAAGCGGCCCTAAGACAACCCCTTTGATTGGGCACAAGGAGTTGCAACAACTTCAGCGTTTCCTTGGAGTTTGTATATTTGAGACCTCTGGGGGTTTCCTGTTCTTCTTTTCCTTGGAGGGTTGTCCCCTTCAATTAACCCCCTCAGAAGCCAACTTGCAATTGTAGATCACCCAGCAACTTCAATGCAAGAACACGGGGGCAATGACCAGAGCACCACTTTTTGGGCAGTCCAAGGGCGTTGATTTCTGTGCCTGTTTATGGTTGAGCAGCTTTTCATCAATCTCCACTCCAAGTTTTTGACCGACAATTCGGGACCCAATTTTGGGACATACCGACGAGTTTGCTCCCAGCCTCAAGGTTGGTCTCAAATGGGACTTGGGTGTTTTTTGGTCACGTGACAAATCTCCTGCTCTAGTTCGCATGGATGAAGCCCCGTGAACACACACACACACACCAGACAAGAAATGTTGAGTCTGATCTATATGGGCAAGTAGGCACCAACAATGACCGTTTGTCGTGTGGCTTTGCCATTTGCCCTACAAGCGATGTTTGTGATCTTACAACTCGCCGAAGTGTGTGGAAACCTTTCTGCCACCCCATTCCCGCAACCCTCAACTCCCCTTGTTAAAGACATCCTTGGCGAGAAAGACTACTGTCAGCGGACATCCCAGGGATCCTCAAATATGCGCAGGAGTTTCAAAGAGGCAATTGAGCGCACTGGCTTGAAAGTGTCTGACTGCCAGCGCCGCTTTTTGTCTTGGGACTAGCCTGAGCTGACAGAAAAGCAGAAAGATTGGCCATGTCCTCCAGCAACTGGGATGAGGCCTTGCCGCCATCGTGCACAGCTCTCATGTTCAAGCTTCGCCGCAAAATGACGCAGCAAGAGTTCCTTGTGCGTTTCAATGCGGTGTGTGGGTATGACTTCTCCAAGAGTTGCCCATACAACTTCGTTCACCTCCCTTGGTCCACGCTGGCAATCGTGAACTTCGTGAACGAGGAGGAGTGTGCCGACTGCTGGGTTCGGACCAAGAAGCTCAAGGCGGCGGGAGAGATGAAGGGTGCACGACCAGCCACCCACCACGGGCTGGAGAGAAATTTGGTGGATTACCTCTCCCGAGCCAAAGGCAGCGTTCAGATCACCACAAGGCCCCCCCTTGTGTTTGACCGGGGAAGCTCGATCTCCTTGGCTCAGGCATGCCGCTGTCTCGGGCTAGGCGTGATGCGCGCCGAGGCACCCAAGGCACCCAACTTCCATCAGATTCAACTAGACCTTTGTTCAGTGTCTCAGACGTCGGTTTGGCACTACCTCGGGCAGATGCCGGGCACGCAGATCTTGCTTGACCTCTGAGCCGGCCAGTGAGTTGGAACCTTTCGCTATACCCAGCGCAGGCTCGGGGGCAAAGTCCAACCCTTCAAACCACAGCTTGCGGTTTGCTTTTTTCGGCAGCAGCCTGTTCTGCACGAGGCTGGTTCAAATCTCAAGCTTCAGGAAAAGCCTGGCTCGCAACACCAACAAGTATAACAAGTGGGAATGAGCCTTTTTCCAAACCAGCGGGCTTCTTTTGGGTGGCTTCACTGAAGTTGTTCCCACCAAGCCGGCAGAGAGCTTGGTTTCTTCCAACCAGGTCGACCATAAGTGCGAACTGGAAAGGCCGAGCAAGCGCAGTCTGAGAAATCATCCAAGATGTTGCAAGTTGTGCAACGTGTTTACGCACAACAGCGCTCGGATGGTTCTTCCAGTTGACTGGACTCGCAATGTGGTTCTGGCATCGTTTTTCTCTGAGGAGTGTTTCTCCGAACGGTTTTGTTTGTTTGGTAGGCTGAGTCCAGTTTATCAGCGGCCTGGGTTGTTCAAACTCATTCCTGGTGCTTTCCCTCGTCCACTGCGGATTACGACAGGCATCCGGAGCCCCATTTTGAACAAACCCGTGCAAATGTTTGAGAGGTTGCAAAGGTGTCGCTGAAGCGTCATGTGGCAGGCGCCTGGGGAGAGAATAGTCTCTGAAAATTGTCATGAACGAAATGTATTGAGATGAGCATTGCTTCAGTCAAAGCTGTAGCCGCCGAACAAGACGCCGTTGCTCAAGAATACGAGCGATGCTTCTTGAGTCTTGAGCCAGAGCTGTCTAGCCAGAGGCCAAGCCCAAAACTACCTCAATAAACATGTCTTTGCTTGTTTTTGGGACGAGCAGGGGTAATCTATTTTACCACAACAGCTAGCAAGCAAGCAAATGGAAGGTTTCCTTACAAATGAGCAGGGGTGATTTATTGTACCGCACAACAGCTGGTATAGATAGATGGATAGGAATAGATAGAGAGATAGATAGGCAGATCAGATAGACACATAGATAGGTAGATATAGAGATGGATAGACAGATCAGATAGATGAAGCGCGGATCTCGGTTGCAAACCGTTTTCGGCACGCTGCGCTTTGTGTTGCATTCAGGCAAATTGACATTGTGGTGGCATTTGTTTACGGCCTTTGTGCCGGGCAGCTTGGCCAACGATGCGCCCGGAACGATGGCTGCTTCTTCTTGTTTGGGGGGATCAAGTCTGGCTTCCTTCTTCGGAAACTGCCCGCCCTGGTTTTTTTCTGACTCGGCCCCAGAGTTTTCGGGACGGTTCTGCGCCGACCTCTCGGCCTGCATCATACTTACTTGCATTGGTTATTGGCAGACATGCTTGGCTGCAAGGCCTGCTCTTTGTAGCGCAAACACCTTTGTTTTTGATGGGGGCAATGTCTCACACTATTTGGGTGAAAATGGCCACCTTTGGTGCCATCTACACCTGATGACGGGATGTCTCAGTAGCGCCACGCCCGCAAGAAAAAACAAAACCGTTTTTCTTCCACCCTAACCATAGCCTTTCACTTCTCCTGCCTGGCGCCTGAGAAAATACAACTAAGACGGCCATTAGAAAAGATAGAAATGGACTCAAAATGAAAATCAGGTGAGGGAAAACAGATACTGTAAATAATAACAAGGAGCGGAAGCATGGAATTACAGTCATGTTGTGTGATAAGAATTTCCTTTTCACTGTCAAGAGTCTCGCAAATTTCTGAATCCGAAAGTGGAGGTAGGAATCTTAGGTTTTCTGAGACTCTGGGGGGGTAAACTGTTTGCGCGGGTCGTAGCTTTGCTTCGTAGATTTGGGGGGAATCCAACACAGCATGAGTGGCAAAGCACAAAACTCTGCCCAGGTATGCAACTTGGTATGGCGCATAACTTTACTTAAGGTTCCTACGCTGTCGACATTCAAGACGCAAGGCGGGTCCCTTGATCCTCTGATTTGTTTGCGGCGCTGAACATGACATCCAAAACATGTTTAGCAGCTCCCAAGAGTGCCCAGGCTTTGAACATGTAAATGTCTGTACCCTGCCGCGAGCTGCGGGAACGCAGACTTCTTGATGCTGGAACGTGGCTTCATCATCCTCATCGTGTCCAGCACCCCCAGCTGAGGATGCTGAAAGCATCCTCGGAATTGCAAACCGCGCTGAATGCCGACTTCTTGCGCATCTTGCCAATGGGTTGGTATGAGCGAGCACAAAAGCATGGAGTCTGTAGGAAGGCACCCGCGTGCTCAGGCAGCGGGCTGCCATTACACCAACTGGTGATAATAAGTGACAACATGTGTTTCTTCCCCAGAGTTGCAAGCGGCGCCCAACGCAACAAGAGACAAAAGTTAACAAAAGAACGACGACGGTGAGTATGACGATGACCACGATCATAATAGTGATGATGAGTGCACCCCCAGCTTTCCAAGCGGCGCCGAGCGTGACATCCAAAATTCAATCACACATGGGTAGAAGAGATTGACGACGACGATGATGATAATGACATCCCCAAAATCTAGAAGTTCAAGAATAGAAGAGAACGATGCCGACGTTGATGACATTGATGCTGATTGCACCCCCAGCGTTGCACGCGGTGCCTAACGTGATACCCAACGTCTCTATCTACACATTGTATGTGTACAAGCCGAGAAGAGGATGATGGCGACAATGAGGATACTGATCATGACTGCATCCCAGCAGCGCGAGCGAGCGCTGCCAGAAGAGAAGGATGACGACGATGACGATGAGGATTGCGTCCCAAGCTTGCAAGCGGCGCCTAACGTGACATCCAAAATCTATCTATAGAAAAAGATTTGTGAGAGTGGAGAAAATAATGACGACGATGATGAGAATGGGGATTTCGGGAACACACATGGGAAGGTTCAGTGCCGGATGCCAGTTCAAAGCAGGAGGGACACGGATGTCTTAAATAGGCCAATATCATTCCGCTCAACTGCCGCATGCGACACGGGAGCTTTGTTTGAATCATTGGACGTTGCACCCCAGAAAACCTGGTTTCTAAAGCCCATTCGCCCACGCATTGCATCAGAGCAGGAGGCCTTTTCCCATGATAGTCTCCAAGCTGGCTCCGCTGGCTCCTTGCACTCCGGGCATGAGGGCGGAAGCAAGCAGCAAGGCGTTGATGCTTCCCCCGCCTGCACGTCACACCGCCAACGGAAGCTGATCGGGAAGCGGCGAAAAACTAGTTTTTTGGTCGGGAGCCTTCATATTTTCCATGGTTTTTGAAACCGGGTACTTAGTTCGCCAATTCGGCTTGATCGGTGTTCCCGAGTCAACAGACGTCAAGCCTTGTGCCACAGATTTCGGAGTTCAGAGAGACTCTCTTCTTCGTGCCTGCTTAAGGTCAATCAGTGCATCAATAGCATACAGAATGTGAGTTTGTTTACAAACAAGCAGCGTGCTTCGGAGTCGCTTCTTAGATTCTGGAAGCAACTCCTGGATTTGAACCCTCGCAACATGCCATGGTTCAGCCGGGCGGGCGATTTGCTGTTCACCATCCACTGGCTGCTGTTTCAGGCCGCGAGAGCGAGAAACGTGGAGCGAAGCTCGGACTGAGACTTCGCCCGACTCTGCTTGCTGCGGAGCTATCAGTCTGCCAGTTTCATCCCAGCACAGATTTCGGGGTTTCCTTTCAGAAGCGCCCGCCATGGGGCCTGCGTTTGAGAACAACACGCATCAGTGCACCATTCCCATGTCTCTATAACAAGGACCCCAAGAAAACCTTTAAACAAGGCAGTTAAACTCAAATACCAATCCCTGGAGAAAATGACCAGCACCTCCAAGGTGTTGTTCGGGGGATTGTTTTTTTGTTTTTCCCGAAGAGCTGAAAGCTTTGGGGTCTCAGCCCAGATAGGCTCCGGGGTGGCGGTAAGGTTCCACGAGGGTTGCGCCAGGGTTCCACCAGGGTTTTAGGTGCGATAGACAGAGCACCGCATGCTGTTGGGGAGATCACCTGAGCCTATGTTTATTGCTTTTTTGGTTTCTCGAAGTGTTTGCACGTCGCCTATTGTCCCCTCAATGTTTTCCGAGTAGCTATTTCGCGTTCTCTCCCAGCGTTCCATTATATAGCATTCCCGTACTATTCCCTGAGAATTCCATGAAAACCATCATGTTTCCTTGAGTATTTCCTCATCCTTGCCATATTCCTTTAGCATTCTCTTGCTCCTAGTGTTCTCTCAACACTCCCCAGTATTCCTTTCATATTCCCCAATACTCCCCTAGTATGTTCCGAATATTCACAATACTTCCCTAGTATTCCCTTAATATTCCATTGCCTTAGTATTCTCCATTCCTTTAGCAGTCTTTCACCCCTAGTAGTTGTTTTCTCCCAGTATTCCCCAAATATTGGCCTAGTAGTCCATAGTATTTTCTTGGAATACCCCTAGCATTCTCCCAATATTCCTCTAGTAACCCCTAGCATTCTTTCCCTAGTTATTTGCTACTCAGAAACTGGAGAGCAGATGCCGGATACCAGGAGAAGTACGAAGGGGAATGCTGGAGAATACTTGGGGGCTATTTGGAGAGTACTAGAGGCACACCCAGAAAATACTAAGGAATACTGAACAATATTAGGGGACTACTGGGGGAAAACAATTGTAGGGTAAGGGAATGCTAAAGAAACAGGGGAATACAACTAGGAGTAAGAGAATTCTAAAGGAATAGGGGCCTATTCGAGGAATAGTAAGGGGAATGCTAGGGGAATATTAAGGGAACACCAGTGAATACTATGAAAACACTAGGAGAATATAGACTACTTGAGGGCCGAAAACACTGAGGAAATACTAGAGGGTACACCAAGAGAATACTAGAGATTAGGCGTATACCAAGAAAATGCAAAAGGAATTAGGAGAACACCAGGAGAATACAGAGAAGATTATGAGGCAATATGCGTGGAATATTCGGGGGGTACCAGGAGAATACTAGGGGAATAATAAGGGGAATACTAGGGGTATATTAAGGGAGTACTAGGGAAGCACAAAGGGTGAATACTCGAAAAAACACTAGGGGAGTACTGAAAAATACTTAGGAATAGTCACTGGGGAACACTGAGGAGATACTAGAGGGTATAACAAGAGATAGCTAAAGGAACTTTCTGGGAATATTGAGGGGATGATAGGGGACATTAGGGGACGACTGGAAGAACACAGATTAGAAGGATAATGCTAGGGAATTTCCAAGAAAAATATTGGGGAACATTAGGGAATATTGAGCGAATATTAAGGGTATACAAAGATAATACCAAAGGCACACTGGGGTCATGCTAGGGACATCATTACTAGGAGGCTAATTATAAAAATACTGAGGGAATTCTGAGGATCTTTTCGGGGGATACTAAGGGAATAGCAATGGATTTTTTGGGGAACACTGATTGCCAGAAAGCGGGGGAGAGGAAGAATGCTTGCACTTCTCCAAAAATTACCAAAGACCACATGTTCGAGAAAAGGTGCATCCATCTATAAAAAAGGCTCATTTCAAAAACACAGGCCCCATGGCGGGCCGCTCTTTCCTTTTTGGCGAGATGGACTGTTGATCGGAGAGACGCCTTGTGCAGTGTGATGTTGTCCCTATGCTTGGAAATGCATCGCTCCAGTTTCTGGATTTGTTGCTAGGGTCGAATATACTTGGGGAGTAGCCCGTTACAAGCAAAGGTGTCGAACCCTAGTATCAGTCCGTTCGCAGCAACGCTTGATCCGATACCCAGCGAAAAGGGTGCTATCCGGTGCTCGGAACACGGAACATGTTGAGGACGAAGCGTAGGGGTTGGCTTCATCAAGAGCCAGTGGTTGTGGGACCTTCCCGTGCTTGTTGCGCAGATATCAGAGACACACTCCCTGCATTCATGGACTTCCATTTTTGGGGGAATGCCTCTTTAGGGGTGAACACAAGCCTTAGATTTTGCCAATCCACTCAGGAAGTGAGGAGAGAGGGAGTACCACAGGGAGAGACATCTCAGCTGGAGTTGAAAAACTAAATGTTGGAGCTCTAAAATGTTGAAGGCTACACGGCAGATGTCCCGAGGGCTGCTTCGACGATGCTTGTCGGAGTTTCTCGTCTCAGAACCTTACGCCAGTGCTTGTAGATAATTGAAGCCCAAATCAACAAGCCTTGTGGACGAGGAAGGGGCGCGTGCTCAATTTCCAAGAGTTTGATTTCCTACCATTTGGGCAGTTGTTTGGGCTTCCTCCTAGAAGGCAAAAGGGAAAACTCAATCAAAAGAGGACCTGCGACTTTGTTTCCCCCTTTTCCGGGGCTGGACACTTAGCGACGATTTTGCACACCTAGACCCGAACAAAACAACACTAGCCTATGTAGGGAAGTTGCAAATGTCGCAACATGGCGCCCTCAACCTCCCCTAAGGAGGATCATAGCCCCTAAGTGTCCACCATCCCCGCCTTGAGGGTGGGGGGGGGCAGCTTGGTCCGTGCAGGGCGTGCCCTGTTGACAAGTGCTCAAGGCGTGGGCTGAGTCGAGGCGTTGGGGCGATGGCAACCTTTGAGCCTTTGCGTCTTGTGATCTTTGGAACCTAGGGTGATTTTGGGGGTCTCCTGTTTTGTTTAAAGGGTAGACCAAATATGGGCCAGAATTATGTCTGAACTGTGTTTGTGTTTTTGCGTAGCCGAATTTGTGCCATGGATTGGTGTGCTTGAGATAGTTGTGCTGCTTGTGTCGTTTGCTTGGCTGAGTGCCGCGTTGGCCATCGAGGCATCCGGAAAGCACAAAACGAAACCAGATGCTCAATCGCAAACACTCCAAGTATCCAATATTTATCCACGTGTACCCTCCAAACGGGTCAAAAAATAGTATGTGTATATATATATATATATACACATTTATTTGTATATTACCTGACGGCTTCAGGTGGAGCTGTCTCAAAGAATTGTTCTGCGTTTGACACACCCAATTTGAGCGCCAATCAAAAACTTGGAGTGGAGATTGATGAAAAGCTGCTCAACCATAAACAGGCACAGAAGTCAACGCCCTTGGACTATGCCCAAAAAGCGGTGCTCTGGTTATTGTTGCCCCCGTGTTCTTGCATTGAAGTTGCTGGAAGATCCGCAATTGCAATCAGGGGGTCTGCCGGGTTTGCTGGTTGGTTCGAAGGGGACACCACTCCAAGGAGAACAAAATACAGGAAACCCCCCACAGGTCTGCCCTGATTCTCGTCTGTATCAAACCCATATACAAACTCCAGGGAGCGCTGAAGTTGTCTCGCCACTCGCCCAATCAAAGGGGCTGCGCACATACTTAAATGAGCGTGCCGTTTGTTTTGGAGTACCCTTCGAGCAACAAACGAAAGTGCTAAGGGCCGCTTTAGAAGACTGTTGTCCTTTCGAAAAGGGGCCGTTTGGTGTTGTTGATTTTTGAAGTGCCAGCGGGACTCACCCCTTTTTGCGGGCCTCAATTTGCAATAAACCCGAATGAGCTGAAATCATCACCCGGTATTAAATTGGTCTACCCAAGAGTATCCTGCAAATAAGGCAGATTGGCGCACCAAAGGAAAATTGGGGGACCCAATTTTGAGACATACCGAGCCAAGAGAGGCTGCTCCCCAGCCTCAAGCTTGGCCTCAAATGGGACTTTGTGTTTTTTTGGTTACGTGACAATTATCCTGCTCTACTTAGCATGGATGAAGCCCCGTGAACATTTGCTCCACAAAGAGTAAGACAACACGGGGCGTCCGAAAGTGAGATAAACACACCCCAGACAAGAAATGTTGAGTCTGATCTTTCTGGGCAAGGAGGCACCAACGAGGACCGCTTGTCGTGTGACTTTGCCATTTGCCCTACAAGCGATGTTTGTGATCTTACAACTCGCCGAAGTGTGTGGAAGCCTTTCTGCCACCCCAATCCCCAAACAAAGCAAACCTCAGCTCTTCTTGTTAAAGACATCCTTGGCGAGAAAGACCAATTTCAGCGGACATCCAACGGATCCCCAAATATGTGCAGGAGTTTCAAGGAGGCAATTGAGAGCACTTGCTTGAAAGTTTGTTGACTGCCAGCGCCGCTTTTCGTCTTGGGACTAGCCTGAGCTGACAGAAAAGCAGCAAAATTGGTCATGTCCTCCAGCAACTGGGATGAGGCCTTGCCGCCATCGTGCACATCTCTCATGTTCAAGCTTGGCCGCAAAACGACGCAGCAAGAGTTCCTTGTGCGTTTCAATGCGCTGTGTGGGTATGACTTCTCTAAGTATTGCCCATACAACTTCGTTCACCTCCCTTGGTCCACGCTGGCAATCGTGAACTTCGTGAACGAGGAGGAGTGTGCAGACTGCTGGGCTCGGAGCAAGAAGCTCACGGCGGCGGGAGAGATAAAGGGTGTACGACCAGCAACCCACCACGGCCTGGAGAGAAATTTGGTGGATTACCTCTCTCGAGCCAAAGGCAGCGATCAGATCACCACAAGGCCCCCCCTCGTGTTTGACCGGGGGAACTCGATCTCCTTGGCTCAGGCATGCCGCTGTCTTGGGCTAGGCGTGATGCACACCAAGGCATACAACTTTCATCAGATTCACTTAGACCTTCGTTCAATGTCTCAGACGTCGGTTTGGCACTACCTCGGGCAGATGCCGGGCACGCAGATTTTCGTTGACCTTTGAGCCGGCAAGTGACTTGGAACTTTTCGCTATACCCAGCACAGGCTTGGGAGCAAAGTCCAACCCTTCAAACCGCAGCTTGCGGTTTGCTTTTTTCGGCAGCAGCCTGTTCCGCGGTTCAAATTTCAAGCCTCAGGAAAAGCCTGGCTCGCAACCAGAAGTGCAAACTGGAAAGGCCGAGCAAGCGCAGTCTGAGAGTCATCCAAGATGTCGCAAGTTGTGCAACGTGTTTACTCACAACAGCGCTTGGATGGTTCTTCCAGTTGCCAGCAGGCATGGCGCACTTTGGTGAAACTGGACTCGCAATGTGATTCTGGCATCGGTTTTCTCTAAGGAGTGTTTCTCTGGACAGTTTTGCCACGCATCGCAACGGGATTTGTTGGTAGGTTGAGTCCAGTTCTAGGAGCGGCCTGGGCTGTTCAACGTCAACTGTCTTGAGCTAGGCTTGATGCGCAGCAAAGCGCCCAACTTCCATCAGATTCACTTAGACCTTCTTTCACCAGAGGGTTGGAGCTTTTCGCTATACCCAGCCCAGGCTCGGGGGCAAAGTCCAACCCTCCAAACCTCAGCTTGCATTTTGCTTTTTGTCGGCAGCAGCCTGTTCTGCGGCTCAAATATCAAGCTTCAGGAAAAGCCTGGCTCGCAGCCAGAAGTGCAAACTGGAAAGGTCGAGCAAGCGCAGTCTGAGAGTCATCCAAGATGTGGCAAGTTGTGCAACGTGTTTGCTCACAACAGCGCTTGGATGGTTTTTCCAGTTGCCAGCAGGCATGGCGCACTTTGGTGAAACTGGACTCGCAATGTGATTCTGGTATCGGTTTTCTCTAAGGAGTGTTTCTCTGGACAGTTCTGCCACGCATCGCAACGGGATTTGTTGGTAGGTTGAGTCCAGTTCTAGGAGCGGCCTGGGCTGTTCAACGTCAATTCTGGCTCAGGAATGCTACTGTCTTGGGCTAGGCTTGATGCGCACCAAAGCGCCCAACTTCCATCAGATTCACTTAGACCTTCTTTCACCAGAGGGTTGGAGCTTTTCGCTATACCCAGCCCAGGCTCGGGGGCAAAGTCCAACCCTTCAAACCGCAGCTTGCGTTTTGCATTTTTCGGCAGCAGCCTGTTCTGCGGTTCAATTATCAAGCTTCAGGAAAAGCCTGGTTCGCAACCAGAAGTGCGAACTGGAAAGGCCGAGCAAGCGCAGTCTGACAAGTCGTCCAAGATGTCGCAAGTTGTGCAACGTGTTTACTCACAACAGCGCTTGGATGGTTCTGCCAGTTGCCAGCAGGCATGGCGCACTTTGGTGAAACTGGACTCACCATGTGATTCTGGCATCGGTTTTCTCTAAGGAGTGTTTCTCTGGACAGTTCTGCCACGCATCGCAACGGGATTTGTTCATAGGTTGAGTCCAGTTCTTCCAGCGGCCTGGGTTGTTCAAAGTCAATCCTGGTGGTGCGTTCCCTTGGGGTGCTCACTGCGGATACGGATAGAGATCCGGGACCCCATGTTGAACAAACACAAACACATGCAAATTTGCGAGGTGACAAAGAGGATGCTGCTGACGTGTCACGTGGCAGGCGCCTGGAGGAGAGTTTGTTCTTGGAAACTTGTCCTGAATGAAATGTGATGAGGTGAGCATTGCTCCAGTCAAAGCTGCGGCCGAACAAGACGCGGGACGCGCCAATGCCCAAGAATACTGGCGATGCATTTTGCTGAGTCTTGAGCAAGAACCATCTACCCACATCTAACCACTGGCCCAAAACTCGCTCAAAGAAAGATGCCTGGCTTCTTTTTGGGAACGCGAAGAGGCGCATTTCATCTCTGCGGGTGATTTCCCGCACGGGGCGTGTGTCGCTGGCGCTATGTTGCTAGCCCTCCGCTTCCGTCGGGCTGTTCAGACCTTGCCGTCGCCGTAGTCTTCAGTGCAGTTGGCAGCCAGGGAGCTCGGAGGTTAGGTTGCCCTTGTTTGGACGCCGCCTGTTCACCAAAAGCATGATGAGTCTTGCAGATCTTTGGTCCCATCCAGCCAGACGATGTCCATCCAGCTTCTTTCTGGGGCCCATGTCATTGCGGGCTATGCTTTGGCAGCTGCAATTGGGCTGCATGTGCTCAAGTTCCTCATTGACTACTTTGGGACAACCCAGGTGGCATTACCCTGTTTTCTGACTTGGCGCTTTTTGGGACGGTTCTGCGCCGAACTCCCGGCCTGTGTCACACTCACTTGCATTGGTAGTTGACAAACGTGGTTGCCTGCAAGCTTCTCTGTAGTGAAAATGGCCACCTTTGGGTGCTAACCCTCTTCTCGTCACTGGATGTCTCACCTCACCTTTAGGCCCTGAGTGCTGCGAGGAGAGTTTCCATGCACCAACAAGTAGCTTCCGCAAATTTCCCACCAGCGCGTGAACATTCGGGAGACACACACGGGGGATTCCAGTTCCAAGTAGGGGGCCCGGATTTCTTAGATTTGCCAATGTTACCCTGCTCGACTGCGCACCACATGGGAGCTGCGTCCAGATCATGAGATGTTGCATCCCGGTGCACATGTTGCAGCAGGAGATGCCTTTTGTCTTTGGGCTGGCTTCTTTGAGACGCGGGCGGCAGCAAGCCGCGAGGCATTGATGCTATCAACTTTGTGTTTGTTCACAAATTCAATCAGAGTCGTTTCTTGAAGCCGACTCTTGGACGCGGCGTCCAACGTTTCAGCCGGGCAGGCGCGTTAATGTTCACCATCCACTGGCTGCGGCTTCAGGGCCGCGAGGCCGAGAAACGTCGAGCGAAGCTCGAACTGAGATCTTGCCCGAGTCAGCGAGCATTTCCGGACGAACTGCTCCACCGTTTCATCCCGGCAGAGATCTATGGGGGGTTCGTTTTTTGGGTGAGACGGAGGGACTCGTGCAGCGCAACGAGCAAACGCAGAGTTCGCAAGCTTCGGCCTCCTTGTTCCCCCAGAGGGAAAACGTGGTAATGTTGGAGAGTGATTAATAAAGGGCCCCCCCCTCCTACCCCCTCAAACGCATTGGAGGGGGTCAATAACGAAGACCCCAAAAACAAAATGGGGGTCAGACTGGGACTTGCCTGAGTAGTCTTCCAGTAAGTCTTGTTAGAATTGGTGTAGCATTGGTTTAGAATTCCTTTGAGCTGGTTCACTACGGTTTAGAATTCGTTTAGTATTAGCTCAGTATTCTTTTCAGTTGACTCATTACAGTTTAGAATTGGTTTAGTATTGGTTCTTCTTCTTGGCAGGCTGCCCGGGCCATTATGTTTCACAATTCCCTACCCTTAAACAAACTGCATCATTGCCTAAATTTGTCAGGGTGCATCTTCTAGTAAAGGGATTGTTGATAAGGAATTTTGTGGTTTGGGACAGGAAGCAATCCAGAAATTCTGGACATTTCTGGCTGGACTCAAACGTTTCAACCCTCAAAATAGTCAATTCTTGGAAGGGAACATATTTTCGGGATTTCGGGCCGATTTTTCTGCAATACCTACCCTTTTTGCTTTTCAGGAGAGTGATTTTTTGAGTTTTTTTCTGTATTCACCCCCTTTATTAATCGCTATCTAACATTCAGCGTAAATTGCGTAACTTGTACTTCACCATGTTTCAGACGCTGACTCATCATGTGGCAATGATACCTTGGCAGGTTGATTCCCTTATATGTCGCCATATCTTGCATGCCGTTGGTGCAAGCCTGGATGACTGTAGAGGTCGGCGGAGAAAGGGTTGCTTGAACACAAGCACTGAGTCAAATAAAGCCCCTTTGAGACATGAGGAAG
Organism: Effrenium voratum; assembly: GCA_963377175.1. Classification (NCBI taxonomy): domain Eukaryota; class Dinophyceae; order Suessiales; family Symbiodiniaceae; genus Effrenium; species Effrenium voratum. The sequence continues at coordinate 1,495,814 of CAUJNA010003316.1, forward strand.
TCTGTACACATCAGAATGCGCCTTTGCCCAACAATGCTGTTGCATGAGGCAGAGCAATCCAGCCCAAGCCTTCAAAAGAAGTGTCAGAGACAGCCCGGGCCTGACATATCCTGTACCCCAAGAACCTTTTACTTGTTTAAAGGTTCTCCAAACTACCCGGCTCTTTGTGGGAAAGCCCGTTTTTTTTTAGCATACAAGCGTACGGGTTTGGTATCGGTTTTGTTTGGGCTTTGTATGGTTATTGTACGGGTTCAAAAGCAAAACGAGGTTTTTCGCTGGACAAACGGTAAGCAACAGGTTCAATACCAGGCTTTTCATTTGCGCATTTTTGAAAAGGTTCTTGGAGTAGAGGGTAAATGTTCAGAGGCAGTGCAGTCGAGCTTTCTGCGATCCATTGCTTTCAACACTTGATCCGATTACCAGCGAAAAAAGGCGCGGTCTCCTTGGAAATGCAGGTCCTCGGAACATGGAACACATCGAGGACAAAGCCTCGGGTAGGGATTGCTTGGGTCGACAAGTTTTTGGGCACAAGGGTTGCAACTACTGCAGCGTTTCCTTGCAGTTTGTTTATGGATCCGATACGCACGATAGTCAGGCCAGACCTGTTGAGGTTTCCTGTTATTCTTCTCCTTGGAGGGGTCAACTTGCAATGGATCAGCAACTTCACCTAGCGGACTTCAAGGATGAAAGACCCATTCAGAAGCAACATGTGGGCTGTCGGCTCGGCACCGTTTCCAGGTTGGGAAACCACTGAAAAAGAAGGTCATAGTTTGGGGGGTTCGAAGAAGGCACCCCGTTTTGGATTTCCGCACTTTCCTGATCCCATTCAGGGTTCCCCAATTTGGCGCATCCCGACAAGCCAAGTCTCCTTTCCAAGTGAAACTTGGGACCCGTGGTCTCGTGAACACGGTGCTTGAAGGTGACAAAACTCCTAGTTGGGCTGGATGAAGCCCCTCAAAGCAGAAACTGAAAGACAATAGGGGACAATCATGAACTCCCTGGAGTGCCTTGAAAGTGTGTGACTGCCAGCGCCTTTTTCTCTTGGGACTAGCCTGAGCTGATAGAAAAGCAGAAAGATTGGCCATGTCCTCCAGCAACTGGGATGAGGCCTTGCCGCCATCGTGCACAGCTCTCATGTTCAAGCTTCGCCGCAAAATGACGCAGCAAGAGTTCCTCGTGCGTTTCAATGCGGTGTGTGGGTATGACTTCTCCAAGCATTGCCCATACAACTTCGTTCACCTCCCTTGGTCCACGCTGGCAATCGTGAACTTCGTGAACGAGGAGGAGTGTGCAGACTGCTGGGCTCGAAGCAAGAAACTCACGGCAGCGGGAGAGATGAAGGGTGTACGACCAGCCACCCACCACGGGCTGGAGAGAAATTTGGTGGATTACCTCTCTCGAGCCAAAGGCAGCAGTCAGATCATCACAAGGCCCCCCCTGGTGTTTGACCGGGGGAACTCGATCTCCTTGGCTCAGGCAAGCGGATTGTTTGGGCTGGACTTGTTGCTTACCAAGGCCACCAAGGCACCCAACTTCCATCAGATTCACTTAGACCTTCGCTCAGTGTCTCAGACAGCAGTTTGGCACTACCTCGGGCACATGCAGGGCGCGCAAATTTTGATTGACCTTTGATCCGGCACGTGAGTTGGAACTTTTCGCTATACCCAGCGCAGGCTCGGGGGCAAAGTCCCACCCTTCAAACCGCAGCTTGCGGTTTGCTTTTTCGGCAGCAGCCTGTTCTGGCTGGTTCAACTCTAAAGCTGCAGGAACGTTAGCAAGCATAACAAGTGGAATGATCCTTTTTCCCGACGAGCGGGCTCCTTTAGTGGTTCCCGCCAAGCCACCAGAGAAACTTCTTCCAACCAGGTCGCAAACCAACCAGAAGCGCGAATTGGATCGGCCGAACAAGCGCAGTCTGAAGGCCCCAAAGATGTCGCAAGTTGTGCAACGTGTTTACTCACAACAGCGCTTGGATGGTTGTTCCAGTTACGAACAGGAATGGCGCATTTTGGTGAAATTGGACTCACCATGTGATTCTGGCATCGGTTGTCTGCAAGGAGCGTTTCTCTGGACAGTTTTGCCACGCATCGCAACGGGATTTCTTGGTAGGTTGAGTCCAGTTCTAGGAGCGGCCTGGGGCGTTCAACGTGGTGTTTTCCCGGGGCCCACTGCGGATTACGGATAGGAATCTGGGACCCCATGTTGAACAAACACATGCAAATTTGCGAGGTGACAAAGAGGATGCTGCTGACGTGTCACGTGGCAGGCGCCTGGAGGAGAGTTTGTTCTTGGAAACTTGTCCTGAATGAAATGTGATGAGGTCAGCATTGCTTCAGTCAAAGCTGCAGCCGAACGGGACGCGACGTTGCTCAAGAATACCGGGGGGTGCATTTGGCAGGGGGGGGTGGGGAGTCTAGAGCAAGAACCTTCTAGCCACATCTAGCCAGTGGCCCAAAAGTCGTTCCAAGACGGATGACCGGCTTGTTTCTGGGGACGGGCGTATGAGCATCTCATCACACAACGGCCAGCCGACGAGCAAACGGGCGGTCTTCCACAGTTTGCCATATCAACTTGTCCACCAGGAATCACACTGATTTCCCGCAGGTCGGGGCGCATGTCGCTCGTGGTACCTTTTCAGGGCGATGTTGCTTGAAGGCCTCCGCGTCCGTCGGGCTTTTCAGACCTTTCCGGCACACATTGGCAGAGGAACTCGCACGTTAGGTTGCCCAGTGTCTTGACAGCCCGCAGCCTGTTTGTGAGGGGCGTGGTGGCTTTTGCCCAGATCTTTGTCCCATCCAGCCGGACTATGTCCATCCAGCTAGGTTGTCCTGACCTTGTGGGTTGCTTTCCGCCCAGCAGCTAGGCCAACGATCTGTCCGGAACAATACCGACTTGGCGCAAGGCTCTTCGGGACGGTTCTGCGCCAACCTGGCTGTGTCACACTCACGTGCACTGGTAGTTGACAAACGTGGTGGCCTGCAAGCTCCTCTATTGTGAAAGTGGCCACCACCTGTGGGTGCTAGCCCTCTTCTCTTCACCGGATGCTTCGCAACACAGAGCTTCCGCGGAATTCCTGCAAGCTGCGCACGAGCATTCAGGGGACACACGTTGGGATGCCAGTTCAAAGTAGGAGGCCCAGATTTCTTAAACTGGCCAGTATCACCCTGCTCGACTGCTGCACGCCACATGGGAGCTTCGTCCGGATCATGAGATGTTGCATCCCGGTGCACGCGTTGCGGCAGGAGATGCCTTTTCCATTTTTGTCTTTGAGCTGGCTTCTTTGAGATGCGGGCGGAAGTAAGCCGCAAGGCATTGATGCTATCAACTTTGTGTTTGCTCACAAACAAGCAGAGCGCGTCAAAGTCGCTTCTTGAAGCCGACTCTTGGATCAGAGCCATCCCGATGTTCACCATCCACTGGCTGCGGCTTCAGGGCCGCGAGCCCGAGAAACGTCGAGCGAAGCTCGGACTGAGATCTCGCCCGATTCAGAGAGCATTTCCGGACGAACTGCTCTGCCAGTTGTTCATCCCGGCCGGGATGATCTAGAGGGCTTTCCTTTGTTTGGGCGACACAGAAAAACTCGTGCAGTGCAATGAGCAAACGCAGAGCTCGCAAGCTTCGGCCTCCTTGTTCCACGATGCGAAAACGTGGTATGCGTAGATTGCGTGACTTTTGCTTCACCATGTTTCAGACGCTGACTCATCATTTGGCCCACAAACATTGAGTCAAATAAACCCCTTTGAGACATGATGGAAGTCTGCACACATCGGAACGTGCCTTTGCTCAACAGTGCTGTTGCATGCGGCAGGGCAATCTAGCCCAAGCCTTCAAAAGAAGTGTCAGAGACAGCCCGGGCCCTGACATATCCTGTACTCCAAGAACCCTGTATGTTTTAAGGTTCTCGACAATTCCTGTTGTTTGCCAGAAAACCATTTTTTAGCATACAAGCGTACGGGTTTGGTATAGGTTTTGTATGGTTTTTATACGGTTGTTAAAAGCCGTAAAACGAAGTTTTTCGTTGGAACACCGTGTTTTTGGTAAGCAACAGGTTCAAAACCAGGTTTTTTGTTTGCGCCCTTCTTTTTGTTGAAGGTTCTTGGAGTAGAGGGTAAATGTTCAGAGGCAGTGCAGTCGAGCTTTCTGCGATCCATTGCTTTCAACACTTGATCCGATTACCAGCGAAAAAAGGCGCGGTCTCCTTGGAAATGCAGGTCCTCGGAACATGGAACACGTCGAGGACAAAGCCTCAGGTAGGGATTGCTTGGGTCGACAAGTTTTTGGGCACAAGGGTTGCAACTACTGCAGCGTTTCCTTGGAGTTTGTTTATGGATCCGATACGCACGATAGTCAGGCCAGACCTGTTGAGGTTTCCTTTTACTCTTCTCCTTGGAGGGGTGTCGCTTTCGAATCAACCACCAAACCCGACAGATCGCAGAAGCCAACTTGCAATGGATCAGCAACTTCACTGCAAGCACACCACAGGAACGCGAACCGGAGCAACAGTGTTTGGTCAAAAAGTTGGTGGCGCACTTCTAGGCAAGGACGAAAGCCCCATTCAGAAGCAAGATGTGGGCTGTTGGCTCGCAACCTTTGTCAGGTTGGGAAACCAAAGGAAAAGAAGGTGATACTTTGGCCAGCAAAAGGCACCCCGAGCAGTGGTTGGTTTTGGCTTGGCTTTCTGCATTTTCCTGTAATCCTATTCAGGGTTCCCAATTTGATACCGACATGCCAAGACTGTCTCCTTTCCAGCCTCAAGTGGGCCTCCCCCAGTGGGACTTGGAACCCGTGGACACAGGGTGAACAGGGTGCTCAAAGTCAACAGGGTGCTTGAAGGTGACAACACTCCTGCACCAGTTTGGCTGGACGAAGCCTCTCGAACTTGCGAGCCAAAAGCTGAGAGCGATACGGAACAGTCACAAACTCCCTGATTAAAGACATGCGTCAAGCAGGCAAGTTTGAGAGCACTGCCTTGAAAGTGTCTGACTGCCAGCGCCGTAACACCTCTTGGGACTAGCCTGAACTGACAGAAAAGCAGCAACATCGGTCATGTCCTCGAGCAACTTGGATGAGGCATCATGCTTGTGCGTTTCAATGCGGTGTGTGGGTATGACTTCTGCAAGTATTGCCCACACAACTTCGTTCACCTCCTTGGTCCATGCTGGCAATCGTGAACTTCGTGAACAAGGAGGAGTGTGCAGACTGCTGGGCTCGGAGCAAGAAGCTCACGGCGGCGGGAGAGATGAAGGGTGTACGACCAGCCACCCACCACGGGCTGGAGAGAAATTTGGTGGATTACCTCTCTCGAGCCAAAGGCAGCAGTCAGATCATCACAAGGCCCCCCCTGGTGTTTGACCGGGGGAACTCGATCTCCTTGGCTCAGGCAAGCCACTCGCTTGAGCTAGAGTTCATGCGCAAGAGGCTTGCATAGACAGATCCATTTGGATCTTTCAAAGTCGACAGCCGCTTGGCACCCATCGACCTTTGCGCAGGTGCAGCTAGACGTCACGTACATGTTTGAACTTCAGCTTTTCGCTGACCCAATCACTCGCGAGCAATGTCCAAGTCTCTCAAGTAGGTTGGAACTTGCTTCCCGAACAAGCCGTGCCGGAGAAGATGCATTCGCAAGCGACGAGGCAAACATGGATAATGGTCAGATGCCAAAGATGCTTGGTTCGGCCCATCGGTGTGCTCAACCACCGCTGCGCGCAGGCGCAGGGGATGACTTCATGTGGTTTCAATAGCTGCTGCCCGGAAAGCCTGCCTTGAAGCTCAGGAGTTCTCTTTAAGCCCAAAAGGGTTGTTTGGGCTGGCGCAGCTTGCGCGGCTGGCGCATAGATTGCCGGATGTCGCTGGCGTCCAGGCTTTTCAACTTCGAGCCGCAGTGAATCGCCCGACTGCATCAGCAAGAGAGTCTCAAAGTGTCCAAATGTCAGGCCGCAGCAAATGCCATTGGGCGGACGTGTGCAGATCTGCAAACCGCGTTCAGCGACGAAAAGGGCCCCGTGCTTTCTGGATTTTTCGGTTGCCGGGGCGCTTCACCCTTTCAGGTTTTTGCCTTGGCAAGGGAAATGTCCCTTTATAACCAGGCTCCCGCCTGCTGCCGCCGACCCTCGGCGCATGAAGGGAAATGTCACAAGGACCGGTCCTGAAACACGTCCGCAAACCCAGGGACCACTTATAAGATTTTCTACGACCACAAACAAGGATTAACGGAAAAGTCAGAAATATGGCAGCTAGTCCGTTAATTGCCGCTTGGGCCGGCTTGCGCCCAAGTCACTTCGAGTTGGCCCGGGATTTTATCAAGGCCGATGGCCATTTTATCAAGGCCAATGGCCATTTTGTCAAGGCGGCCAGCCATTTTGTCAAGGCCAACGGCCATTTTATCAAGACCAATGGCCGTTTTATCAAGGCCGATGGCCGTTTTATCAAGGGGAGCTTTGGCGGGTCTTCAAGGCCAGGTTAGGGTCTAGGACCTAGGTTTTAGGGTAATAAAACGTCCGTCAAACCGCACGGGCCGGCTCGCGCCCCGTCGGTGCCCCGGAGTTGGGACCCTGTCCGGTCCTGAAACACGGGTGCTAGTCCGGAAACAGCGACACTGGAGGAAACAGGTGTCTGGAGCTGTTTGGGTTCTGCAGCGGTTTGAAGCCAGCGGTCACACCAGGGACCGGCTTGGACCAGTCCTGGGACCAGTCCCAGGACCAGTCCCAGGACCGGTCCCAGGACCGGTTCTGTGGGACCGGTCCAGGACTCATCGACTGGGACCTGGGTCCCAGGACCGGTCCTGAGACCAGTCCCAGGACGGACCGGTCCCAGGACCGGTGTTGGCTGACCTGGGACCGGTCCCGGGATATCCTGGCAATCCACTTTTCGTGCTTTCGGGCGTTCCTTCCAGGGACAATCATTGATTCCAATCACTTCCAGTTGCATCCCACGCCGGTCCCCTCTGCAGGAGGCTGGGACGGGAGGCAGAGGGTCGGCGGATTTTCCCTTGCCAATCTAAGTTTGGCAAAGGAGCCTGACATGGCACCTGGAAGATCAGTTTCCTCTTGGAGGGACCCCCCCGTCAAGTGCCCTGGCAACGTGTGAGGCACTTGAACACTAAAAACCGGAGGGCCTCGAGCGGCTCTGAGAGGCGCGACTCATCCAGCGGCCTTTTCCGAGAGTTGTTTTTGCATTTGGCATGTTCTAACTGCGGTTGCGCATTGTTGTGCTTGCATTGCTGATCAATTCCCTGGTGTCGCACATGGGATTTTTGTTCCTCTCAACTGAACATCGCTTGCTACTAAGAGGAATTCCCAGGCAGGGGCTTGGGATTGGCATGAGGCCCGCCATGCTGTCTGGCACCTGAACCCGCATGGCTCGGGGGAGGGCACATGTTTCCTTCTCCCACACAATCCATGTACGTAATGTTCGCCAACATTTGGCCTGTTTGGAAGGTAAATGGGTAAATGTTGCATACATGAATTGTTTGTGCTTTCTTGTTGACATACGCTTTTCCAATTTGGGTCCACATCGCCGGTCTAGGTTGCAACCCCTTCTTGTACTGGTTGCTCGCCCATGCGGAGTAGAACAGGTTTAGGGGAAAAAGTTGCCAGGTGAAGCTCAGTCGCCCCCCCCCCCCCGCGCTTTCAGGCCCTTTTCTCTCTCAGGACATCCACCTCTCAGGCACTCCGTTGGTGGCAAACGAAAGGTTCAGGCTCTTGCTCCGTAAGCCGGCAAGTTGGACCCCCCAAAACCCAGCACCCCAAGCCCCCCAAACACACCGAGCTTGGAAGAAAAGGGACAGTCATATCCCAGTTGCCCAGTGGTGCTCTGTTTTCCTTTTTTTGGGGAAGGCTTCCCAAAAAAAGTCCACCAACCAAGAAGGATGGATTCCGATGTTTTTCTTCCCCCTGGAAATCCGCTGGGCATCTGAGATATGGCTGGCTCAAGAAAGTGGTGCTCCAAAATGGCACCTTGGATGACACCGAGGGCTGAAACCTGCGGTTTGGCCGTGGCTCTTTAGTCTTGAGCCACACCCAAATGGACCCTTTAAAGTCAACCAACCAACAAAGCATGCCCCTTTTTTTTCCCCCTGGCCACTGGGCATCTGAGACATAGACCCCTTTTTTGGCCAGCGCGTTTGGCCTTCCAGGCAGCCGGCCCAGCTTCCTGGTGCCTGGCGTCGCCGCTCCCGCAGGGATTTGTGTCTTTCTGGTTTTGGGGGGTGCAACTCGCAGGTGACGACGCCTGACTTTTGACGTCCTGAGTTCAGTTGACCTACCTTCCTACTTCTGACTTTGTTGACTTCCAACTTCCGGTTACTAGTCACTAGATGGGGACGACCATTCTAGTGACAAACAACAAGTTTGGACTTTGTTCGGGCAACCTACTCAGGAAGTGAGGCGTTTCAATGCGAGCTCCAATTATTCTTTCAGCTTTTTAAGTGATTGACTTGTTTGCAGATTGACCACTTGTAGATGGGCGTGTTTGACTTCATTTGAATGGCCATGTGACGATGGGCAAAGGGCCACACCCCTGGCGGCAATCGATGGTTCCTTCTGGCACGGGTTGCATTTGAGATCAAGCAGAAAACCATTCTAGGGGTACCTTCCCCATTCTTTCCAGGAAACCCAGGGAAAACGGCCGGTTTTTGGACAGAACTATGGTTGAAAAGAATGGGGAATCAGCCCCTAGAACCATGGGTGTCCGTGTTTCATGGCCTGTGGGCAAGTTAAAAATGTGGCGGTTTCATGGGTGTGTCTTGTTGAGCCCCCCCTAGGCTAGGGGAAACATGGGGAAACCCTTGGTCCGAGACAAAGAGCTTCTATTTGCATTAACTAACAGTTCCAAACAAGCAACGAGCAGACACCCCGAAGAACAACAACAGCGCCACCTCGATCCGACGATTCGACAGACCCACCGATGCGTTGTTTCTATGCTTTTCTTTTGGGAAGCAACATTGTCTTTGGGCGGGGTGCCAATGGCCATTTCCCTTTGCAGTCAACGATGTAAACTCACAGCTTACCTCATGCAAAACGGGGTTGACCTTTCGAGAGACTCAGAGGCTCTATTTGTGGTAGCGGGGGTCAAGGGGTAAATCGCAAAAACACAGCAACATGGGTGAGAGTCAAAATAGGCGACTGCGAAACTGCCTGGGTTCCGTTCGAATACCTTTCAATTCCAAAAGGCGCGACATCTCCAAGAAGTGTTTGTCCTGCGACGGGTTTCTCTCCAAAAGGGGAACTAGGCAAATGCGGCAAGAGGCGGTTCCCGTTTTGGTCCCCCAAAACAAATGACCCATGCTGCCTTTTTTTGTAAATTCCGCAGAAGCCTTCTGAAGGGTGCTTCGGCCCCTTTCTTTTTGCATGGTCATTTGGGTGTGGCTCAAAATTAAAGAGCTACGGTTACGCAGGTTTCAGTCTTTGGTTTCATCTACCAAGGTGCCATGTTGGTACCACTTGTTTGAGCCACAGCCATTTGGGTGCGTCCAAAAATAGGGGACTTGCCAAATGCTGGTTTTCCGTCGGTTTTCCTTTGAACTAAGCCCAAAAGAAGGCACGTATCCGACACACGTCCACGTTCTAGCTCAAGAAAGAGGGATCATTCGCATTTCGACAATGCCGATCATTAGGAACAATGTGAAACCACGGGGTTGAAAAGCTTTTGGCGCATAAGAACGCTTCTGCGGACCTTGGTGGGCTTAGCAAACTATTGAAATGAGAGCTTTGCAGGGCAACTGAGCGCCCAAAACCCCCATTGGCCATTTCAGTAGGTGGTTCTACTCCCTATTGAATTGGGGTTCTAGCAAAGCCCCTCTAACCAAGTGGATCAAAGCACAAGCCAAGTTTTAGGCGTGCAAAAATGAGCATGTGTCAGTTGATCTTGAGAGAAAGGGCTGTTCCATGTCCCATTTGGAGACGAAATGTATTTGGGTGTGTCTTTTTTTAGGGACGCCCAAAACAGTGGTTTTCCTTTTGGCTTTCGCTTCAACCACCAAAAAAGGGGTACCATCAAAAAATGACGCACCCATTTTGTGGGAGGGTGCCGTTTCCATTTCCGCAGGTTGAGTGGCGCCAGGCTTGTTGTTCCCATATGGAGCCCGATGTGTTGTGTCAAGTTCAAGATAATGTGGGTGTGTCCTGTTTTAGGAACCCAACATGACGCTTGTTCCTTTGGCTTTCCTTTGAAACGGCCCAAAAAACAAACACACACACACACACACGCCTAAGTCAGCCTTAAGGGTTTCTTCACTTGAGCAAAAGCAGATAGAATTCCCCCCGATGGAGCCACAGTCCCATCCGTAAATAGGTTTCGGTGGATGCCCCTGCCAGTTTGCAAGTAAACTAACCCGACGCAACCAAACCATGGCGTAAATGTTTGCAGGTTGAAAGGATTTTTGGTCCCCCCCTGGCACAAAACTGTGGATGGACGAAATCCTGTACTTTGAGACCAGGGGAAACCATTGCTGGTTGGTATGTACAGGGGGAATCGAATCAATCCAGGGTTTCGTAGGTGGCGCGAATGGATTTCGCAACCATCCACAGTATGACGGGGCATCCCTTTTCACTATTTTCGATTTACCCTCAACTGTTCAGTGGCGCCCTTTTTCCCCTTTTTTGGGTGGGCCCACTTAAAAATTGTCTTCCAAAAAAAGGGTTCCCTTTTTTTCCAGGGTCACAACTGAGTACCTTGTGGCTGGTGAACTTCGATGCACGGTTGGGTCGAGTTGCAACGATGACGCCGTGGCGTCCCTTCGGGGATTGTGGATTCCTCGTTGAGAACTGGATTCCCAGAAGCCATCCAACTAACATCTCTTCATGGGACTTTCGCTGAACTTCTGTCAGCTTTCCGAGGCCTGCGAAACTTGCCCGAAGCTGGCATGGTCATAGCATCCAAACCCCCCTCAAAAACTCTTTAAGAAGGCTTTCTCAATTAGGAAACTAAGGAAGGGGAGGCCCGAATCCGATGTGCGCACGTTGCTGCCTTTCTCCTCCCTGCTTTTTCTGGTCAGCTTGGCCTTGCTCCGTCCGAGGTGTGGGTATTTGGGGTTCGGGGGTAGGTCTGTCATTGACCTTCCCTGCGAACAGCACCCGTGAACCCCCCCCCCAAAAACAAAAAAGAAAGAAAGAGGAAACAAAAACAAAAACAAAAAGAAGGAGAAACAAAACGAGGATGGTAGCTCAAGAGAACAGCGGGGTGCATGGCACTTTGGTGCAGAATCTCCTGACAAGACCCACGAGGTGGGTTTGGGTAGCTGAGGGCTGGTCCGGAACAGGCGCTAGATCTGCCCTTCGTTGAATCGACTTCTTGCAACCTGTGCCCGATATGCTCGCTTGAGTTCATGGATTTGGCTGTGGGTCAAAACCAATGGTACCATGTTGGGGTAGGTGCACCACCCATTGTAGTCTATTTTAGTGGGGATTGGGATGTTCACTGGGGGTACTGGAAGGCCATTGGATTGGCAGAAACGTGACTTTTTTGGCCAGTCCACTGAAGTGAATAAGTGATCCGGATTCCCTCTGCATGGGGGCACCCATTGCTGTAGTGAAGCAAGGTGTTTTTTTTTCTTCTGAGGAGGAGTTGCCCGAGCGGATCCCTTGGGGCAAGCTGGTGGCAGATGGTGTGACGCCCCAGCCAGGGATTGTGCCTTTCGGCTGAAGAGGGGGGTGCAGGCAGCCACAGATTGGTTTCTCGGCCCCCCTAGATGATCAACCCCAAAAAGGCAGATTGGATTTCTTGTCCCTTTTTCCCCTCCAATGTTTGTTGGCCCAAGTGTTCTCCAACCCAAATGCACCACGAACCCCCTTTTTGGACTTAAAAACAGAAACAAAAAAAAGACATTGCCGCGCACGTCGGTTCCCTTCGGTTCCCTTCGGTTCCCTTCGGTTCCCTTCGGTTCCTTTGGGTGCGAGGCTGGGGGTGAAGGACTACGGCGCGCTGATCGCCCTGAGCCAAACGCAGAAGGGTCTGGTGCCCAGCGCGGAGCTGCCGCCGGAGCCGCTGGAGCTGGGGCAGCCGGTGACCGCGCCGCGGCATGCGAAAAGAGGCCGCCGCCCGCACGCGTGCCTGGGAGTGTACCGCTTTTGTGGCCTTTTTTTTTCTGGTTGGGGTTGGTCGTGCCAAAAAGGGATTTTCAAGGAAAAAGTAGTTGGCAAGAACCGAAAATAAAGAGGTCCCGAGTTGACTGTATGTGTTTTTTTTGGGTTTTTTACACACCCCATGCTGGGGTGTTGAGCGTGGTGTACTTGCAATATTTGCGGCGTCCACCTGGACCCAGAAAGAGTTCTGTGGGTCAGAGGCAGAGAATCGGCCCTGGGATCCAGCTATTGGGCAATTTTGTTCGGCGTCACATACCTGGGGGCCATCCAACGTGAAGGCTCCTTGCTTGGGGGCCCATCAGTGAGTTATATGTTATTGGTGAGTTATATGTTATATGCTTGGGGGCCCATCAGTATTTTCGGTTGGTGAATTATATGTGTTTTCATGGGTTGCTCTTTCTTTTTGTTTTTCCTTACTTTTTTTGGGGGGGAAGGTTGCTCGGTTGCTTGGGGGTGCCTGGCCCAGGCATTGAATGTCAATGAGGAACACCCTCAAAGATGGTTGACAGATGTCAACCCGTTGAGCATGATGTCCACCAAAGGGTCCCCTGATTAAAATTTATCCCAGAATGGCCAGCATTCAACTTTCCCAAGACATTAAACGGTAAATATGGATAGTTGGTCAATCTCCCGAGACCCCCTACTGTTTTTTGTTTCTATGTTTTAGTTGTTTTCTATGTTTTTTTTTGTTTTTTTGTTTTTGTTTTTTTCCCGGGGAAGGTGGGCGCAATGAAAGCACGGAGCTGTTTTGAACATGAACACTTCAAGGTTCACATAGCTCACTTCCTGAGATTCCTAGACGTACTTTTTGGGAAGACCATTTTAATCGTAACAAAGAAACAATCAGACTTTTTGTTTGGGCAATCCACTCAGGAAGCGAGAGGTAGCACGCCTCAAGTGCCCAACCTGAAAAAAAACAGACACATGTTCGATGTCGACCCGTTTGATTCATGATGGGATGATGTTGGATTTGATTGCGACTGGGTGTCCTTTTGGATGAGTTTGGCTGAACATCTGCGAGTTGCAATGGTTTTCGCTTTCGCCCTAATCATTTGTGGGTTCCCCTGAAACCATTAAACAAAAGGGCGGGGTGCACCCAGCACCCAACCAAATTGGTTTCCCGGAAAGGATTTCTTTTCAGGAGTTCCCTTACCTTAAAGCAAAGAACTTTTGGTGGACCAGAACTCCGGGGCGGATCTCCAAGGCCTACATCAAGTTCAAGACCTTTGAGGCCCAACGGCTGAACCTGCGCCTGGCGGAGGCTTCGGGCGCGCAGAAGCGGCTCACGAGCCTCTGCTGCGATGGCCGCTCGCCCTACCAGGGCACCGTGCCCCTCGGACCTCGGAGCTTCGAGTCCCGGGAGGTTGGTTGGTGGGTGGGTGGGTGGGTGGGTGGGTTGTTTTTCTTCTTCTTCTTTGTTTTGTGGTTGTCTTTTTGTTTTTCTTTTTTCTTGGGGGGGGGTGGTTGGAACATGGGGTTGAGTTGGTGTTGGCGTGTTTGTTCTCATGGCAGTATGTTTTGGGGTAGACTTAGGTTGGACCAGTATCTGCTCAAGTCGTGTTTGTTTTTTGTACTCGAGATTTGGATCAAGTTGGAGCCCCACATGTTTGTGGCATACAACAATTGGACTCTGTCATCATGTCCCCTGCCGTACCCAGTTAGGCTGCTGATTGGTACTTCAAGGGGCAGGGTACTCAGTAAGTGGTAAGCATAACCCACACGGAGACTTGAAACCATGGTAAGTGGGTTGCAACCATGGCAAGTGACTTACAACCATGGCAAGTGACTTATAACCATAATAAGTAACTTATAACCAGAATGAGCGACTTATAACCATAAGTGACTTATAACCACAACTTATACAAAGTGTGTAACCAGCGCTTACTCACCACTTCCCTGACCTACCCGATCGCCCTTCCCCCGCGGTCCAAGGACCTCTTTGGCGCCCTTCGGGGTCTTCATCAACCTGGGCTTCGAGCGGACCGGGTTCTTGCCGCAGCGCAGCTGCGACCAGGCTTGGCATCGCTGCGAGAGACGGGTGAACAAAAATGTGGGGGTTGGAAGGGTCACGGGGCTTTCCAAATCAAAAGTTGCCCAATTTGGTGATTTCCTTTAACACCATCGGAATTGCCACTTTTGGAGGTTCCCTTTAAAGGGAGATGCCTCTGAAAAAAAAAAAAAAAAACATTTGCTGAAAGGAATATGATGTTTTTCCTTGTTGGTTTCAAAGGAAATCGATTTCACTGCTGGACATATATAATATAATATATATATATATATATATATATCATTTATATAGTTTTTTTTTCTTTTTTTCTGAGGGGCTTAAGCAAAAAAAAAGACGTGGGTGTGACTTCTTCCAAATTGGGTGTGTCAAAAACGGGAGCCTTTGCCCTGCCAGGGTTACACCTCGAGGCTTTCCAGCTTGCCGATCCGCAAGTCTGCCCAACCGCCGGTATCGGGGACCCCACAATATTTTCGCGGTTCTCCGTTTATTCCCCCTTTAATGCCACCAACAAACAGGTACTCTCTTTTAAAAAAAGAGACCCATGTACTTTCAATCAAATTAAAGCCACCAACAAACAGGCACCCTCTAAAAAAGGACAGACCCATGGCGCCCTTTAAACGGGAACCCGAAGGAGGTTGTTCAAACGATAGGTGTTTGTTTTGTCGTTCTTTCTTGTTTGTATCTTCACACAGCAGTTGGCCCACCCTGGCTACAAATGTTAATGATATCTTTGCGGTTTTCAAGGACCAATCCATACTATCTAAGCTTTTGAGCTGCTCTCGGTCGTCGTTGTTCAATGGTCGCAACAAAACATGTTGCATCTTTGCAACACCCTTGGATTTGAACCAGTTGGCACACAGGGTTTCTTACCCAAGACTCGGACAGTGAACCTCTTGTGAGCATGGTTAGATGTCATAGGTGGGCTTCCTCTAGGTTACCCTTACACCCTTGCCGTATTACTGCAGCTTAAACTATGTATCGTTTGCCCTTACACTCTTTGGGTGAAGTATCCTCTTTGCAAGCCTTTGGGGACCCTTGATGAATCGACCCCCCAATGGGTGGTTACTTGAACACTGGGGGGGGGGGGGGTTGGGAGTTGACAAAGAAAGAAAAGCCATATATTGCGAGGGAACATGCATGGCCTTGTCTTACCGCTCGTGACTTAGAATTATTTCTTGCTGCATGTTGCTTCTATTCTTTTCCCGGCGGGCTGCAAACAACAGTGCGTTGCTGACGTACCAGAGCGGCAGGCGAATTGTAGTTTGCAATACGCTGCAATGGTTGCTTGAGAACACTTGCTGGTTCTCGATAAGGAATCAAGAGGGGTTTCTGGAATGAAACCGGGCCATCTTTTGGCCATGGGTCCAAATCCCGTACCCCCAGCGAAAATCCAAATTCCCACTGACATAGGTTCTAAAATGGGTGGTGAATTCACCTACCCCAAAATGGATGGGTAGTTCCGAGGGGCATCCTCTGATTCGGTGGGCCCTTGAGCAGGTCAACTGGTTGAGTCATTTGTACACCGGTGAAAAATCGAGGTCCATGAGCCATTCAGCTTGGTATTTGGTTTTGAAGGAAATGGCGGCGGGCTCGAGCATTTGAAGGAAAGACTCACGGTGTTTCAAGGCAAGCCCACTTTGAGAGTTTAGCCATGTGGACCCATGTGGGAGGTTGATCACCACAGAAGGTTGATTCTCCGGAAGGTATTGCGCACATCCGCTGCCCATCTTTTCTTCAATCATTTGCGCCATGTCAGTTGCCCCTGTGGTGCCTTTAGAACCCCTTTCTTTTGGAGAGGATTTCCCTTTGTCCAGTTGCCCCTGTGGATTCCGCCAATTTTGTTTCTCCTTTTTTTTTGGGAAGGGCTCCGATTCCTTTAATCTCAACCAACCAAAAAGGGATGCCTATCCCTTTTTTCCCATGGAAATCCACTGGGCATTCACTAATTGATTTGGTACCTGATATTTCGGGCTTCCTGGAAGACGATTTTTCTTGAGAAGGGAGCTTGGGGGTTCCATGTTGGCACCCCCAAAAAGTCGGGTGCCAGGCTTCCCCCATGTGAGGTTTGGGCTGTAAAATCCCACGAATGAATCCCCGAATCAGATGGGTATGAGTCAAAATAAAACCACCAGGGGACCGCAGGTTTTAGTCCATGTTTCCATTTACCAGGGTTTCATTTTGGGTACGGTACCTATTTTTGACCCACAGCCAAGGTGTGC
The DNA here is from genome assembly GCA_963377175.1 of Effrenium voratum. Classification (NCBI taxonomy): domain Eukaryota; class Dinophyceae; order Suessiales; family Symbiodiniaceae; genus Effrenium; species Effrenium voratum. The sequence continues at coordinate 1,512,121 of CAUJNA010003316.1, forward strand.
GTGTTTTGAAACCTCCATCAAGGCACCCCTAAGCTGCGGATAGTCTGGATCCACTTCGAAGATTTGCCAGGGTCAGTTCGTGCGGTCAGACTCTAGGTCAGACTCCAGGTAAAGGAAAGCAGGGAGTATTTTCGGCTTTTCCGGGAAATAATGCACATGCGAGTGCTCCGTCTTCAAATAATTACGGGGTGTAAAAACTGTTGGTTTTCCTTTCAGCTTCCCATGCCATCAATCACTGTAGCAAATACGTCATGCAGCTGTCCTTCAGAGGAAAAGGCGCCCCTTTTGCCTCCATGTGCGCTTGCCTTCCGGAATCCCCAAAAGGCGGTTGCTGCTTTGTTTGCCAAAAATCCGTTGCAGGACCTACAACAGGGCGACAC